>CAWUFW010008917.1:290000-836131 GCA_963921515.1 Calotriton arnoldi | reverse complement strand
CACGATGTCCCCGGGTGGGCCCCATGCTCCGGACAAGGCATTGACGATTTATGCCTCCTTCGTAAACAGGACTGGCCTGGCCCTTTAACTCCAACTTGGATGCCGGCGGAGGTTGGGTCTGGAGGCGGGTCATCGGATCCTCCCCGCCTATCAGGTTGCACCGCTACGGATATTGGGACTGGACAGGAAGCCGGAAGAAGCGCCGAGACTGGAGACCCAGAGGAGGACGACAACGGGAAAGGAGAGCCGGAGGAGCCGTCACGGAAGTCTACACCAGCCAAAGGTCGGGAAGAGGAGGAGACGTCTGCGGACACCGGACCAGAGCCAGGAGGCCAACGATACCGTGCAGCGCCCCGCCATGCTCCAGGAGGAGTGTGGCTGGAGCAGGTACGTCAGCGTCTACGGGGGTTTTCTCTAACACGGGGTGGGAACGGTAGATAACAGGGGAGGTTACCGCACACTTTCTTCTTCACCGTTCGTTTGGTGGCAGTCTGGGTGACCCCTCGCACCGACCCTTCCTTTTTGCCGTGTCCCTTCGTGAGACACCCCAGTGACCAGTGGTTCTCTTTTGTTTCCCCCCCCCTTCCTCGTCCTACGGAGCAACGCGACGCTTTGCTGCTGGAGCTGAAAAGAAGCCGCAGCTGTCCTTGCCGCCCGGAAGCCAAGGAGGCCCTAAAGACTTTTCTCCTTTACCCCTACACCATCCAGTGACCCGTGAAGAAAACGTGGCACCTAATGTATTGACATACAGAAATAAAACGGGCCATCCCAACCCTATCACTTTTGCCTCTTGCTGTCTATATATTCGGGGGTCAGAGTCAGGTAGCCGAGCATCCAGCGAACCTGGGACAAAGTGGTGAGCCAGATAGGAGACTAAGAGAGCGAACCACCATCTGACACAAGATGGAACTTATTATCGCCCAGATGAAGGAGGGACAGAGCAATCTGGAGCATGCTTTGGTGGAAACCGCCAACCAAGCGGAAGCAGACAGAGCCGTCTTTGCGTCCGCCATACAGACACAGGTGGAGCACCTCACTAAATTAGCCGAAGGACAGTCTCAATTGGTGGCAGCCCTGGGGCAAGGAAGAACGAACACCGTGGCTGGTACAGTAGTCCCTCTCCAAAAATATGTACCCGGCGACGATCCCATTTCATTCTTTCTCAACTTCGAAAGGGCTGCCCGGGCCAGTGCATGGCCTGGGGATAGATGGCCGTTCTACTTGGCGCCTTTATTCACTGGCGAAGCACAGGCCGCTTACCAGATGGCCAACAGAGATGGGACTGCAGTCTACGGCCACATTAAACAGTTCATCCTGGATAGGCTGGGAGTTGATGAGGAAGCCCATCGTCTGAGATTCAGACAAGAAAGGGGTCTGCCGGGTGACAACCCGAAAACGTTGTTCTATAGGCTGAAAGACGCTGCCGACCGTTGGCTAAAACCCTTAGACTCCACTCGAGAGGAGATTATGGACAAAATTTATTTAGAGCAATTCCTTGAGGCTCTCCCATACGCTACACAACGGTGGTTGCGCCAACATGCAGAACTAACGTTGACACATGCCATAGAAATGGCTACTTCCTTTTCTAGAGCACAGGGTCGAGCACCTTTGAGAGAACCCGAAAGACAGACCAGGGTGACACCTGCTGGAAAGCCGGATAAGAAAGTCGTAAAACCAACGTACGAACCACCCAGATACCGATATGGAAAGCCTGAAGCCCTTCCGACCCCAGGGCCTCAGTGCTTTGAGTGCGGGGAGTGGGGACATATTGCCAGGTACTGTAGGAAGAAGAGGGAAAGGACGGACGACAAACCTATGGACGTGAGCTACCTTCCCCGTTCCATCCTTTATGCCCAGGAAACGGGGCCGGTTTTCCATGTGAGTGTTTGTGTGAATGGACAACCTGTGACAGCACTTTTAGATTCAGGCTGTAAACAGTCCGTACTGAGAAAGGATCTTCTATCCTCCTCTTCACTCCTTCCCAATAGGTCGGTCAGGATAAGGTGTGTGCATGGCGATACGAAAGAGTATCCCCTGGCTCGGGTTTCTCTCACAACAAGATTGGGGGTAGGGGTCCAGATAGACGTGGGGGTCCTGCCTTATCTCCCTGAGCCCTTGATCCTAGGAATAGACAACCCCTGTTTTCCTAGCCTCATGTTGGAAGCGCTGTCGTCCTCTCCACAGACGGGCCGGCTTCATGACAGCCTCCTGACATCCGAACCCTGGGCCATCGACACTCAGTTCAGGATGGCCCAACTCAACGACGCTACGCTCGCTAATGCTTGGCAGACAGCTAAGGGAACACAACAGTCCCAACAAAGGACTTATCCTTGTTTTCTTGAGAGAGATGGACTGCTTTACAGGGTGGCCAAAGACGGAGCAGACCCTCAACTATTGGTACCTATCGAATTCAGGGATCAGGTCCTCTTTTTTGCCCACGCACATCTCCTAGCCGGACATTGCGGGGCCGAAAAAACAGCACAATCCATACTGCAGAACTTCTTCTGGCCGGGGGTCTATGCACAAGTACGTAAATACTGTCAGGAGTGTCAGATATGCCAGAAGAAAAATCCGTATGTCCCCCCGAGCGTGCCACTGAATCCCCTCCCCATCATCGGAAAGCCATTCGACAGAATAGGTATGGATTTGATAGGACCCCTTCCCAAATCTCGCCACGGCTACATATATGCTCTAGTCATAGTTGACTACGCCACAAGATACCCCGAGGCGTTTCCCTTGAGGGCAGCCACGACCAATGCTATAGCACAACGGCTCACTGAGGTTTTCTCAAGAATGGGATTTCCCCGTGACATTATTACCGACCAAGGGTCTCCCTTTGTATCAAAACTGATGAAACAGTTATGCAAGGAGCTTAACATTCGACACATAAAAACGTCAGTCTACCATCCTCAGACTGACGGCCTCGTAGAGCGCTACAACGTCACACTGAAGCTCACCCTTAAAAAAATGTTGACTGGGGATGGAAGAAACTGGGACCAGCTACTGCCGTTAGCTCTTTTCGTGCTTCGGAGCCAAACACAGAGCAGTCTCGGAATGTCCCCTTTTGAGCTCCTTTTTGGTAGAAAGAACACTGTTGGAGATAACAAAGGAGAGCTGGGAAAAGGAGGGGGTACGGGAAGCCCAGGCCTTGCTCGATTATGCAAACCAAGTCAAATCCCGGTTGCACAAATTGAGAACCCTCGCTCATGAAACACTGACAGAGGCTCAACGAAGGCAGAAACAGTTTTATGATAGAGGGAAAAAGTGGCGTGAGTTAGATGTAGGGGACTGGGCCTTAGTACTCCTTCCATCATCATCACATAAACTGAGGAAGGAGTGGCAGGGACCGTTCCAGGTCAAGAGAAAGATAAGTAAAACCACCTATATCCTGACCCTGACACCCCGAAAAACCCAGATGTATCATATAAATCTGTTAAAAAAATGGCTCGGACCCCCACCGTCCCAGACACATAGCATTTCCACGGTTGAGTGTCCCGACCACACCGTCCGTGACACCTTGATAAACAAAGACCTGACAGAACGGGAGGACAAGGAGATCAAACAGCTCCTCCTTAGCCACAAGAACGTTTTTTCCGATCTCCCGGGTAGGACCCAATTTGCAGAACACTCCATCCCTACCCAGGAAGGTGTGGTCGTCAGACAAAAACCCTATAGGGTTCCTGAAGCTAGACGACGGGCTCTCCAGAACGAGATCTCACAAATGCTCAAAACCGGTGTCATAGTACCCTCGAGGAGCAATTGGTGTTCCCCGATTGTGCTAGTACCTAAACCGGATGGCAGTATCCGGTTTTGTATTGACTTTCGAGCGGTAAACCGTATCTCGAAACAAGACGGGTATCCCCTACCTCGGGTTGATGAATTGATAGAACGCCTTGGTGAGGCCCGGTACATCTCCACAATCGACCTCACCAAGGGGTATTGGCAAATACCCTTGAATCCCCTAGACCAGGAGAAAACAGCGTTTGCTACACCCGAGGGCTTATACCACTTTACCGTCCTCCCATTTGGGCTGCATGGGGCCCCGGCCAGTTTTCAGAGGCTGATGGATAAAGTCTTAGCACCCCACTTGTCTTACGCCGCGGCCTATCTGGACGACATAGTGGTATACAGCAATTCATGGCGCGAACATCTACACCATCTCCGGGCAGTCCTTCACGAACTCGGACTGGCCCAATTACACATTAACGCGAAGAAGTCCAGGTTCGCATTCCAGAAGGTCAGATATTTGGGGTACGTCCTGGGGAAAGGCATGATAGAACCCCAGACGGAGAAAGTGAAGGCCATTAGGGACACTCCCTTCCCTTCTACTAGACGCGAGCTCAGGGCTTTCCTGGGGTTAGTCGGTTATTATCGACGGTTTATTCCCCAGTTTTCTAAACTTGCTGCTCCACTCACTGATCTCTTGCAGAAGTCTGTTTCTCCCACACGATTGCGCAACCCCACTGACCAGGAACGCCAGGCCTTTTGCTCCCTTAAAACCTCCTTGACAACTTCCCCTGTCCTCATGGCCCCCGACTTCGAAAACCCTTCCTTCTTCAGACGGACGCCTCTGGGGCGGGTATCGGGGCCGTGTTATCCCAGCTCGACAGTGAAGGGGCAGGACGGCCTGTTGTTTACATCAGTAGGAAGTTGTTTCCCAGGGAGAAGGCCTATCCTACGATTGAGAAGGAGTGTCTGGCGGTGAGGTGGGGTATAGACAAGCTACGCTACTACCTCGAGGGGAGACCCTTTATTCTATTCACTGACCACGCTCCCCTGACCTGGTTGCAACGGAACAAGGGGTGCAACGACCGTGTGCTCCGCTGGTTCTTAGCTCTGCAGCCCTTCCAGTTCGAGGTTTGTCACCGTAAGGGCTCGGAGCAGGGGAACGCTGACTTTCTTTCCCGCTACCCTCTTTCCCCCGATCGGGGAATCCCAGGGGGGGGGGTTGTGTCACGATGTCCCCGGGTGGGCCCCACGCTCCGGACAAGGCATTGACGATTTATGCCTCCTTCGTAAACAGGACTGGCCTGGCCCTTTAACTCCAACTTGGATGCCGGCGGAGGTTGGGTCTGGAGGCGGGTCATCGGATCCTCCCCGCCTATCAGGTTGCACCGCTATGGATATTGGGACTGGACAGGAAGCCGGAAGAAGCGCCGAGACTGGAGACCCAGAGGAGGACGACAACGGGAAAGGAGAGCCAAAGGAGCCGTCACGGAAGTCTACACCAGCCAAAGGTCGGGAAGAGGAGGAGACGTCTGCGGACACCGGACCAGAGCCAGGAGGCCAACGATACCGCGCAGCGCCCCACCATGCTCCAGGAGGAGTGTGGCTGGAGCAGGTACGTCAGCGTCTATGGGGGTTTTCTCTAACACGGGGTGGGAACGGGTAGATAACAGGGGAGGTTACCGCACACTTTCTTCTTCACCGTTCGTTTGGTGGCAGTCTGGGTGACCCCTCGCACCGACCCTTCCTTTTTGCTGTGTCCCTTCGTGAGACACCCCAGTGACCAGTGGTTCTCTTTTGTTTCCCCCTCCCTTCCTCGTCCTACGGAGCAACGCGACGCTTTGCTGCTGGAGCTGAAAAGAAGCCGCAGCTGTCCTTGCCGCCCGGAAGCCAAGGAGGCCCTAAAGACTTTTCTCCTTTACCCCTACACCATCCAGTGACCCGTGAAGAAAACGTGGCACCTAATGTATTGACATACAGAAATAAAACGGGCCATCCCGACCCTATCACTTTTGCCTCTTGCTGTCTATATATTCGGGGGTCAGAGTCAGGTAGCCGAGCATCCAGCGAACCTGGGACAGGGTCACCATACGTGTAGAACGGAGTTTGCTGTCTATGTGTTAGAATGCTCATGTGGTTTAAAATATGTTGGTAGTACCAAATTGCAGGTACACAACAGAATAATACAACACCTCAGGGCGATAGTAAACTCTGACCCAATGTATCCTGTTGCACGACACTTCAAACTGGTTAATGAGAATAAATTGAGTGATCTCAGATATTATGTGATAGGAGCAGTTCCAAGTTGAAGAAGAGGCAGCAACAGGGAGAAACTGCTGAGGCAGCTTGAATCTAGATTCATTTTAGAGTTGGACTCCAAGATACCAAATGGACTCAATTTAAGTGAGGATTTACATAACTTTTTATAACAGCAGAATTTTTGCAATATATTTGATTGTGGGTTTGTATACATGAATGGACAAGCATAATGTACATAGGAGTAAGCGACATGGGTTTAAGGAGTTTCGCATTAATGATGATGAATCATATATAAGTATTTCTTTGTAAATTTCCTTTTGTGCATGAGTCACTAGCAATTCACAGCAGTACCTACATTATAGGTTAATATCATTCAAAATTATGAGAAGTAAGTCAAGCCCAGTTTACGAGCATTGAGGCAGTTATTATATTTGAAGTACAAAATTATGGGGTATAATCCTGTAGTTCAATATATAGTTAAGGATTGAACCTAGCACGTGCCACTTTACAAATAGTATTAGTACTTTACTCAATAAAGGCAAATCCAAAGGGGAGGTACCCAACCTGAAATTTGCACTAGTGCAATCATGTGGGGGGACCAGACCTGGGATGTTGGTTACGTAGCGATTGACGGGATCTAATCCACTTAATTACAAGTTTGGATTATAATGATACTCAAATAGTCACTTGGTAAGTGCCACATACATAGCAGTATTAGTACTTCAGTTAATTATGGTTAACAAATGTAGGGCATTTTGGTATCAGTTCATATTGTTGCAGGATAATGTAGCTGCTAAACTTCCCAAGACAAGCACTTGTTTTTATGTATTTCAGCACTTTATTGGCACACAGCACTTTATCATGGTTGAGTAGATAGATCACTGCAACAGAGAAAACAGCTAAGGATAAATAGAAGAATATTTAATTGAAATGATGGTGAGCATTTTTGAAAAAGTAATCAAATATAAAACATATATGCAGTGGGCATTCAATGAACCTATTGAAATATGAATTTGTAATATTTTAATGCATCTCCATTAAGTGATTATTTTTTAATTCTACCTATATTTCTGCTGTCAATCAATGATTTAACTATTTATAGAATGTGAGGTAGAAGACTGATGGCAACATCAACTACACACAAGAAACATTAAGTTGACAGCATGTTACACAATGAAAATGATAGTCTGTTGCCTATTTCTATGTACAAGTAACTCACGTGGTGCAAGGGGTTAAATAGGAAGTCATCAGTTGCAGCACGTCATGTGAACAAGGCCGTGTGAGAAGGGCCAAAACACGTCATGGGCTAGGCATTGTGCACTTCATAAATTAATGGACTAAGCAAATAAATTTTGTTTACGCACCTTGAAGGAGTCCGTGCCTACTTCGATTGGGAAGTCTGTTGATTTTGGATCGGAAATTACACACACACACATATATATATACATATATATCTATGTAAACAAGTAAGTAATACTTATATTTAAACTAAAACATAACTGTTATGAAACTTAAGAATGTAAAATAGCAAATAAGTATTAACACACTCCCCAACTTTTATCTTTTTACATAGACTTCCTAAAAACAAAGTCTATAACTTGAAAACCAATAAACTAATAACAACTATCACAAACCAGCAAAAAGATATTAGAAAGTAAGTATACATAAATAAATATCAAATTATAAACTCACCCAACTAGCGAACAAAAATAAACCTAACAACCGCAACCTCTACAAACTATCAACAAAGTGCCATTTAAAATGTAACTTAGGTTTTTTCATTCAACAGAAAAGAAAGCACCTGCTCCACATTAGAACACCTCCAAAGGAAAAGCTGCACAATTGTGCGAAACATTTGAACAGAATATACATGTAAGTATACAAAATAGAAGTAATTGCATTTTTTAACATTTTATTAACAAACGTACAAAAGTTAAAATATAATATATATTTATACTACTACACTACTTACGGATACAGTAACAGAGACCGCCAAATGTATCACTTCACAGAAAGGTAAGCAGTAACTAAATCACATGGGCTACACCTACAGCCAACAAAGTGCATCATCAGAAACTATAAACTGGAAATGTACTAAACATTATTCTAATGCATGGTATGGGAGGGCAACTACAAAAGATGATGTTATAATTATTGTAAGACAGAAATAGAAGAGAAATATTGCAAGGTATAAGAGAGGCAAACACTAGCTACCAGGAGCCCACAATCAAAATCCTGAAACATATACTACCTAGAGTCCCCAAACACATAACAGGGCAACTACCATCTATCCCCACTTTAAAACATTTAATTGCACGAACCAATAGAGCCACCAGCTATACTCCTCCTGCCCCAAGAAGACACCAACACGTACACATACCTGAACATTTAACAATTACACATAATGAGGAACAATTTCTTTCACATGGCAACCTAATTAATGAGAAACGAATCCTAAGATACTCTATCGCAAACAACTTAATGAAACCTAGAGAATGTCAAACCTGGATGATGGATGGAACCTTCAAAATGTGTCTCAAACCATTCACTCAAATATACACCATACATGGTGAATATCAAATCACAAATATCCTTTTATATATGCCCTACTACCTAATTAACAAACCAGCACTTACTACAAGCTCTTAAACCATATCAAACATAAAACAAATAACCATTACCCCCAAAAATAATCATAGACTTTGAGCAAGCCATGGTTCAAACCATTCTAAAAATATATCCCCATACAGCCATACAAGGCTGTTACTATCATTTTAATCACAGTATATGTAGACACCTCCAGAAATCTGCACTAAATGTAGAATATTCCACAAACAACCAATTTGCCTTTGAAATAAAAGAAATTATAGCACTAGTCTAAGTCCCTATCACAGAGGTAGCCAACCTCTACAAGTTACTAATAGAAAGCCCTTTCTAACAACAAAATGAAGACAAACTAAGGGCCTCATTACGATGGCGGACAGACGTCAGTCCATCGCCATTGTATCGGATTTGGGACCGGTCGGCTATGAGGTGGCCTACCAACAATCCGAATAATGATTCGACCGCCACCACAGCAGTCACATTCCCTATCTTTTGTATTACGGCGGGGATGCAGTCAGCAGCCCCCGCCGCAACACAAAAAATATGGAGTGTACAAAACCCTGCACTACATGGCAGGCACCATGCGGTGCCTGCCACTTGGTGTAGGGCCATGTAGGGGGGCACCCTAGGTGCTCTCCAGGGCACATGTCCCTGCCCCAGGGATTAAGTAAGACCCGCTAAGGGCCCCCAAATCCGTTTCCACCAGTCGTTTCGCAGCAGGTTGGCCGCCGCGGAACAACCAGAGGAAAGGGATATTATAATTCCTACAGCGGTGCCTGACAGGCACCGCCGCAATTCAGGGGCACGAGGTGAGTCCGACTGGTTGGCGGATTGAATCCGCCCATCTGGACCATGGCAGTCGGTCTTTCCGACCGGCACGCTTCCCCCCACCATCAGTATATGGCGGGGGAAAACCGCTTTATGATGCCGGAAGGACCGCCACCGACAGCCTGTCGGTGGCGGTCCCTCAGCCATCATAATCAGGCCCAAAGTTCCCTAATGGACTATCTTGAAGACACTTGGGTTGGCAGACTGCATCGCTCCAGACACAGAGGCCAATCCCAAATACCATGGTGGAATGTCTATGACAGCACCTTGGCACAGGAAGCCAAAATAAACAAATCAGTGGAAGGATGGCACAATGCTTTCCGATCCACACTATGCAGAACCAAACCTGCACTCTACAAATTTATAAAAGTATTACAAAAAGAGCAAAGTTACCAAGAACTACAAATGGATCAGTCTGTTAGCCAAATTGGCCCTAAACTTAGCAAAGAAACCAAAAGAATGTACGGCATGCTACAATTTAAAGTCAAGCTCTTCATAAATAACCAAGGAGTAGATTACTTAGAGATCATAGCCAAAAGCAGATTATAAAATAAATGTTAACCTACCAAAGTCCTCAAAAACTATGACAAACTCTAAACCAACATACCAAATCAATTTTTTTAAATAATAAATATAATACTTCACTAATTCAGTCAAACAATTATTTAAAATTGCATTGTTAATAGAGACTGATGTAATAAAAATACACATCAATTGTTTAAAAAAATTTAACCATTGCCAACCATAATGGATAAGCAAACTCAATCCATCACATAAAATAATTACTACACATTATCCAAACAATTTGACATAACAATCACATAAATTTGACATAAACAATATATTATGTTTCCCACCCAAAATAAATGAAAGAAATAAAACTTACCATTCTGTATCTGAGTAACGTTTTCTGTCTCATATAATAAAATTAGTAATCCACCAAAAATGAGATAAAGTAACCCACAAATCCCCTCCCCCAAAAATGCAGAAATATAACGAAACCAATAGAAATCCCTTGACACAATCCAAAGTATCTAGGTTCCATAAAAACCTGAAAAGGTGTTTTAAAAAAAGAACCACTTCAGGAAACCCCCAAAAAAGGAAATCAAAGTAAAAACTATTGGTTTATTTTAAACCGAAAACTGATTTCCTTTTTAAATAAAATGTCATCTCCCAATGCCCATCTAACGCATTCGTAGACAAAAATATGTAAAGTAAAATAAAAAAACCTACCCACAAAACACATTACATTCCCAAAAATACATACACATAACAGTTCATGATCAAAATATAATTAACAACACACAATTTAACATAGCATAGTGATACATTACTAAAATAGTGTACGAAAACCCAAAATGGCAAACTAGGGAAAAACACTAACATCAATACATCTAAATATACAAAAAACCGACACACAACACTATAACTAACCTTTAAACCTCCCTCCTAAATCCCCCATACCCTCAAAACCCTTACAAATTCTTTAAAAAGGACTTACCTGTCCGGACGAAAATCAGCACTGTACCGCAACTTAGTTCTGGTAAAATAGACTAAAAATAACAATATAGATTGTAAAATAGAAAGTAGCGGTAAAAAAATGGCTCGTAAATGAAACTTTAAAAAAAAAATATCTATCCATAGAAATGAATGGGAAATATGGTACAAATGTTGTATAAATGTTTTTAAAAAGTAAAGAATTATTAAACATGTAAAACATATCAAACAATGTTATAAATAAATTATGAAAAATTCTAATGTATAAATTAAATAATAGTATAAACTATATACAATTATGTAATATATACTAATAAAATATGTTAAAATAATGTTGAAAATATATATATTAAGATGTTAAGAAATGTTAAAAAACTTAAATAATTTTATAATATGTAAAACATATCACACAATGATATAAAAATTATGAAAACTAAATTACAAAATAGCATAAAACATAAACAAATATTTAATGTATTTTAAATAAAACATATGTTAAAATAATGTTGAAAATATATACAAAAAGTTAAGAAATGTTAAAAATTGTTAACAATGAAAAATAAGAGTTGAAAATGTACAACAAACTAATGCATATAAATATGATTTACCAGAATTTTTATAATTAAAAAATAATGGAATCATGTTTTATTTACTTAGGGGCCCATTACGATGGCGGGCGGAAGCACAACCGCCGTGCTGGCGGATGCAAAAACCACCAGTTACCGCCGGCACGCAGCAGTCCACACGCCCGCCCAATTACGATGCGAAAAGTAGGCCAAACACCGCCGGCAAGCCAGCAACACCGTCCGCCATCAAAGTGCGCCCGTACATGTAGCGGCGCAGCCCAACTGACACACACCGTCCGACGAAACACGTCCCGCCCGGCGCATAAATTACGATGCCGCAAACAAACGGCTCCCACGGCCAAGAGATATCGTACGACAAACCGAAGCGGTAGCACGGACGCCGAGCACGGACAACGAAGAAGCGGCTCCCCGAGCATGAATCCAGCACTGCAGGCCGTCCCCATGCTCCTGCTGATGCACCACCAAGGACGCAACGTACCGCGGAGACGCAGGTAGGCACACACACAACAAGTGCACGCAAACAGCGCACACAGTGCAAGGGCGGAAAAAGCGGACAACCCCCACCAGCGCGTGTACACTACACATCCACCATCGCATCCACATATGACACACAGGCCAAATCGTAACATCGCAGAACACATGTGTACACACCACCTGGGACTAGGAACCAACCACCCCGTCACGGCCCCAAAGCGCCGATGACGCCGCCACACATGCGCACAACGCAGAGGCCAACCGCAGCGCCATGCATGCGTCGCACACAGACACAGGGACACAACCAAGCAGCACACACATCAGCCCCACCCCGAACGCACATGACACGTGACAGGCCGGCCACAGACATGTCCCCAACGCCCAATTCACGGACAACACCCAACGCCACACAACCGACGCACACATATCAGTGAAGACACGCAACAGCAGGACACACCCCAGTGTAACAAACATGGCGTAGCACACAGCGGCGGCAACACCAACTAGGAGAAGCAGGGCTCCTTCGGGAAGAGGAACGCCAGTACCACACAGAAACACCCATACCACCCTGCACATATGAACAAGACATATAAAACGGAACACCAAAGAGCCCGGGGACCGACAACAGGTGGCCCAAGAATAACATTCACACACAAGGCCCAACGCAGAGCGGAAAGGCAGCCTGCCGCCCACACAAGGGAGAGCAGACAGCACTGAATGACCTTCCATTCCAACTCCGAAACCACAGCCCTACGACAGAAGCCGGTGAATACAGCCATTGTCCAAGAATAGACCAACACAGGCATGCCGAGGAGACCGACCACAGGGCAGATAGCGCATATCACAGAAGCACACAACGGACGGGGAAGAAAGAAGAAAACACTCCCCATGTCGGCCACATGCAAGTTAATTGGAAGGAGTCACACAGCACTGACCTTGAACTGTCTGAGAAGCATGTGGGAAGAGGGCCCGTGTCCTCCAAACAAGCCAACAGAACACAAGTCCTGTCTCCCTACGACTACACAGAGCTCACAGCAACCCCGGAGCGTGCACATTGCAGACTGCACACACAGCCGGAGCACGCCACCTCAACGAACCGCTGCGAAATGGCAACCGCAACACACCTACCCAACTACGCCGAACAGCTCAAGCTGTACAAAACCAACCTGTGCCATACATTGGGATGCGATCTCCTGTCCCTGCTGAACATAAGTTACCGACTGACTTACCGCATCACATTGTTCAGCTGCGTCATGCCCGTCTTCTACTGTCGGAGGTGTCCCTACCAGCATCCCGTCGAGATATGCCTCTCCAACCCGGCATGTCTGAAGGCGGACCTGCTACCACTACTCCTCCCTCTGGACGCACACGACAGGGCCTGCTCTGCCTATGGGGGCATGGCGTATGTGGCCAACATCGCACCCGCACTGAAATGGGACCACTGTGCCTCCACACGACGGATCATCGATAACAGCTACATCGAATGTCACCCAGCATGCCCCATCATGGTCCTCCAAGGGACAACCTACGAACAACACCTTGACAGCCACCATCCGCTTCATTGGCTGGCAAACATGTACACCACCAATGACATGGAAGCCCTGCTGGACGGCATCGCATACCTGACAACCTGTAAATACGTCGGACCACAACGCAGGTTCCCCGAGTGACCTATGATGTCCAACCCCGCACCCATGCTTAGCTTCCGCACGGACTGGCCAGTCACCACCACAACAGCCATACCAAACGACCGGCAACTGTAACCACACCATCAACGACATCGCCATGACATCGGATATGACCGGGACATGCACACTGTTCCCCATCACATCCAGGAACACCGCATGCATCGTGGGAGGCAGTGGCATGGGCTCTGTGTATCGCACCCACATGGACGGAACTGCACGAACAACCAGGACACGACATGGATCCAGCGCCCATGGACACACACACCGCTCAGTGGACATGAATAGGTCGCCTGGAGTCTGTGGGTGCTGCACCCCTCCCACCCCCGCCCCGGGAATCCCATACCAGGACCTTTGCATGGACGACAAGTGCATACAACAACAACACGACCCCAGTGACTGTGACATGTCCAGTAACCACCACAGTGCAACAACAAGTGGCACGCCGCTGCATGCACGCAAGCACATGCCCTGATGTCATCTCACATGCACGCGTGCATGAGGAACAACCGCAGCAAACCTGTCACATGGAACTGAGATGGACTGTGCCCATGATGCCAAGCGGTCTGGTAGGCTACATGTATACCGTCTGTGTCAAAGTCCGCAGCTCCGCAGCTATACGTAAATGTACATTAGCACAGCCTTGGCCAAGCAGATGTCACTCTGAAGCCCACATCCCACATGCAACAGCCAATCACATGTAACCCCACACCCTATCCCATTTGCAATCATGCACAGTATATCCTCAACATGTATCCCGCTGCCAGTAGTGTCCACTATACTGCATCACAGAGGACAGAAGACTCAATATAATGTTTGAAACCAAAACTGTCTCCGCTGACTCATTTCACAAGTACGAATGAGAGAGGATGAGAGTATGTGAAGTACACGGCAGTCGTGTCATGACCATGTAGTCCACTGGTATTGGATGTCAACGTAAATGAGTAGCACTACTGTGGAAGACACACATGTGTCGTGTGAAGTCGTATGGACGCAGTGCTCAGGTGGGTGGGTGCGACGGGTAGATGCGCACATGCCAAGTTGGAGCACGCCGTGTGGGAGGGGTCATGAACAGTACACCACCGCTTCCCTGGGCATTGTGAGAGGACACCTGTCGGGGGGGAGTGAACACGTGTGTGCACAGCAGCCGGGCACACGTACAAAGCAGTACCAGGCGCACCTCAGCCCACCCTCTGTGGACAAGCTGGTTCCTGTTGTGCGCCCGCCATGCCCCTGACAAGGCACACACAGCCCCAGTCGACCAGGTGTAACCCCAACATAGTCAATCCGCACAGGCGATACAGGGCACGGGATGGCAGTGGAGCATGGTGTGTGAGAGGTCTCCTCGCGCTCCTCCTGGTCATATCACGCAGGCAATAGAACCTCAACGTCTAGCATGGCACAAGTCAGATGGAAGTGTAGGGGGACGCACCACAGCACGAGCAGCACTGACGTCACGGGAGGTGGCTCGCACCATCCCATCCATTGCCCATCATACCAACCACGCCACATGCCATTGCGACTAAGTGCAAGCGCGTGCGCCACCACCCCCGAGCCCTCCCCAGAGAGGCCAAAGAGTGAATGTGTGGGCCATCAGCCACAGACGGACGCGGCCTGGCCGCAAGGGCAGCCACAGCCACTGGGTGTCGCAGGTGGCGGATCCGGAAGGCGAAGACTGTGATACATAGTCCATGCAGGCCGGGTCACCATTTGGGGCACCACGCAGGTGGACGGTGTCCCGCGACACATCATACCCTGAGACAGCCCACTCGTGCAACTGGACCCACACATGCACTCCTTGCCCTCTCTTGTGCGAGCTTGGGGCTGCCTGTGCAAGCGCTAGCCTCGCAGGTGAGCATGCATATTGGGGGAGCGAGGGGAGGACATGAGGGCTGGGGCGAAGATGACTGTATCACTGTCAGTTAGTACAAGGGATGACCCAGATGTGGAAAGGAAGAGACGTGTCCCGTGTGTACTGCAACTAGTCGCCAATACAACTACCCCCCATGTCCGGAATGTAAGCCCGCACCTAGGCCCGCCCATCCGCCACATCGAACATACCACCAGCACGACAACCTTCCCATTCGAAACACTGACTGGGGGTGGCGACCAGTGTACAATCATGTGTAGCCTACCCACGCGTACATGTGGGCCCTCCATGATCCATGTCACCTGCGGCAAAGTCATGACATGCGCAATGAGGGAAGTGAGGAGAGCTGCCCGCCCCACGCGCAGAAGGTGCATCAGCTCCACAGACCCAGCAGCGAGTCCAGCAGGGGTCACATGTGCAGGGGCAGCTGTGCCTGGTGTGAAGGCACATGCATATAGACAGCACATCGACCAATGTGTAGTCTGCCCACATCTACAGTCCATCATCATGCGGACATAGGAATTGAACACAGGGCAACACATCTTAGTGGGTGCACCCACCGTGACCAACAATGCGCAATCATCGACGTACCCGCCCTGTGCATGGCCCCCACCCAACGGCGGCACATCCAGTGCCACCATCCCACACACACAAGCCTTCCACGGAACATGCTGTGTCCAATGGTCAGTACAGAGTCAGCGCCCATCTGGTGGATCCTGAACAGGAGACACATGCACACACATGCCAGCTCCCACTATGTACGACTGCCACCTGGCACGTGCAATGTAACCTCTCACCTGTGACGTGTGACTGCAAGCACACAGCCGTCTTGGCATGGGGCTGTCAATGTGGACACCTGTCAATGTTTCGGGAGGTGTGATCCGTACAGTGCTGTACATAGGGTGCAGTGCTGACACCTACTACTGTCTCATATCCCCTCGTGCCACAGGTCCCACTTGTTTTGGCCGCTGAGCCTCTGCCCACATCGTCGTCATCGTGTGCCATACTCATCCAGCCGCGGAAGCAGTTCCATGCTCAGCAGACATTCATGTTGCCGTGGCGTTGCCGCTTGACGGATATGCAGTCAGTCCCCATCAGCACGCCCCGCAAGTCATTGGGGCCTGGATCCCCATGTGCATGCACATGGCAGTGGTATGTATCACTAGCCATTGCCATTGTTGGGAGACCTGTGTAAGTGTATTGTGGCCGTGCCGTCCCAGCTTGACAGCTGGGCTGTGGCTCCTGTGCTTACTCAGTCATGTCAGTGATGTGTATGCGAAATTGCTATGTGTCGTGTTGCTTTGACATGTGTCCTCTGCCATTGTCCCTAGGCGGAGACCGAACATTGACCGCCCATACCAATTGCTGGCGGACATGGACGATACAGAGGTTATTAGGAAGTTTCGGCTGGACAGGCCAACCCTGCATCGACTGTGTGCCATGTTAGAACCCAATCTCCGTCCCCGCAGGGTGTATCCGACTGCTGTCACCCCCACGGCTAAGGTGATGGCCGCCATGCATTTCTTCGCCACTGGGTCATTCCAGCACACAGTGGGCATTGGAGGAGGGATGTCCCAGCCCATGTTCAGCAAGGTGCTGAGGGATGTACTGGCAGCCATGATGCTGTACCGGAACAGGTACATCCGCTTCCCCAGGGCTCGTGAATTGGTGGCAGTGAAGGGTGCATTCTATGCCCTTGGCAGAATCCCACACGTCGTTGGAGCCATTGACTGCACACATGTCGGCCTTGTTCCACCACAGGCCACTGAGCACCTGTACCGCAATAGGAAGCACACGCACTCCCTGAATGTGCAAGTGGTGTGCCTTGCGGACATGGTGATCACCCACGTGTGTGCAAAGTTCCCAGGCTCGGCCCATGACGCACACATAATGCGCAACAGCATCTTGCCACGACTGATGTCCAATATGCAACAGGATCGTGCCTGTATTGTCAGTGAGTATGTGGAGTGGTGTAGCGTGCTGGCTGTGCGATGCTGTCCCCTGTCCAGTTGGATTAGCAACGGTTCTCTGTGTCCCTCACACCCAGGTGACTCTGCGTATCCGAATGGGGCATGGCTGCTCAGTCCATTGAGGAATCCTCGCACCCCAGCAGACGATCGCTACAATGAGGCACATGGGAGGACCAGACGTGTGGTCGAGCGTACCTTTGGCCTCCTCAAGTCCAGGTTCAGGTGCCTGGACCGCACCGGGGTGCGCTGGCGTACTCCCCACAGAAGGTGTGCCGGATAGTGGTGGCGTGCTGCATGCTGCACAATCTGGCCATTCGGAAGCAGATCCCCCTCATCGTGGATGACGGAGATCAACCAGGGCCCCAGCCCGCAGACCAGGACAGCTCGAGTGAGGAGGACAGCGGAGAGGAGGAAGCTGGTAATGTGCGGCAGCAGCTCATCGCCCGCTACTTCACTTGACGGTGAGTGTCCATGTACGACGGCTGATGTGGCTGTATCTGTGCAGGTGTGTGTGTGCTGTGTCAGGGTGGCCGTTTGTTCACTGCGTGCTGTGTGTCAACGCTCCATGGCCAGGGTAGTATGCCACTGTTGGTGGCTGTGGCATTGTGCCCTATTGCTCTGTGCGATGTGTGTACATTGCTTGTAGTTGTTGACATGTACTGTGTGATGGGTGTGTGACACACTCATTGAATGTGCTCCTGTTCTGTCTCCCACCCCTAGGTCCCTACAGGCCCTCCGGATTCAAATGCCATGCCACGCATCAGGTGCCTTTCCGCCCAAGGTGGCCGTTGTATTCCGTACAAATAAGACACAGGGCACAAACAGCAGTTAGTGAAAAAGGTGCATTTATTACAAACTGTGACATGTGATTGTGTGTAAGGTGATGACAAAAGTGGTGCGTGCAGTGACAATGAGCTGTCGGTCATGGCTGCGTGATGATCAGGGTGTACCCACTGGTTCTATGTCCATAGTCCAACACACACATGCCATCCAGATGGCTGTGTGGAGTGGGATCGTAGTCCAAGTCAATGCAGTGGCTGGTCAAGGAAGGCTGGCGGAAGGCTGGCTGGCTGCCTCACTTGCGACTGGAGCGTGCGAAGTCCTCCCGGGAGATCTGTTTCCTCTTCGGACGGCCCCTTCCACGTTTGCGAGGGGGGTGCCTGCTTGCGACATGCTGGTGGTTGAGGTGTGATCACTGGCTGTGGACGCAGGGGAACTGGACACTGCTGCTCCACCCTGCGCCCCGGCAGGTGGTGGCGGAAGGGGAGCTGCTGTCCCTGGCTGTGACCTCACCGCCACCACCAGCTGTCCCATGAGGTCCACGATTTGGCCCATACGGGCGTTCATGGACCTCAACACCCCCAGCACCTCACGCGTGTCTGAGGCAGACCGGACCCATTGTCCTTGGGCCTCTTCATAGGCCCCAAGGACTCTGGCCATGTGAGGCAGGGCATGGCTCCCAGGGGAGGCTGGCGTTTCCCTGACCCTGCTCCTCCTACCAGTCCTGCTGCCACCGGCCTGCCCACTAGCCACATTGCTCACCACGGTCCTCGCTGTGGCTCCCAGGGTGGATCCAGTCGTCCGGGCCACCACCTGCGCTGGGGCTGTTGCCAGCGAAGACGTGGCGGTGGTGGCGGCGGTGGTGGTCGGTGCGGCGATGGTGGCGGTTGCGGCAGTGGTAGTGGCCACAATGACCGTGGGTGTGGCCGCAACGACAGTGGCAGCAGGGGGCTGTGAATGTTCAGCAGCCCTGGATGATGGGTTGGTGGGTAGGAGGGGTCCTGGGGAGCGGCTGGGCCCTGCCACACCAGATGGGCCTGCTTGGTTGTCCGTGTCCGAAGAGGAGGACAGATCCTCCAGATCCGTGTGTCCTCGTTGGGGGCTTGTAGGCTGGCTGTGCTGGCTGCTGGCTCCATCCCCAGCATCCAGCAGTTCGTCACCTGTGGAGAGAATGAGATTAGTTATTGTGTTGCACCTGGCGAAGTATGTATTTGTCGTCTGACATTGACAGTTCGTGCAATCTCGTACATGGGTTTCCCGGAGGCGTGTGTGTGGCTGTAGCATCTGTAGTTGTGTGTGCTTGGCAATGGGACTGTGTGCTGTGCACATGTGGCATGGGACGGATTGGCCATGCCGATGGGTGTGTTGCTGTGCCCCTACTTATTGTGACTCTGGTGTATGCGGGCTCCTGGCCCATCCTGGGTCTGGTTTGTACTTTGCTTTTGGGGTTCAAATGGAACGCTTAGGAACGCATATGGCAACATGGGGGCCATGCCCCAGATTCGCATTTGGGATGGAATATGCTTTTGGGGTTCAAATGGAACGCTTAGGAACGCATATGGCAACATGGGGGCCATGCCCCAGATTCGCATTTGGGATGGAATATGCTTTTGGGGTTCAAATGGAACGCTTAGGAACGCATATGGCAACATGGGGGCCATGCCCCAGATTCGCATTTGGGATGGAATATGCTTTTGGGGTTCAAATGGAACGCTTTAGGAACACATATGGCAACATGGGGGCCATGCCCCAGATTCGCATTTGGGAGGGAATATGCTTTTGGGGTTCAAATGGAACGCTTAGGAACGCATATGGCAACATGGGGGCCATGCCCCAGATTCGCATTTGGGATGGAATATGCTTTTGGGGTTCAAATGGAACGCTTTAGGAACGCATATGGCAACATGGGGGCCATGCCCCAGATTCGCATTTGGGAGGGAATATGCTTTTGGGGTTCAAATGGAACGCTTAGGAACGCATATGGCAACATGGGGGCCATGCCCCAGATTCGCATTTGGGAGGGAATATGCTTTTGGGGTACATGCTGTGAGCCATGGGTGCCGAACGTGACATGTGTTGTGGCAGCATGACAGTGCATGGTTTGAGGTGTGTGCATGCTTGACATGGCCTGCATATTTGCTGTCTGTTGTGATTACTGGACATGGCATTGGACGCATCGTTATGAGTGAGTGATGGTTGTGTGCCAGCCAACGTATTGCAGTTGTCCCATCTCCTTGGTGTGCGTGCTGCCCTGTGCCATGTGCATCACTGCAGTGCTCGGGGGGGGTGGCCCATGTTGTGTGTTGTTGCTCACAGTGTGTCGTGCACTTCATTGACTTCTGGCACATGGTTGGTCATGGGCATGTATCTTAGCGTGACTGCTGTATGTGTGGCAGCTGTGCGGATGACATGCCTTTCATGAGACTTGGGCTGACGGATGGGATGGATGGTATGTTGTTTGTGCATGGTGTGTCTGTGTGTTTGATGGGTTCAGTGGTGTTCGTGTGCATTTATGTTGTTCCGCTCTGTTGCGTCTAGTGTTGTTTGTCTTACATAGGCGTAGTTGTGGGGTGTGTGGTTGACAGGCAGTTGGGGCTACATGGACAGGACTTCAATGGTGTTTCGGTTGTGTGTGATGAGTTGCACAGTGGCTGCCGTGTGGTACTATATTCAGTGTGGCTTGTGCATGCAGACGTGGCTCCTTGGGTGTTGCTATGTCTGTGATGGGTCATGTGGGGTGTGAGTCTGTTGTTCATGTCCGTGTGCAGATTGTTCACTTGTTCGTGACGGTGGGCGGTGCTGCGTGTTCGTCTGCTACGTGACATGTCCCATGTGTTGGTCGTGTTATGGTCCTCATGCCTCCAGTAATCCAGCCCTGTCCAGTTTCCCACCTGCAAGTTGTTCGTGCGTGCACTGTACTGGATGCCACATGGCTCTAAGCGGGGGTGCTCCATGTTGCAGGTCTGTGGGGGTGGGAGGGTGTTGTGGGTCGTGGGGGTGGCTGGATACCCACTGACACCGATTGCTGTGGACCGTGATGTCTGCCTTTCGGCTGTCGTTGTGCACTGCGGTGGCTGACACGTGGCTGTGGGGTGTGGGGGATGCTCCTCCTTGCTGTGCTGTGGGACTGGGGCCTGGTGTGTGTTGTACTTGGGCTGTCCACTGTCCCACCCACTGCACTTTGTGTTCCTGCCACTTACCTGTTACTTGTCGGTTAGTGCAGCTGTGGCGGACACATGGGTGTGGTGGGTGCTCGTTGTGGCGCTTCTGGCATATTTGGGGACCTGTTGGTGGTTACGTGGCTGGCTTAGTGTACACATGTCCCCACGCATCTTACAGTTGTTCTGTTTGGGCTGTGTGTGGTAGTGTCTATTGCATGTGTGTGTGATGTGTTGTGTATTGTGTGCTGGACATGGGGGTGTTTGTCCCTGGGAGCTGTGGCATGGTGGTAGTGCATGTGAGTACATAGCGGTGTGCTGGTATACATTAGTTTGTACTTACCAGCCTCCACTCCCCTGCTAATCCGGCGAGGATCTCCGGATGGATTACGACTCGCACCTTCTCCTCCCACGCTTTGAAGGTCTTAAAGAGCGCGGGATTCCCTCCGCCAGTGACGGCAGCCAGCTCTCTGTTTTTGCCCTCCTTCTTCTTGACCAGGCTCTTTACGTCATTCCAACGTTTGTTAATTTCGACTCTGTTCCTGGGCAGGGTCCCGACTGCATTGACCTGGTCTACGATCCGGTTCCACATTCTGTTTCTGGTGGCTAGTGGTGTGTGCTGGACCATGTTCCCATAGATTTGTGGGTACACCTTGATGATCTCGTCGACCATGACCGTCAGCTCCATGGGCGTGAACTTGGGCATTCTTTGTGGTGCCATGGTGTTTGTGGTGCTGGTGCGGTGTGTGTTGTGTAATGTGCAGGGGGTTTGTGGTGCCGGTGTTTGGTGGTGGTGGTGGTGGTGGTGGTGGTGTTTGGTGGTGGTGGTGGTGGTGGTGGTGGTTGTGATGTGTGCGTTTCTGTGGTGTGCTGCTGTCCTTGCTGTGTCACTGTGTCCTCTCCTCTCCTCTCTGGTTTGCAATGTAGCAAGAGGTTGTGGTCTGTGGGAGTGCTGCTTTTGTACTCACCTATGTGGGTGTGTCCTCATGGTCTGTTGTTTTCAGGTGTGTTGTGTCTGGGGTTCTGGCCTTTGTATTTTTTGTTTGTCCGGGGGGTGTTTTCGGGATGTGTACTGTGCTTGTGTATTTGTGCGTGCCTTGCTGTGTGGACTTGTTGGCCATGTTGTGTGCTATTGGTTTTGTGTGCGGATGGTTTCTGTGCAGGTACGTGGGCGCCATGGCTTCTGCCGTGTCGATTCTCATCGGCGTTGTTTGCGCTGGCGGGCGGTATATTTGTGGTTTTTCCGCGCTCATGTCGGTGCGATCGTAATTTCACATGCGGTGTGTCGGCCGTGAGGGCGGGCGGTTTTGTGTTGTCGTGCGTGTTTCCGTCCGTGGCGGGCGGTTTGTCTCCGACTCGGACGTTGGCGGGCGGTATTTTGTGTGCTTTTTCCGCCGATGGCGGTATTCGGTTTGTGTAATCGTAATGGCGTGGTCGGTGTTCAGGCGGTGTGTGCGGGCGGATTTTTGCCGCTTCCATGCCTGGCGGAATTATTTACGCCGGGTATCGTAATGTGCCCCTAAAACTTTATATAATATTTCATTTTTACTTGAAGTATATATGATTCAAAATATAAAACCATAGAATAATTAAACGTTGGAAGCAAATAAATTTTTTAAAATGTGTGACATGTCTTCACTATACATAATTTGGAGTAGGTGATGGACACCAAAAAGGGTGACATTTACTATTTCCAATCTAACCATATAGGGGGAAGGTGTTGGTCACTAAAGGGGTGGCATTTACTATTCCCACTCCAATCTAAACCAATGTGGGAAGGGGTTGGACTTTAAAGGCATGACATTTGCTATTCCCACTCCAATCTAAACCAATTTAGGGAAGATGTTGAACATTGAAGGGGTGACATTTACTATGCCCACCCCAATCTAAATCAATTTGGGGAAGGGTTTGGACACTTAAGGGTTGCCATTTACTATTCATAATCCAATCTAACCATATTGGGGGATGGTATTAGTCACTAAAGGGGTGACATTTAATATTCCCACTACAATCTAACCATATTGGGGGAAGTGTTGGTCACTAAAGGGGAGACATTTACTAAGTACACTCCAATCTAAACCAATTTGGGGGAGGGGTTGGACACTAATTTGCTATTCCCACTCCAATCTAAAGCAATTTGGGAATGTGTTTTGGCATTAAAGGGCATCTAGGGGTGACATTTGCTATTTCCACTAAAAACTAACCATACTGGGGGAAGGTACTGCAGACTGCAGAGTTGAAATTTACAATATCCAATTTCAAATAAAACATTTTACATAACGTATAACAAAATAAAAATATTACATACACAATCAATACTCCATATTCCCCCTTTTATTTTATATAAAATTACCTAAACTGTTACCTAAAACAAATGCTAATTTAAACTACAAATCTTTAGATACATATTTATATTTTAAATTATAAAATTACTATTTTAATTACTATTATACAGTAGTATATTGTTCAAAATATTTACTACCATTCATAAACTTTAACCAATTAAATAAAAATAAATTCATTACACAAAATTAACAATCATAAATTTAAAAAATGTTTATATACATTTTATACATTAAAAAATAGAAAATGTAACTTAAAATCAAATTTTATTTTTTTATAATTTATAAAAAATATATATATACAATTGTAAATAATATTTTTAATGTAATTTTTTATTTTAACATAAAAATATTCCTAAATATTCTATTTAATTAACTGTATGTATGTTTTTAATATTTTATATTTTTTCTTATTTAAATTATTTTTATAGCATTCATATATATATTAATATATCAAACTATATTAAAAAAGTCTAAATTATTAATTTGCATATCTTTAAAATTATTACATTGCAATTTAAATTTAAAACATACATTTTTTAAAAATCTCCCCGTCCTTATCCCCTAACAACCCAATATCCCGATACTAAAAATAAAATATTCAACAATTAATTATATACATTAAGACAACTAACAATACAAATTTCAACACTTTCATAAGTAAAATAATATTTTACTGAAAACACAAATTTAAAAAATAATAAACACATACAATCAAACACACTACAGTACATTACATACTAACGATATTACATGCAACAATATTTTCTACATCAATATTTTTTACGATTCACGTTCACAATATTTTTGATGTCCCAATATTCTTGACACAATATTTTTGTATCACAATATTATTTTTCCGATATTTTGTCTAAAGACCATCTCAATTGGCTGTGGTGTAGTAGCGGTACACTCCTCGTTTATGGGTGATAGCACTTTTTGGATGTACTCACAGTGTGGCAGCTTCAAGTATTTCGCCAGGAAGCAAACTAAAAACGTGAAGCCAATACACAGGGGAGATCCAGAACATGTGAAGGGGAGCACGGGGAGCAAGGCGGAGAAACTACCTGCATAATCGGTGATTTTGTCCTTGCAACTCCAAACGTTGAGTAGCTTGTAGTGCCCTGCTGTCAACACTTATTCATTCTAGTTCAAACACAGCACCCACAAATGTTATGCCTTCCTAAGATCCCATCAAACCTGAGATTAAAAGCAATAAGTGGGACGGCTGCAAGTAATACTTCTGGAGGGGCAAATCAGCATTGAGCGTCGTGTAAATAAAAATATTGTGTTTAATTGGTAGTGCAAATGCAACCATCCTGTTGTTCCGTATGTGAACATGTGCTCCTCATGTTGTTCTCTCACTGAAGCTGCTATTGCCAAATCTTTGGTATGTTTGATAAATATAGCAGTACCTTAAAAATTAACTACCATCACTCTGTTTTTGTCAAAGGAAACAACGCCCGTAGGTTGAGTCTCTCTCAAACATTCTAGGATTGTATTTCTTAATTTAATGATTCGTCTTTGTTCTTTTTTCCAAGATCATTTTATTGTACTTTTTTGTATTGTATTTTATCTACACAGGGGCCGATTCTGATTCGGGCCGGAAATCTCTCCGACCGAGCCGGACCCGGAGAGAATTCCGACCGAATCGGACTCTGGCAGACCGACCGGACGAGTACGATGCGTTCGTAGGCTATCGGACTCGATTCGGTCGGACTCCCATTGAAGTCAATGGGAGCCGGTCGTACAACGCGTACGCGGGCTCCCATTGACTCAATGGGTGCGAGGCGAACAAGGGCGCCCCCTACAGCGTGTACGCGGTGAAGCGCATCGTGCCGTACATGCACAGGTAGGGGGGACCCATGGCTCCCCCCTGTGTGTGACTCGCACGGCCACGCGTACAGGGGGGTCCGACGCGGACCCCCAAAGTCCGGCTCCGACAGCTCTTTCGAGCCGGACGGCGCGAGTCGGTCGGACTGCTCGCGGTGCACATCGTACTTACCCGGTCGGGGAACGTCTCCATTGCGCGGTGCGAGTCGGGTCCGTGTGAGTCGGTTGGAGCGTGTTGAAGCCGCGTACGAGTCGGTCGGCGAATTCGTGGGCGCTTGCATCGTACTCGCTCGGCCGGACCCGCGTACGAATCGGTCGGGAAACAGGGCTCCGAATCGGATCCGGTAAAGCTGAATCCGATTCGGAGCCCTACCGGCCGAGATCGGAATCGGCCCCACAGTGTTATAAACGTGGCCTGTCTAGGGCTGTGTACAGTGGTTGCAAATTATCATAACATCTCTAGCCCCGTTTTCCAATCCTCTTTGGCCCAAGACTAATACATGTCTTTGATTCCAAGTAACATCATCATTTCTTGTCCTCTATGAGCACCAAGAAACGTTTTTCTGGATTGCAATATTGCCCCATTTCATTTATATTTAGCCAGTGCAGCCGATTACGATCTCGTTAGGAAACTCTTCCGACCGAATCGGTTTTGGAATCGGGTTCTGCAAGTCCAACTGACCGATTACGATGCTTCTGTACATCGTTCGGTCGGACTCCCATTGACTTCAATGGGAGCCTGTGTTCCAAACGAGAACACAGGCTCCCATTGAAAAAAGGGGTTGTTGGGGAAAACCATGCACCCTGTGACGGGCACCCCATGGTGCCTGCCACACTGTGCATGGTAGTAAAGAGGATTCCCATGGGTACCCCCACAGGCTCCAACCAGAGGCCTCTGGGTGAAGGGGGGCCTGCTACGGGCCCCCAAAGTCAGATTCCGACAGCCGTTTTGTGTCAGGCAGACTGAATCGGAACAGCTGTCCGAATCGGTCATCATAATCGCTCGTTTGGAAACCGTGTCCATAGAGCTGTACGATTCACCTCTGAACGACTCGGGCTGTCCGAATGCCGTTCGGAGCCGATTCGGACAGCCCTTGCATTGTAATCGGTCATTGGGAAATGTGTTCGATTGCATCGGAAACATAGGTTCCGAATCAGATTTGCCGAATCTGAATCCCGTTCGGAGCCTTTCCGGACGGCATCCTAATCGGCCCCAGAGTCTTAGTACAACAGTCATCTTCATGCACCTTTCAACAATAAACGTTCTGTTGCTTGTCTTGGTGTATTCATATCCCAGTGCAATATTGGTGTGTTTGTTTTATATGTATTACGATTTTCATGTTAGGTTCCAATAACTTTTATTGAAGGTTATACAACAAGAATGACAGAGGGGGACGAAACCTCAGCAGTCTCGGATCTCAGATCGAACCTCCATTTCAATACAAAATCAATACCGCTAATGAAAATACCCAACATGGAGCCCTCAACAGTCGCATGAGGGCATAATAGAGAATAGGGGAGCAAACAGAGAGACAAAAGAAAAACAACTTAGCCAATAATTGCACATCCTTCCTTCCAGGGGAACACTACCCCATCTAGAAAAGAAATTTAAACCAAATCCAGCTCTTAAGTCCAATCTTGCAGCCACTTTCCGCATGATCTACCACTATGACTTCCACCATCACCATACGTACCCCTCAAGGCTCTTAAGGAATGATCAGGCAGCTTCACCTTGTGAAAGAATATATTTTTTCCCTTTGTAGAACACTTTCAGTAGAGTTTGAAATTCCACAGATGCCACTACACTCCTGGACAACAAACCCTTTCTCACCTCCATCAGTTCTTGTGTCCTAGACAGGGTGTCAGGACACACATATGAGAAAAGAGAAGCTGCAGGTGTTTTTCATAGCCTACGGTCTTCCTCTGAACCGCTGCTTTCAATGCAGCCCAGTGTCCAGGATTACCATTGATGTACCCCCAGTCCCTGAGGTCTCAGTTTTCTTCCTGGTGGGGAGCCTGTATATCCTGCACACTATTTGCAGTGTGTTGTTCTCCAGAAGGCCTTTCAGAACTTCTTCCAGAACAGAAGTCAAAGACTTCACAGGTACTGATGCACAAACCTCTATACTTCTAACTGGGATTCCCTCCTCACATTGTCGAATAGTTCACACTGTTGTTCTAGCCTCACCAGACTTCGAATATCACAGTGCTTCATTTCGTCCATTCTCACCACTCCCTCCTTAGTCTTAGGCACGTGGTGTTCCAGTTTCTGGATTGCCGCTGATCTCTAGGCTGCTGCTGTTTCAACCTGCAGCATGCTGTTGGACAAGTCCTCCATCAGCTCCTCCATCGTGTGTTGTTACTGATTCTGTTTTGTTACATTTTTGCTCAAAGAAGGCACATGACTGCATTGAGTGACTTCAAGGGAGTTTGCTCTTCCCTTTTTAATTCCATCTCATTCTCAACTTTTTCTTTCTCCACCTTAGATCCTCTAGTTTTTGTTGCAGGTTTGATGCTAAAAAAGACACCTAAATTCCTCTTTTTTATCGACATATCGCTCACTGCGGTGCTATGACTCACAGCAATAAGTGCCAACTCTTGGGATGCAAATGGGCAACTGCTATTAACTCCCTTGAGAGGAGGTGGGGTGGAAGGGTGTGGCTCAGCTTGCACTTATGGTGCTATACAGAACCTGTTTTTGCATGCATAGGGTGAGAAGTTCTGGCTCCGGCTGAGGCAAACGTAAGCTCCAGATGTTCCCGCAATGGCTCAGTTTGTGATCCTGTGATCACCGTTTCCTGGGTGTGGTGTTCCGGCTTCCAGTGCAGCACCATAACAGAAGGACCTACCAATGGCCCCAGTTCAGCCACTGGTACCACTGGCTTCACTTATCTCTCTCCTCACAGTGTCGAAAAGTCTTCAGTGGTGCTGGTCCTCCAGCTCCTCAGAGTAGAAACCTGGCCCTGCCACCACCAGTTACCTTGCTCTCCATGCTACGCTGCCACATCTGTTGTTTGCTTGGGAGAATCAGATTTCAATGGCTATCAGGGTCGCTTATATCCCCAATGCATTACAGTAGCCGCTCACTGGGTTCTGCTACACAGATCAGCGTCTATGAGGCTCCAAACCTGCTTGGTACCACATAGGCTGCTAGATTTTTTGAGTTTCTCTAAAAGCCTCAAGCGCAGACAGACATCTTGGACCCTCAGCAGTCCACCCCTCCATGTTATTCATTTTAGAGGATCAATATTGAAATATTGACGCACCTACTTCCAAATAATGTATGACTACATTTAGATCCAGCAGTAGAGCCCTGTGGTATTTTGCCACCTTCTATGCACTGCGCAGAAGCCATGCTATTGTGTTTCAGAGTTTCTTTAAGTCTTCGGGTTCAGGGTTACCTTTAAAGGCATGACCACGAATTTGCTTGGGTTTCAGTCAGGATTGAGACGTAACAGCATACATACAAAGTTGGACATCGCTAGAGGAAAAAGTTGCACTACATGAATGACACTGTAGATTTGTCGTTTCAAGAACTGAATCTGTAGATATCTGTGACCAAGTATTGTAGTCCTTTATTGATCTTATTTCCTGTGCTTCTTTTTAGTAGGTTATTATCATACAGGTGACCCTAGATATATTGTCATTTTATTACTCCTTGACTCACTGTGTGATTCCGTACTACCTTCCTTGCTTTGCTCAATAACTCAGAGGAGGAACATGAGGCTTAAGAATAAGCACATAATAAGAGTAATGCACACCTTAGCATTCATACAGAACTTGAAATGCTGACATATGGATGCAGTGGCAGACTGACAGTGTTGCTTTCGTTCCTTGGACTTTCTGAAAGCACAGAGCAAAATGTTGTTTTAATATGCTTGGTGAGAAGTTCATCCAGTAAGAGAAAATAGGCTGAATCCTGAGGCTAAGTAAAATGTTTGCATACACGGAGTAAGATTTCCCACCTGTGAATATTTCAGAAAGGGAGAAATGCCCATAAATGTACAGTGATAGGAATGGGTCAAACTACTCTATCAAGACCCCCTGGCCTGTTTGAGGGTTAACAGTGAATACTCAAACATGTTTCCCTTACGGAGAGGAACCGGGCAGGGTTGTCCTTTGTCTCCTATGCTCTTTGCCTTAGCAATGGAGCTGCTAGCATGCTGTGTGAGTAGTGATCCTTTGAAAGGAGGCTTGCCATGGGTTATAGAATGGGAAGAGAAAATTCACTATACGCTAATGACATTTTGCTATATGTGTCCGACCTGAAAGTCTCCATAGACAGGGTAATGTAAGTGGTGCAGATCTTTGGGAGATATAATGGGTTTGGCATTAATTGGTCCTAGTCGGTTCTTTATTCATTGTCAACCTGGTAAAAGTCCAGGTGAGCCCTCCATGAAAAGGGTGACAGTGAGGAAACCAAGGGGTCCCTGACAGAGTCTCCTTATGCCTCTGTGCATGGGGGTGCATGCAGGGGGCACATGTTGTCCCCCCCTGTACATTTGCACCCCCAGTTCCTGCACGCTATGGAATACACGACATTGTGCATTACATATCGTGCAGGAACGGGCTGTGGCGGTCTCACTGTGGTGCATGTCAAGGCACACCTATGTGCCATAGATACGCACTGCTGTAACACTGCTGCAGCACCGACCGCCTGACCATTATTAATTCGTAATCCAGCAGGCGCTCTGACTTCGGGTTTGGCAGTCTTTCTGCAGGGTGCTGCCGTGGCGGCCCACAGGAAGACCATCAAACTCGTAATCAGGCTCTTAGTGTTTCCCTGTTTGAAGTACTTATGCTTATGTGAATGCATGTCCTGTGAACATAAGTAGTATGCAAGATATGATAATGCTTAGTAGCTGAGAAAATGTTAGCTACTAATGCTCTGTATTATTTCTTTATGCCAGTAGTCTCAGCTCTTAAAAAGTGTCTCTCAGCACAGTTATGCAGAATATTGTGCCACCATCCTTTTTCTTTTCTGCTCTGGGCGAACCCACTATCAAGTGGTTCAAGTGGAAAAATGTGTTTACTGATTATGCCCGTGTCTGTGGGTCCTTGATGAGCGCTGAGAGGAAGGCCTCACTGCTTCTTCACTGCCTAGGCCTGGAAGGCCAGGAAGTGTTTGAACATCCTCCGGAAATGGAGAGTGATGAAGCAGAGGCACTGAATGAGCTTGACCTGTGCACTGAGAAACTTGACAAACACTCCCTCCCTAAAGTGAGTGCAATTCTGGAGAGGTACCACTTCAGTAAAAAACCACAGGAGTCAGTAGAAAACTAGTCTACGCAAGTTGGGAGCCACCTGCAAATTTGATGGTAGCCTAGAGGAACATATCCATGACCAATTCATGTTAGGTTGTAACATTGAAAAGGTCAAGGATGAGTTGTGGCAAAAGGATGACCCGAAGCTCAATGAGGTGTTGTTTATTGCCAAAAAGATAGAACACTCCCTAACTTGTGTTGATGTTATAAAGAAAGAACACAGACTTGCTTCTCTGGAAAAAGTTCACACTGTGTGCAAAGTGCAAACGAAACATGTTGACACTTTGAATGCAAAGAAGTCCTACCACAATCCTATTTAAATTCCATATATGGTTGTCATTAAGCTTAACCAAATTGGGAAACAACTTAACAACCATAAAAGAGAGGACAATTTCGAAGCCACACTTTTCTGAGGAAGTCTCACTTTCACCATGTCACCCACTTTTAGTTAGAGTGACCAGCTGCATTTCTTTTATAAATCTTTTGTTTCCTTTTCCAAACCCTTTCCTGCTGAACTCTCCTCCGCTCATCTTTGTCTGGCGACACACCTGTGGACTTACTCATCATCCAGGATGGATTCATCATCGTGTTATGCTTCCTGCCCCTAAAGGGCACTCTTCTTGTGACCAAATGAGCCGTTAAGCAATAAACCTCTACCCTTTCAAGTATGTCCTTCTTCCATCCGGGGGGTGTACGAAGGGGTTATAGCCCTTCGCAGCTTCAGAAATATTATTGGGCCACGCAAGTAGTCATTGTCAATGATTGGGTCTTCTCTGACTGACTTGAGTCTGCTGAGTGGAACGACCAAGCACTAATGGGACCGAAAGGGTACGTGGCAGCTGTCTATGATAAGAAATTGCAAGCCAATTGGCCAACGTTATATTAAGGTTGTGCTGCACGTATAGGTCAGAGCGTTTAGGCAGATGGGCTGGGCACCCCTGTCTGGAGACACCCACACTATGGGACTCTTGGAAAGTGGCTGAGGCGCAGAGCTTGTCTCGATTCGAACGTTGGGATCTAATTGGGAGTGTATAGGAGGGTGCAGACATGAAGAAGTATCAAGCACCCAAGGACGAATATGTGATACCTGAGAGAGAACTTTTCTGCTACCTAAGACTCAGACATGTGCTTTATAGCGACGACCCAAAAGGAACGCAAATATTGGGCACTAACCTGCTAGAACATAGGCTGCTGGACAAACCGTTAAGATTCAAGGCAGTCTCCCTTGTTTATAGGTCACTTGTGAATAACCTACCAAATGCCTTAGAGGCCTTGCAGGAGTTATGGGAGCAGGACCTTGGGGAGCTTTTTGATGAAGAATGGACAGAGGTGTCCCAGGGACCTAGTGAGGTAGCAATCAGAGTGAGATTCTGCATCATTCAGTTGAATATCCTTCACAGAGTGTATTATGCCATGGTGCTGATGCAGAAGTTTGGTAGAGCTGGCAGTTGTTTGTCTCTGGGATGTGGCCAGAGAGGTACATTCCTGTACCCTGTGGGAATGTCCTGTACTACAACTGTACTGGTGGGGGGGTGATGTGAGTTATTGGAGAGGTTGTGGGACTTATCCTGCCCACGGGTAAGACACTCTGTATTTTGGGAATATGGGAAGACAAGGCGGGCTCCAGATATTAACACCTATTTTATAACTAAGGGATGGTAGTAGCTCGACGAAATATCACACACCTATGAGGGTTGCTAGTACTCCTGAAGGAGCAGTGGTGTAAGGACATGGACTGGTGTATGAGGGCTGAGCAGTTCATCTATGAACGGAGAAGCTGTCCGCGTAAATATGAGAAAGTATGCGGCCCATGCAAGAACTGAAGGGGGCTCCTGTGAATTTTTACTTGTGACCTAATGAGGCCACACCCAATCCTTCTGGTGGTTGTTACATTTAGAGTTTTCAGCTCTTCAACTGTAGACTACTGATTGACCTTGAGTTGCTCTGAAATGCCGCCCTCCTGCCAACTGGACTTTGAAATACATCAGGTACTTGTTCTCTTTCTCAATAAAAAAGGTATAATAATAGTAGCGGCTTACTAGAGACTCGCCAAAATACCTTGTGTCAACAACTGGAGCAGTCAAACCCTTACACGTATGTCCAGAAAAGAGGCTTGTACATTATTGCCCATTTGTAGTGGTCCTAAGAAGAGTTCTGAGGAAAAAGAAGTTACTCCTGCTATCATCCGTTTTCGTAAATGGAATCTCCATACAGAACATCCTTTTGCTTATAAAATGAGCCATTAGTAAGACATTAATCCTTTGCTCCCAATTTGCATTTTCCAGCAACATGCATTATATTGTTGTTGTTGCTTGTACTGAGCGCTTCATCCACCTGAAAGGCGCCAAAGCACATGAGTGGCCGGGCAGCACAGGACACTAGGGGAGTGCTTCATTTGAAGAGTGCTGGACTGCAGTGCGGCCTATTTGTTGTGCGTGAATGACGCTAATTTTGACGCTGGACACTGCGCCTACTCGTGTTGTCTGGCCTACGTCACAGTAGGCCTCCCTTCCCCGTCACATCCTGTCTCAATCCCTGTTTTGAAACATCATTTGCGTCAGCTTTGGAAGCTAGCTGCGCCGCAGACACGTAGTACACAGAGACTCAAGGGGCGGTTTATTTTAACAGGCTTTTTGCTTTCTATGTCAACGCAGGAGCCTCGGGCGGAGGGTATGAATACAGCCGTCGCTGTATGTATTCGTCGCCTTCTCTCCTCCTGCCGGGGCGGTGTAATTCTTAATAGGAGATGGCAGTTGTTAAACACTATCGATTCTCGCCAGCTCCACCGCGTCCTGCAGCCCGCCAAAGATTCCCTTCTCCCTCTCAAGAGCAAGCCGCTGAAAAGCAGAGGCCGCCGCTAAGTCCCAGTGTGTGCACAAGGAGCGGAGAGCTAATATTTAAAATGCAAAATCACCCAGGAGTTGTTCATGGCTTGCAATAGAAAGATATGAACAGAATACATTTCCTCCCCCCGGAGGATTAAGCGAGAAGCCCCGCCGCCTGCCCGGCATCTTAAGTCCCAGCTCGCGCGTGCGTCTCATGCTCTGCTGATTTATGAAAACCCAGCCGGCTGCCCCTGCATATTTTCTCTGCTCATCCAAGTGAGCCCGTTTATCCTCCTCCTACCATTAAAGACATTAACGCCTGGGTTACCTTGCATTCCCAATGAGTCCGCCGCCTGGCCGCCAACCTCGAGCCCTGTGCCTGGCAGGCCTGCTCTCTGATGATGCCAGTTTATCACCCTCTGGTGTGCCAGCAGGTGTGCTGTGCAAGGAGGGGTGGGGGGGGGGGATGCATGCTTGGGATTTAAGGTGTGAACATCGACAGCACAACTGAGCACGATTTACAAACGCAACACACACGTTTGGACCGATTTGGGCTTCAAAATTGGGGTGACTACGGAGAATGATGGTTGAGTTAGGTCAGCAAAATACCATTGGTTATTAAAGGGGAAGTTTCACTCAGCATCTTTTTTGGGGGGCACTGAAAGTCTCGCAGTACAAAATACCAAAATCATTCATTTGACTTACATTTTCCACTTTAATTCTAAAGAATTCTTTCCCAGTTTTAAGAGCTGAAAATTAACACTTAGAAATAATCATCTCTCTCCCTCCTTGCTCTTCCCTAACACATTTCAGCTGGAAGAGGAGAGAGAGAATGCTCCACATAGTCACTTTTATCTATCAATTTAGGGGCATATGTGCAAGCCCTCACCGCCACCAGTGCAGCACTTTTTTGACGCTCCGGTGGCGCAGCACCATTTTCCATATTTTCAAGGTGGCGCTAAGGTACTTTGCATGGCCCTAACGCCACCTAGTAAATATGCCCCACTCTGCCGCAGTCCTCTGCAGCAAAGGGGCGTGTAATGGATGTTGCTGTCGGCGTTCCACCCCAGCGCCCATTACTTTTTGACGCTGCCCCAGATTTACAAGGCTGAGGCAGCACCAAAAATGAACGCCGTGGAATACCAGGTAATAGAATGGCACAACGAGGAGAAATTATTAGAAGGTGCAAATCGCCATTATTTATTGTTTATGTGCAGGAAGGTGTCCATTCCTGCACATAAACAGTCGTCCCTGAAGCGCAGGCACCCTTGCAAAATGCCCGCAGGATACCTGCGCTGGTACTAGGCAGCGCTAGGAGAAACACAGTGGTGCACCGTGTTCTTGTGAATATGACGCATCCCTGCATTTTGAAAATGTCGGAGCGAGGCATTGCCAAATTTGGCGCAGCTCTGCGCTCCGCCATTTTCTTGTAAATATGCCACATTTTAAGCTTCATGTTTTAAGACCACTCCCACAGTCAAATTAGCTTTTTAAAACATTATCAAGTGTTCTGTATTTGCCTTCATTGTTAATATATAAAGTGCTCTGCCTTCAGACCCCGCCGCCCACTGGGTCTACCTGCTGGATGCTCTCACAACAGCTCTCAGGGTCTGCAGGAGGTGTGGTGTATCAAGCTAGGCTTTGTGGAGGATGTGACACTGGTGACTGGATTGGCAGTGCATCATGGCAAGTATAGGCAGGTAACGCCCTTCTGGTAACCTTTCATTTTGATGAAGTACTTCTGGGTCATGCGGAGTAGGAACTGAGGTAGCTGTGCTTCCCTTCCTTTGACCCTGCCCCCTTGATCTTGATTGAGGGCCCGGTACAGTAAGCATTTGTGGCTGCCATCTTCAGTTTGACTTTCAGGAAAAATGACGGATTCTGGTTTGTATCAGCCATTCAAATGCCTGTATGGTGAGTAATAATCTGGCGTGTTGTGTTATTATAAGACTTTAGATTTTTTTTCTTTAAATATTGATTTGGGTATATGGAAAACATATAAAGTGGTGCACTTGAAGAGAAGTAACAATTCGACCTCCATGAACTTCGTCTAGCCTGGATTCTAGACCCAAAGAGTAGAAGAGACCTCATGAGCCACTTGTATACCTTCGGTACCAGACCAGTATAGTCCTTACTAGGAAACATAAATGCATGATCTGTATTCAAAAGGGGTGATAAATCACTCTATACATTTTCACAAGAACCTGTGTCGAACAGTGCCTTCCCTGATATTTTAACCTATCTTTGGCACACAGCTATAGCATTAACTGAATTGGTGCGCCCAATATACATCTTTTAATAAATAAATAGTTGGAAAAGTGTTTCTACCTCAACTGCAAATCCTTTGCTCACAATAGCATAAATCTTGTAATGAATTAAAAAAGTAGGCTTATGATCCTCAATAGAATTGCATTCTCCAGCCAGGCAGTGTGCAATGGTGCAACTGTAGAACGAAGCAAACATCAATGTCCTTGGACACAATCAACCATAAACATATTACATGGCAACTATCCCTGACACGATCAAGTACATTCGAATGTTCTATTTCATCAATACAAAGCACTACTACTAAACAGTAAATTGCACACCCTCACCTAGGAGTCCATGTACAGTGAGACCAAGCCACCTTAACTGTGATCAAGAAAAAGCCCGGGACACTACAGAAAGGGATCTCAGAACCCAAAAGCACCATGGTGCAATAAGAGAGGTGGAAATGTGCTGTACTAATGCTAGTATAACATAGCATAATATAACATGGAGATTACTGACAGGCAACCAGGTTAATACCTCCCGGTCTCTGTCCTCATCAAATCCCTTAACTTCTAAGGAAGTACTCAACACATTTGCATTTAACTCGATCATGAGACCAAAATTCATGAAATGCAATATCAAACTCAGATAAATGTACAACATCTAATTAGATTGCCAAACAATTCCTCTAACTGGTAACAAAGGGCCTATTCTTCGGAACTAAGATTGAGAAAAAGGAAGGAAGAATAATTTCCTACCTTTGATATAAAAAGAGGACCACTGTTTTAGATAGAAACGCAGGGTCCAACGTGAGGCACCCGATCGTCAGAGCATCAAATGTCTGAAACACGCAGGTACGAGGCGCACGCGTTCAAAGAATCCAACTCACGAGTAACCTGACCAGTTAATCCCCACTAAAAAGAAAAAAGTTATCATCAGAAATTTAGATGAGGCTTTTAAGATGGATCCAAAATGGACACTTTCATGATTTGAAAGGTAAATAACAAGAGAAATGGTCAAGTATAAAAAGTACGCCAAAAATAAAAATGGTTTAATTGAGGGAAACAAAGGCACACAGCTTGTTATCACTTCATAAGGTCCTTAATAGAAACTATGATTTGGAGGCAGGTTTTTGACTTTGTTCAGCCCTTATCTGTAAGACATATGCACGCTCTGTAAGAATGTCAGGTGTATCTGTTTGTATGAGAACTTAATGATTTAAAATAATGATTTAAATAGCACTTACTAATGTATGTTTTATTTGTATTAATTTAGGAAGCTATTCATCCCAATGTAGGGTGTTAGAGCACTTTACATCACACACATTATACAGAGAAATGAAATCATTTCGTTTGTAAATCAATCTAAATCAATATACAGGAAATGTTACATAAGACAATGACGGTAACAAGATGTAGGAGTCACATATTGTCCATACTGGTAGGCATTATGTGTTAAGAGTGCATGGTCAGAAGAGACAGAATTTAAAACGTAACACAGTGGTTTGGATTGTTGTAATAAGACATTATGACTACCCTAAGGAACTCTTTTTAGCAACTTCAGAACAACAATCGAATGAAAAAAAACACAAGGATCTAACCCCATGCTTTGCAGTTCACATGCAGGTCCGTGATGCAAGTTCATAGTTCACTGTGCTATTTTAGAAGGAATTTATAAACTGCAAGTAACAAAAGGATCTCTGTGACAAAAACAGTAAACCACTTACCTATCCACATAAAATACAAATCTTTGAGCTGCATGTTACACAGTGTGCTTTGCAGCAGGCACAACCTCCTATGCTACTTTATCAAAACTGTGACTGTACAAAGCACAGATCTGTCCAGCTGCCTCAACCAACGAGCTATCTTGTAATTATTGTTGTTCCATGAAAACTTCTGGGGACACAAATGTCTCTGCAGCAGGTGCCTTAGTCCCATAAGATATTTTAAAATGCAACCTCTTTGTGACCAATTAAGTTAAGACAGAGTCAATTTACTGTAATGTGTGTCCTTGTTGCCAATTTATTTGCAGCAGAGTTTAAAAAAAATTCAGTCTTAAGTTGACAGTCAGACTCTGCTTTCATGACTCTGCTCCTTGTGACTCCACCCTCTTTCAGCTGGCAAACCGTGGCCCACAATTTATGGGTTCTCTGAGTAAATATTTTCAATTTCCAGCACTGGTTTTATATTATCACCACTGTAGCTGGGAATGGAGGGATTAAAAGTAACACGGCCCATCTGAAAACAGATCTGGGTGCCTCAGTCCCTATGGCTGGTTCTTCCTTATTTTCTCAGCAAGTCAAATTCCTCAGTTTGGCTTGTATTTTCCGTTTTGCTTGTAATGGAGATGCTGCTATTGCAGCGCGGCCTGATGCATGCTAGTCCAAATACTACAGAACAAGGGAGTCTGTTCCTGTCATGTTATCTCATATTGGAAAAGCTGTTAATGCATTACACCTCCCCGTGCCAGCCTAGTGACTTAACATTTTGTCAAGCTTGTCTGAATTCCTAGAGGGATGTATGCAAAAAATGGCATATTTCAGAAAGTTTGTTGTGTTTGTGGTGTTGTTAGCATTGCTCAGGGCCCAGCATGGGTCAAACTTCAAAGTCTAGCAGACTAAAGAAAAGTTTACCAGAGTAGATGGAATCAAAACAGCCAAACCCCAATCAAAACCATCTGCAGGGTTGGTAAGACTAAGAAGCCCTCACATTTCCACAAATCCAACGTCTTTTCATAAACAAGCCCTCAACGAAATACCAGTGGCGGCCATACCTCTTCCTAGTAGAATCGTGTCTCTAAGCCTGTATGGTGAAAGTTATGTTGCTTGATAGGCCTAGACAAGCAAGCCTAATCTCTAAGAATTCACACTGCCAGAAGTAACCTTTCAATCAATATTGCTCTACAGAGAAGACTCTGCGAAAAACAAGGAGATACAAAAAAGGACCATTTATGGCTCCACCACCATCTGACAGAGGAGAATTAGCCTCCCATAGCCCTGCTGAACCAGAAAGAAGCCTCAGAATCACTGTCGCGTCTTCCTTTTTAATCTCGACAGACAGACACTGGGTATGAGAGGGAAGGGAAGAAATGCATGCAATGGGAGAAGAAACCAATGGTCTACCACAGGATGCACTACCCAAGAACCATCCACCTGGAAACTAGACAGTAAGAATGGGAGTACAGTATTTGTTTCACTCTCAACAAAATCCACTCTGCACATCCTCAAGATCTCCGAATATTTGATGGGAACTAAATAGACATTCTGGGAAGAAGGGAACACCCACTTCATTCTGTCTGCTTCTACATTGTTGACATTGTATATGCATTCATGGGTGTTGCTCTGTTACAAAACCTATTTGAGAGATCGAGCATAAAGTGGGGCTTGCATCAGTAGCGGCCCGTGGTGGGAGTGCTGCCGGGCGGTGACGTGGGGAGGGGCAGGGTGGGGGGTAGTAAACTACGGAATTCGGGCGAATAGAGGTAAGTAAACATATAAATAAATAAAACGAATTTTGTTTCACACGCTGCATCGCATTTGGCGATGCAGCGCGCGCAACGAAATTCGTTTTATTTATTTATATGTTTACTTACCTCTATTCGCCCGAATTCCGTAGTTTACTACCCCCACCCTGGCCCTCCCCCGTCCCACGTCACCGCCCAGCAGCACTCCCACCACGGGCCGCTACTGGCTTACATCTTGTTCCTCTCTAATGGTGGTGTTTTTGGTTCATACAAATATGAGTTTGTTTCCAAAAAGGGAGTGAAGTTCAGGGAACTGTGAAAAAATGCCACCAACTTCTTAAGGTTCCTTGAGCGGCTATGCACATTGAACTACTTTGGGTGGCACTGTGTCTTAGAGTGACTCATTAGCTCCGACCCCTGACCTCGATTGTGACAGGAGAAGTGTGGTGCAGCGGGCAGAGCAGCTGACTGCGGAGCGCGGGACTCACAGTTCGATCACCGGCAGCTCAGCTCAGCATCATGTGACTGTGCAATAGCTCACTTAATCTCCCCGACGGCCCCCAGTGCCTTAAAACCTTAAGGGGTGATATGTTCGCGCTTTACAAATATGGATTGTTTATTTATAGTGATCAGGGTTGGTAGAGAAAGAGTGTAGGAGAGTAGGATCTGCTTCACATGGGTACCCCCACTTTTTGCTGATGCTTCACTGTTTTTCGACTTTAGTCTGGCTGGGGCCCTGCTAATTAAAACCCCAGCCTAGCTGCTTCCTCTCTAAAATGGTTTCCATGTGCCTTAGGCACATCTCTGATTGGAATCTGGAGTGCCCTTATAAGTCCCTAGTATATGGTATACTATGTACCCAGGGCATAGGTACCTCAGAGGCCTGCCAGGGGCTGAAGCATGTATTATGCCACCCCTGGAAGGCCAGCCAAAAGGACACCACAGGTCTGCTACTGCAGCCTGGGTAAGGTGGTGCATGCACCCCTTACTGTGATATAGGTTACCTATATCACTGCATATGCACACATATAAACCTATAAGTCACTCCTATGGCAGGCTTTATCAATCCTGAAGGCAGAGTGCTTGGTTCTTATGTGAGAGGGTGCCCCTGCAGGAGCAGAGCCCCTCTGCAGCGGTCGGAGACCCTTCTCTGATGCTGTTTGTAGTGCAGCCTGACCATATACTCTTAAGTGCATTATATCCTCGCGGTAGAATGCTAACTTTGGACTGGCTGCACCAAAACATGTTGTGTTTGGTGTCAAACATCTTGGAATACTACCCCCCCGCCAGTGCTGGCAGCGGGGGTAGCATTCCACCCTTCTAGAGGGAGAGACATGTACCCACCGGCATACCCGGTAACTTCTTTCCAGAGCCCTGGCATCACAAAATGGATGCCGCTGCCACAGACACGGGACTGGCCTCCTGCTGCTGACTGAAACTCCGGCAGGGGAGGCCTGACAATAGGTTTCCTGTCCCAGGGAGGTGTAACCACCTCCCCAGACAGGATAATGTGTATTGGGGCTGGGCGGGAGCACTCTCTGGTGCTTTGAAGTCCTGCACTGGGGGCACATTTGGTGTCCCTGTGCAAACCCCAGTTCAAACCGGCTCAGGGGCTTCCAGCCCCTTCTCTGGCACAAAACTGGACAAAGGGAAAGGGGTGTAACCACCCCTCTGCCCTGACCCTCCCATAGTTGGGTCCCCAGAGTATGTCCAACCCCCTAACTTGGTATAAGTATGGGACCCCAGTCCTTAGGACTTTAGATTTACCTGGACGAAACTCTGATACAGAATCCTGGACCTTCGACACTCTACTTTAAGATTAGAGGACTGAAGAATCTCCCTTGGGGTCAAGGAGTGACTCCCCTGCTTGGCAGGCACCTAAGAAGCAATTGTCCGGTCTGCATCGCTGAAGCTCCCGCCAGACGCTGAAGTCTTTGCAATACCAGAGGTAGATTTCCAGACTTCCCCAAGGCTGCCCTGAGTCCCCAGCAAAGCTGAGGCCCGTAGCTGTCGTGGGTAACGTGGAACCATGACCCCTGGACACTGAGTACTTTTGCAAGTGCATCCTCTTCTGGGTCTCCCCTGAAGTTGTGCTTTGGGCTCCGAGTAGCCCTCGCCTCCAGCACCGACTGCACCAAAGATCACTGGTCTCCACTCCATGAGTGTCCTGTGAGCCAGCTCCAAGTGCGTCCACTCGAGGCTCCTTCGCGGTCGCTAGTCCATTGGCTATTGGGCCCTCCCGAAGGCAACTCTTCTTCTGCTTGGGCTTCCCTGGTTGCTCCAGACGAGCCCTGACTTACCCTCGCTGGGTGAGTCCCTCAGACCTTGCTGGTCTGCACCACCGTCCTTCTTCTATTTCCACAAGACTTGCCGTTGCCAAGGCTTGTTGGGTCCAATCCGGTCGCCGACACCCCTGCAATCGACAGACGTCGTGGGACAGCTTGAATCCAGCTCCTGGTTGTCGTCGACGCCTCCTGGACCTCGTGGCTGAAGAGTCAAGACGACCGTCAACCTACCTGAAGCACCCGACATCGGTGGGCATCCGCTCATCGCCTTCCTGGTCACTGGCTAGTGACCCAGACTCTGTCCCCTCTGCTTTCAGGTTCTTCAGATCTTTGATCCACCTTTGGATCCACCCGAACACTTTCGACTTGGCCGCCAGCAGAACTTTGCAGCAGATCGCCATTGAAAACGACGACGAAACCCGACCCCGAAAGACACCTATGCACCCGGCTTCCCTGGGTGAGGTAACTCGAGTACTCCGGTGCTCCCGTGGGTATAGACTCTAGAAAAACCTAGTTCTAAAGGGGTTTGCTCCAAGTCCTCCTCTAAGTGTCCCTTTTCTTTAAAACTCCAACCGCGACATTCCCCATAGAAGTCAACGGCGGCTCGCGGCTGTGTTTTCACACTGCACGCGTCCCCCGTGGGGCCCCTGTGTCACTACCTTGGGTGGTTCCTTGAGGGCCAAGCACTTCTACAGGCTCTAGGCCTTGTGTCTAGCTCAGTCGTGGTTCTTATACCACTTTATTGGTATATGGTTTGGTACGCCCCTAGGGCTCAAACGTGTATTTGTGCTATTACTGTTGATAACTAACTTATAACTTATGTACTTCGAACTCTAGCCTCATAAAGAGACTAGAGGGGTGTGTTTAGCAATAAATACATATATTTTGAATATATACCTGGTGTGGTCCTCTTTCATTTGGTCACTCAGGAGATTATAGACTGGTAAAACAAGCTGCTTTACATTCCTTCAAGACTTAGCCTGAAGGCTGCTCTCCATAGCTACCACTAGGATAGCTTTCAATAAAGGTTGTCTTTAACCTATCTCCAATAAGGGGTTATTTGGACTGGTGCAAGGTGCCCACTATAATTAGTGGACAGCATATACCAGGCCAACTTCTCACATTGGTGTGCAGCGTGTGGGATTCCAGCTTGCTATTGTTTTACCAGATAATCTCAATTGAATTGATCAACTGAAAACCACTAAGGGTACCTTAGGTACATTTAAATCAAGCTTAGGACACAGTAAGTTCTACTGAACTTAGAGTTGTGTGTTAAGGGATAGCACACCTTTTCTACAACTCAAGAGAGTTTAGTAGGCCACACTAGAGTAGGTAGTGCATACACCACACCTCACTAGTAATGTCTTCAAGGCCAGGACCCAGTGAGTCCTTGCCAGAAGCCAGTGGGCTTCTTCCCTCCAAGTATGATAATCTCCCATTCTTGGAATTGAGAGCATTGTGCAATACTAGGAAGCTGAAGACAGGCAAAAGTGCCAGCACCCAACACCTCAGGGAGGTGCTACTGTCAGATGATCTCAGCAGACCCCTAGGGTCTGAAGGGGTAGGCAGAGAGGGTGGGGCAGAAGATGAGGAAGGGGCCAGGGGTGAAATCACCCAGGACCCAACCTCTGAAACTGGCCAGGAAGGTGACAATGACCTTGACCTGGAAAATCCAGCTCCTCCTGTGGATGAGGAGGAGGATCAGAATGACCTCCCCTTTGTCCCCCCAGGAAGAGTTGTGAGTGTGCCCAGAAGGCCTAGATCTCCTTCTCAGGAGTCTAACCACTCTGACACCTCAGTAGGGACCTCTGTTTCCTCTCATAGGAGGGAATCCTCAAGTGAGAGGAAAGAGAGACTGCTCAGATATGGAGAAGCTCAGTTGAGACTCAGAAGAGAGCAGTTGGCTATAGACAGGGAGTCCCTAGAGCTTGAAAAGCAAAGAAAAAGATGGGACTAGAGTCCCATGGTGGCAGCAATTTCCCCAGAGATAGGGAAAGGTCTTATGACCATAGAAACCTGAGCAAGATTGTCCCTCCCTACCAGAGTGGGGATGACATCCACAAATGGATAACTGCACTGGAGAGGGCCTGTAAAGTACAGAGGGTCCCTCAGGAGCAGTGGGCAGCAATCTTGTGGCTCTCCTTTGCAGACAAAGGTAGAGACAAGCTCCTCACTGTTAGAGAAGAGGATGCTGACAATTACAAAGTCTTGAAGAGTGCTCTGATTGATGGGTTTGGCCTAACAACTGAACAATACAGGTTAAAGTTCAGAGATACCCAAAAAGCACAGACTCAAGACTGGGTGGACTATGTGGATTGTTCTGCTAAGGCTCTGGAAGGTTGGTTGATGGGCAGTAAGGTATGTGACTTCACAGGATTGTACAATCTTATCATGAGGGAGCAGATTCTTAATAACTGTCAAAATCAGCTGTTGCATCAGTACCTGGTTGACTCTGATCTGACCTCTCCCCAAGAATTGGGAAAGAAGGCAGACAAATGGGTCAGAACCAGGGTGAGGCAGAAGGTACAGAACCAAGGTGGTGACCCAAAGAAGCAAGATTCTAAGAACTCTGATAAGGGTGGGGAGAAGGGTAAAGACCAGACAGTCTTCACAAGGCCCCCAAAAATCTTCTTCAGGTGGGGATTCACAGTCTAACAAGGGAAAAGGCCAAAAGAAACCATGGTGCAAAGTCTGTAAGCAAAAGACACACTGGACCAGTGACTGCACCAAGTCCAAAGACTCTATTCCAGCCCCCACCAATGCCCCTAAGGCACCTGTTCCCCCTAGTGCAGTTACAATTGGTGGTGGGAGTACACAGGCCAAGGGTTTAGTAGGGTTGACCCTGGGTAAAGAGATGAGCTCTGACCTAGTCAGAGAACTCACTCAGGCTGTTCTAGTCTGTGATGGAGGCATGGATGTGACCTACTCTGTGAGTCCCAGTAATCTGGGCAAGTACAGACAACAGCCCTTAATCAATGGAAAAGAGGCTTTGGCATTTAGGGACACAGGGACAAGTGTCACCATGGTGACACAAGACCTTGTGGATCCTGGGCAGATTATACTTGGTGAAATGTACCAAGTGACCAATGCTAGCAATGTCAGAACAGACCATACTCTGGCAGTTGTTAACTTCTCCTGGGGAGGGGTAACTGGCCTTAAGAAGGTTGTGGTGAGTGCAAACCTACCAGTGGAATGCTTGCTTGGCAATGATCTTGAAACTTCAGCTTGGGCAGAAGTGGAGCTCAGGACCCATGCAGAAATGCTGGGGATCCCTGCAGATGTGTTTGCTGTGACCAGGTCACAGAGCAAAATGTCTAACACTGAACAGGCCTTGGATTCTGAAATAATGGACCAAGTGCCATCCAAGAGGAGGAGTAGTAGGGTAAAGGCAGTGCCTTCCCCCTTGGCTCAGAAGGAAGATCAGTCTCTTGAGGGGGATGATCTCAGTCCTGAGGAAGGAACTGTCCCAGAGGAGCTTGAACCTGACCAGGTTGAGTTCTTGGGGACAGGGGGCCCTTCCAGGGCAGATCTGAGCCAGGAGCAGCAGAGCTGCCCCTCTCTTGAACCCCTCAGACAGCAAGCTGCTGCTGAGGCTGCTGGGAAAGCTAGTGGTCCCCATACAGTGTATTGGGATGATGGACTCTTGTACTCAGAGTGTAGAGACCCCAAGCCTGGTGCCACCAGGAGGTTGGTTATACCTCTGAAGTTCAGGGGCTTCCTATTGACCCTAGCCCATGACATTCCCTTAGCAGGTCACCTGGGCCAGAACAAGACTTGGGACAGAATTGTCCCTCACTTTCACTGGCCCCACATGTCTGAAGACACCAAGGAGTTTTGTCGCTCCTGTGTAACCTGCCAGGCCAGTGGCAAGGCAGGTGGCACTACAAAGGCCCCCCTGATACCACTACCTGTGGTGGGGGTTCCCTTTGAAAGGGTGGGGATTGACATTGTTGGTCCCATGGATCCCCAAACAGCATCTGGGCACAGGTTTATCCTGGTGGTAGTGGATCATGCCACCAGGTACCCAGAGGCTATTCCCCTTAGGACCACTACAGCACCTGTGGTGGCAAGGGCCCTCCTGGGAATTTTCTCAAGAGTGGGCTTCCCTAAGGAGGTTGTATCAGACAGGGATGCAAACTTTATGTCTGGATACTTGAAAGCAATGTGGAAGGAGTGTGGAGTGACTTACAAGTTCACCACACCCTATCACCCACAATGCAATGGTTTAGTTGAGAGATTCAACAAAACCTTGAAGGGCATGATTAAAGGGCTCCCAGAGAAGCTTAGGCGAAGATGGGACATACTCTTGCCCTGCCTTTTATTTGCATACAGGGAGGTGCCTCAAAAGGGGGTTGGCTACAGCCCTTTTGAACTTTTGTTTGGTCACCCTGTCAGGGGTCCATTGTGCTTGGTAAAGGAAGGATGGGAGTTACCTCTCAAGCCCCCAAAGCATGACATAGTGGACTATGTACTTGGTCTCCGCTCCAGGATGGCTGAATACATGAAAAAGGCAACTAAAAACCTTGAGGCTAGCCAGGAACTGCAAAAAGCCTGGCATGACCAAAAGGCTGTACTGACTGTTTACCAGCCAGGACAGAAGGTGTGGGTGTTGGAGCCAGTGGCCCCAGCAGCTCTCCAAGACAAATGGAGTGGACCCCATACCATTGTTGAACAGAAGGGTGAGGTTACCTATTTAGTAGACCTAGGAACACCCAGGAGTCCCCACAGGGTTCTCCATGTCAACAGGCTGAAACCATATGTGGACAGGGCAGACATGGGCTTGCTCATGGCTACTGATGAGGGACAGGAGGAAGAGAGTGACCCACTCCCTGACCTGCTCTCACAGAACCCTGATGATGGGTCAGTGGATGGTGTAGCCTTGGCAGGCAGCCTCACTGCTCAGCAGCAAACTGATTGTAGACAAGTGCTCAATCAGTACAGACATATGTTCTCTCTGACTCCAAGTCAGACCACCTGGTGCACTCATGAAGTGGACACTGGGGACAGTCTGCCTATTAAAAATAAGATTTATAGGCAACCTGACCATGTCAGGGACTGTATCAGGACAGAAGTCCAGAAAATGTTGGATTTGGGAGTTATTGAACCCTCAGATAGCCCTTGGGCTAGTCCAGTGGTCCTTGTGCCAAAACCTCACACCAGTGGTGGGAAAAGAGAGATGAGGTTTTGTGTGGACTACAGGGGTCTCAATGCAGTCACTAGGACTGATGCCCATCCAATACCTAGGGCAGATGAGCTAATAGACACTTTGGCCTCAGCCAAGTATCTAAGCACATTTGACCTGACAGCTGGCTACTGGCAGATCAGACTAGCTGATGATGCAAAGCCAAAGACAGCATTCTCAACCCCTAGTGGGCATTATCAATTTGTGGTAATGCCCTTTGGTCTGAAGAATGCACCTGCCACTTTTCAGAGGTTGGTGAATACAGTCCTTACAGGTCTGGAAGCCTATAGTGCAGCATATCTAGATGATATTGCTGTCTTTAGCTCCACCTGGGAGGATCACCTGGTCCACCTCAGAAATGTTTTGCAGGCCCTGCAGAAAGCAGGCCTAACTATCAAGGCCACAAAGTGCCAGATAGGGCAGAGTCAGGTTGTGTACCTGGGCCACCTTGTGGGTGGAGGCCAGGTTCAACCATTGCAGAGCAAGATCCAGACCATCATGGACTGGACTGCTCCAACTACCCAGACTCAGGTGAGAGCCTTTTTAGGCCTGACTGGGTACTATAGGAGATTTGTCAAGGGGTATGGATCAATAGTGACACCCCTGAATGACTTAACTTCCAAGAAAATGCCCCAAAAGGTTCAGTGGACAGTTAGCTGTCAAAAGGCATTTGATGACCTGAAGCAGGCCATGTGCACTGCTCCCATTCTACAGAGTCCTGATTACTCCAAGAAGTTCATTGTCCAAACAGATGCATCTGAATTGGGGGTAGGGGCTGTACTGTCACAATTGAATGATGAAGGTCAGGATCAGCCAGTAGCTTTTATTAGCAGAAGGCTGACCCCTAGAGAGAAACGTTGGTCAGCCATAGAGAGGGAGGCCTTTGCTGTGGTTTGGGCTCTGAAGAAGTTGAGGCCATACTTGTTTGGTACTCACTTCCTTGTTCAAACAGACCACAAGCCCCTCCTATGGCTAAAACAAATGAAGGGTGAAAACCCCAAACTGCTTAGGTGGTCCATTTCCCTACAGGGGATGGACTTTACAGTGGAACATAGACCTGGGAGTAACCATGCCAATGCAGATGGACTCTCTAGGTACTTCCACTTAGAACATGAAGACTCAACTGGTCAAGGTTAGTTTAATGTCCCTACGTTTGGGGGGGTTGTGTAGGAGAGTAGGATCTGCTTCACATGGGTACCCCCACTTTTTGCTGATGCTTCACTGTTTTTCGACTTTAGTCTGGCTGGGGCCCTGCTAATCAGAACCCCAGCCTAGCTGCTTCCTCTCTAAAATGGTTTCCATGTGCCTTAGGCACATCTCTGATTGGAATCTGGAGTGCCCTTATAAGTCCCTAGTATATGGTATACTATGTACCCAGGGCATAGGTACCTCAGAGGCCTGCCAGGGGCTGAAGCATGTATTATGCCACCCCTGGAAGGCCAGCCAAAAGGACACCACAGGTCTGCTACTGCAGCCTGGGTAAGGTGGTGCATGCACCCCTTACTGTGATATAGGTTACCTATATCACTGCATATGCACACATATAAACCTATAAGTCACTCCTATGGCAGGCCTTATCAATCCTGAAGGCAGAGTGCTTGGTTCTTATGTGAGAGGGTGCCCCTGCATGAGCAGAGCCCCTCTGCAGCGGTCGGAGACCCTTCTCTGATGCTGTTTGTAGTGCAGCCTGACCATATACTCTTAAGTGCATTATATCCTCGCGGTAGAATGCTAACTTTGGACTGGCTGCACCAAAACATGTCGTGTTTGGTGTCAAACATCTTGGAATACTACCCCCCGCCAGTTCTGGCGGCGGGGGTAGCATTCCACCCTTCTAGAGGGAGAGACATGTACCCACCGGCATACCCGGTAACTTCTTTCCAGAGCCCTGGCATCACAAAATGGATGCCGCTGCCACAGACACGGGTCTGGCCTCCTGCTACTGACTGAAACTCTGGCAGGGGAGGCCTGGACAATAGGTTTCCTGTCCCAGGGAGGTGTAACCACCTCCCCAGACAGGATAATGTGTATTGGGGCTGGGCGGGAGCACTCTCTGGTGCTTTGAAGTCCTGCACTGGGGGCACATTTGGTGTCCCTGTGCATACCCCAGTTCAAACCGGCTCAGGGGCTTCCAGCCCCTGCTCTGGTGCGAAACTGGACAAAGGGAAAGGGGTGTAACCACCCCTCTGCCCTGACCCTCCCATAGGTGGGTCCCCAGAGTATGTCCAACCCCCTAACTTGGTATAAGTATGGGACCCCAGTCCTTAGGACTTTAGATTTACCTGGACGAAACTCTGATACAGAATCCTGGACCTTCGACGCTCTACTTTAAGATTAGAGGACTGAAGAATCTCCCTTGGGGTCAAGGAGTGACTCCCCTGCTTGGCAGGCACCTAAGAAGCAATTGTCCGGTCTGCATCGCTGAAGCTCCCGCCGGACGCCGAAGTCTTTGCAACACCAGAGGTGGATTTCCAGACTTCCCCGAGGCTGCCCTGAGTCCCCAGCAAAGCTGAGGCCCGTAGCTGTCGTGGGTAACGTGGAACCATGACCCCTGGACACTGAGTACTTTTGCAAGTGCATCCTCTTCTGGGTCTCCCCCGAAGTTGTGCTTTGGGCTCCGAGTAGCCCTCGCCTCCAGCACCGACTGCACCGAAGATCACTGGCCTCCACTCCACGAGTGTCCTGTGAGCCAGCTCCAAGTGCGTCCACTTGAGGCTCCTTTGCGGTCGCTAGTCTGTTGGCTATTGGGCCCTCCCGAAGGCAACTCTTCTTCTGCTTGGGCTTCCCTGGTTGCTCCAGATGTGCCCTGACTTACCCTCGCTGGGTGAGTCCCTCAGACCTTGCTGGTCTGCACCACCGTCCTTCTTCTATTTCCACAAGACTTGCCGTTGCCAAGGCTTGTTGGGTCCAATCCGGTCGCCGTCACCCCTGCAATCAACAGACATCGTGGGACAGCTCGAATCCAGCTCCTGGTCATCGTCGACGCCTCCTGGACCTCGTGGCTGAAGAGTCAAGACGACGGTCAACCTACCTGAAGCACCCGACATCTGTGGGCATCCGCTCATCGCCTTCCTGGTCACTGGCTAGTGACCCAGACTCTGTCCCCTCTGCTTTCAGGTTCTTCAGATCTTCGATCCACCTTTGGATCCACCCGAACACTTTCGACTTGGCGGCCAGCAGAACTTTGCAGCAGATCGCCATTGAAAACGACGACGAAACCCGACCCCGAAAGACACCTATGCACCTGACTTCCCTGGGTGAGGAAACTCAAGTACTCCGGTGCTCCCATGGGTATAGACTCTAGAACAACCTAGTTCTAAAGGGGTTTGCTCCAAGTCCTCCTCTAAGTGTCCCTTTTCTTTAAAACTCCAACCGCGACATTCCCCATAGAAGTCAACGGCGGCTCGCGGCTGTGTTCTCACACTGCACGCGTCCCCCGTGGGTCCCCTGTGTCACTACCTTGGGTGGTTCCTTGAGGGCCAAGCACTTCTACAGGCTCTAGGCCATGTGTCTAGCTCAGTCGTGGTTCTTATACCACTTTATTGGTATATGGTTTGGTACGCCCCTAGGGCTCAAACGTGTATTTGTGCTATTACTGTTGATAACTAACTTATAACTTATGTACTTCGAACTCTAGCCTCATAAAGAGACTAGAGGGATGTGTTTAGCAATAAATACATATATTTTGAATATATACCTGGTGTGGTCCTCTTTCATTTGGTCACTCAGGAGATTATAGACTGGTAAAACAAGCTGCTTTACATTCCTTCAAGACTTAGCCTGAAGGCTGCTCTCCATAGCTACCACTAGGATAGCTTTCAATAAAGGTTGTCTTTAACCTATCTCCAATAAGGGGTTGTTTGGACTGGTGCAAGGTGCCCACTATAATTAGTGGACAGCATATACCAGGCCAACTTCTCACAAAGAGAGACACTCCTGTTGCAAGGCTTTTTTTGGAGGAGCCACCACTGAGTGGACCTTCAGTTGCTCTTTGATGCAGGGGCTATCTTCTCCAAATCAAGTGCCATTGGGTCCACTGTTAAAGTAGGTGAGGCCCAAGTTGATCCAGATGTACACGAGCACAGATTATCATGCAACCCCAGAAAACTTGCAGGAAGATAGAACACAAAAGGCCAGCATAACACATGAATGTGGGTGAGGGAAAATCCCTTGCTGGATCTCACATTTACAATGCCACTGAAGCCACTCCCCAAGAGAAACTTGCAACCTGAACAATAGCAGGTAAGTCATCTTGTAGTATGGGGATCTCAATACAAGAAGGAAGAGATCGCCCACCAGCACTCTGAAATACCTTGTAGTGAAAATCAAATGTTCTGTTGGGATCAGGACAGACAGCTTTTCAGAGCGTGAGGAGAAAACCATATGACCACAAGGTTCGAAATGTGACTCTGTGAAGAAAGGAGAACGTATGGGTCAGTCATCCATATAGATGTTCAGGAGAAACTCCACAAAGTGTAGCATTGTGGCCAGAGGATCCAATACCCTATAAAACAATTAGGTTTAGGTCTTGTGGCCCAAGAGAATGACTTGACTGAGGTTGAAGCAAATGCAGTGTTTAAGTATGCATCCAGTTGGTCATTGGAGGAAAGAAAGTTCCTCTGAAGGAGTGTTTCCTTCAAGCTTTCTAGTAGAGATATTCACTCCCTTCAAATCTAGCAAGACATTTCCTTCATGCAAAATGCATTAAAGTAAAAACTTTGCCCAGACCCCTGACAGTGCACTTCAAATAAACATGCACAGCAGGAAAATCTATGTGCTGCACCTGGCTGCAGCATCCTCCTGGCTGGCAGGTGTCATAATGAAGTTCTTTGAAAATCATGGTGATTGTAATTAACTTAATGTAATTACTATTAACTGAGTTACAATGCGCGTCCCCCGACAGAGCCTGTGGCACAATAATTCCTTGTTTCTTGCATTCCGCAATGCTCAGAACGTGGAATTTTTGTTTTGAGGGTCATTCTCAGCATATTCCCTTTTTCCACCCCGAGGCAGGCAGAATTGGGAAAACTGAACATATTTTCACATCTGCCTACTGTGGATGGAATAAAAAAGGTGTCATCCACAACCCACAGAGAAGTTCTCGTAAGATATAAAAGTGCGATAGGCCCAGGGGCCCCAGAGCTCTAAATTGCCAGGGCTTTAAATTACCTCAGGTATTCACAAATTGTTGGCAGTTCGAACTGAACTATTCCTATTGGAGCAGTGTCAGGACTGATATCCATCTGGCTGGGTCTACACTGAGGTGGCATGGTGGGCAAAAGAACAATGGTTTGCAATGCTCCATCAACCAATTGCCAGTGGTTAGACCTATTTTAAGCATTCCTCCCGTCACTTTTTGTGTGTTTGATGTACAGCCCTAAGTGGCAAGGATATGCCCAGACATGGGTTCCGTGCGTACTTTGCCACTGGATCCAAGCTACACCCGATTGCAAGCCTCAAACAGGGCAAACCCCATCTTGGGTTGCTTGTGTTCCGGTTCAGGGAGGAACTGACCTGGCAGTTTGGACTGGCCTGTTCCTATTGGAGCAGGGTCAAGACTGATTTGCATTTTGGCGGGGCCCAAATTGAGGTGGCATGGTGGGCAAAAGAAAGAGGGATTGGAATGCTACCCAGAGCGATTGCCAGTGGTTAGACTTATTGCAAGCATTCCGGGATCTTCTCTAGTGTGATAGTAAGAGTGCAGGTAAACATGGCTGTATGTGAGTGTGAGTGGCGCTGTAAACTGAGTATGTTATAAAGATCTTATTCATAGAAAGTTGATATGTCATGTTGTGTTATGTTATGAATATCTCGTAAAGTACTTCAATATCTGTAGACTTTTCAGTGCCTTCGATAGGAAGCATAAGACATGTGTGTGTGTAAAAACAGTCGAGGTACTGTGAAAGTAGGTGGAACATTTATTGAGGCCACCTGGAACAGGTGTCAAGTGCAGCCCATCACTATAAAAGTGTCTGAAATCTGAAGAGAAGTCCCTTCAACATGGGCACTGTTGCAGGCCACATTGTTGCCTTTTTCTAGACCTTAAAAGGTAGCAGGAATTAGATGAGAAGCAACAAGTGCTAAATGCCAGTAGTGACAGGGAACGACAAAGGGAGTGACTAAATACTGCACAATAAACAATCCACAGTGCATGAGTGAAGTGCACAATTTCTTCGTACACATATTTAAGATTGACAGCATCATGTCCAGACTGGCCCTTATGGAATAGGACCTAGCACCAAATACAGAAATAACCACACTTAAGTTACTAGCAGTCCTACATTTTTGTGTTATTGGTGCAGCATACTGTCATCCTGGTAGAAGGCATTTTATAGAAAGCCTGCTGGCAACAGGACATCATAACAGTTTTACTGAAGACATGCACACTGCCAATGCCTTAACACTCGGTTTGTATGCCATTGGTACCTTTACACTATCACCCTGAATGTGTTTAAGGCGAAAATGATCCTTTTCTTGTCAAGGTGCTAGACCATCTGTCCCAAGGGTTCCTTTTTTCATTCCAGCTGTGTTGGGTTTTACAGGGAATGGACATATTCCTGAAGTCTTCTGGTGGCTGATGGTGAATTTGGACCAGGCATATGTGTCATGGCGTGTCTCAAGGTATGTCTTTGGTGCCTGTCCTTGGCCCAGCTGTCCAGGTGCAGGCGACTCTCTTCTTTATGATGTCTATCCAGGAGATCAGGGCATGGTTACCACTGGGCCCTCATCTGGGCATACCCTTCCCACTCAGGGCGACAAATACAAAAAGAACAATTGAAGGACAGAATGCTGAAACAATGTCAAACATTCACCCCCAGTACAGAGACCTGGGCCTAAATCCATCGTTTTTTTGCACACCATGCCATTCCAATTTAGACCCAGCCATATGCAAACCAGTCTTCACCCTGCTCCCCATGGGAACAGTCCAGCCCAGACTGCCAGGCCAGGTCCTCCCTGAACCGGAAAAAAGCATCCTGGGACCGGTTTCAAGGTATCACCCCTCATCAGCCAGACTAGCTTGACTCCAGTGGCATGGTGAGCACAGGACCCACGTCTGGGCAGTCTGGGCATACCCTTCCCACTTAGGGCGAGAAACGCAAAAAGGACAATCGATGGAGGAATGCTGAAACTATGTTAAACATTCACACCCATTACAGAGATCTGTGCCTAAATCCATCGTTTTTTTGAAGACCATGCCATTTCAGTTTAGACCCAGCCATATGCAAACCAGTCTTGACCCTGCTCCCCATGGGAACCGTCCAGCGCGAACTGCCAGGCCTGGTCCTCCCTGGACCAGAACAAGCATCCTGGGACCGATTTCAGGGTATCACCCCTCATCAGCCAGGCTAGCTTGACTCCATTGGCATGGTAAGCACGGGACCCACGTCCTGGCCATATGCAAATCAGTCTTGACCCTGCTCTCTGTGCCACTGGATTCAAGCTAGCCTGGTTGATAAGGGGTAATACCCCGAAACCGGTACCAGGATGCCAATGGCGTAGCTAGCCACTTTGCCGCCTGTGGCAGTCCTTGCCTTTGCCGCCTCACGGCGGCCGCATGGAAGAGTGGGGGGGCGGGAGTCCACCGCTCCCAAAACTTGTGCCGTCCGGGGCGGACTGCCCCCTCCCCCCCTCTTTCTTGCAACACCACTGCAGGATGCTTGCTTTCGGTCCAAGGGGGACCCAGCTTGGGAGTTCGGGCTGGACTATTCCCATAAGGAGCAGGGTCGTAGTGAGCAAAAGAGGCAGAATGCAGCGGTGTACACCTCTCCTACAGTAGCCCGAGCTCACACCTTTCCTCCCGGGAGCTCTGCTTGAATTTGAATTCCGAGCAGCAAATGAGACAAGAAGAATATTCAAATTGTTTCAAAAGGAAGGTATTCTGGGCATCTGCCTGCCATACCCAAGTTTCACTCATCCCACTGGAGTTTCAAGTAACTGTTGGCCAACTTCCTCTCAACAGCAAGCCTCAGAGAAGTTACAGGAAAATGCACACTTAAGTTGGATATGCCAGATGTACCGTGCGCACTACACTTTTATCATGGACTCTCACTTTCCCCGGATTCCAGGGGCGAAACTTGTGTCCCATCAGGGCGAACGCCGAGTGTATGACTGTTTCATTTCATTAATCCTACAATAGCACACTTCCACCAAACAAGGATTTGTTTGTATCCCCGGGCTGGTCAAGGGGCAACCATGCAACCCAGTGAAAAAAGCAAATGGCAAAGGCCTCTGACACATTCAGCCATACACATATTACATCACGACCTCCCTGACAAGATCAACATCATTTCACTCTCCCTGTAACCAATACGAGCCGTTCCTAAACAGTATATTGGACACGCCCATCTTCAATGGCCAACCACAATGGCGCCAGAACACATTGGTTCCATTCAGTAATAATCCTAGTACAGTAAACAGAGGGCGCTCCGGAACAGAAAGCATTGGGTAAAATGTGCTATAAATGATAACATAACATGAAAGACTCATGCGAAGAACAAATATTCTTGCCCTGTGGGTTCCTTGAGTACTAGCTCTTTCCATAGAAAAAACTCACAAAAGGGAGTACCTCAAGGCTCCAACAATTGTACTGTAGAGCTTGTTCTCCTTTTTTCCTTTCTGGAAAAACACCAAAGAAGGTACTTGATGGTGGTGGCGTGTCGTATTATCCGGTCTGAACTTACAGAACTTAGTGCATTGTGGATGTTAAGCTGCTTTATTTATATATGGCCCTCTGTCATTTTCCTACGATAAAATAGGAGCGATACGAGTGTTCCAAGAATTTCTGGGAGAACTGATTCCCTCACACTTAGACATCGATGTGATATTGCTGCAAAGAAATACATAAACTCTGATGAAGTCCTCTCAGAAGACGAAACACTGGGCTGAATCATTGATGTTTTGAAGAATAATAAAGAGAATTGTTTAGAGACTTCATACTATGCCTCCCATGCTATTTTGGTACTGGAGAAGAGTATATGGGGACTGATACCATTGAATAATGTATTTTTCCAGGTAGGAAAAAAGAGAACAAGCTCTACAGTACAATTGTTAGACTCTTGAGACACTCCCTTTTGTGTGTTTTTTCTGTTCAATTGTATTTATCGTTTTAGAGTAGTTTGACCATTAGAGGATGAGTGCCTACTACTATCACTTAACAAGATTAGCATCTGTGCAGCCAATTGGAGCCATAACTACTCTTGCATTGGGATTATTTTTATTAGCTCTTTGCATAGCTACTGGTTGATAGGAAGATGGGAAGACAACAAACCGAGGACAGGCCACAGGCTGCTCTTCTGAAAACAAGCAAAAGGCTGTTGTTTTTCTCTAGTGAACGAAAAGAAGAGTCTGGGTCACTGTGCAGTTTGGCAACAAGGCTTTCATTCCAAACTTCAAATGGTTAGAGACTCACTAACAAAAGCCCATGGGCCAAAAATCATAATTTTAATTTTGCTCTGGTTCAGAAAAGGGGAAATCTATTTGAATGATGTCTGCATGGCAAACTCGGTTGGAGCAAATCATTGCTAGCAAAAGCCAATGGCTGACAGTCACATCAGAGACAATATTATACATTTTGCAATGGTTTTGGTGCTTGTGTAATACGGCCCTTGTCACAAAATCTTTTGTGCACCAGGAGAAAATTAATTGTGAAACAAAGTGCAATACACGGACTGCTTAGAAATTTTGTGTATGCAATTTAAAGATCCTAGCAAAGACTGTTCTTGCCACCCATATAATAAATAGAACCTGAACAAGCATTGGCAAAGCATTGTCACCTATGCAAGAGCTATTGGCTTTGCCAATATGTTTTAATCATGTACACCAGCATGGCTGTTGTTCAGCATGACTAATATTTAGTGGCATAAAGGAGAGTGTCAGTGTCATGGTGTGGCGTGGAGTGGCACAGAGTAGCGGAGAGTTGAATGGCATGGAGTGGCGTGGATTGGCATAGAATGTTGTAGAGCGTTGTGGAGGGAGTAAAGTGTTGTAGAGTTGAAGGGTGTTCAGAGGATTAGAGTGTGGTAGATTTGAATGGCGTAGAGTGGAGTAAAGTGTCAGAGTGAGTAAAGTGTTGTAGAGTGGAGTGGCGTAGAGCAGATTGGAGTGGCATAGAGTGTGTCACGTAGAGTGGAGTAGAGTTTTGTAGAGTAGAGTGGCGTAGAGCAGAGTAGATTGTCATAGAGTGGAGTGGCAAGGAGTGAAGTAGTGTAGTAGAGTGGACTAGCATAAGGTGGAGTAGAGTCTTGCAGAGTGTCATAGAGTGGAGTGGAGTATAATTAAGTAGAATGGTGTGGCATAGAGTTTCATAGAATGGAGTGGCATAGAGTGGAGTGGAGTAGTGTGTCATAGATCAGAGTGGAGTAAAGTGAAAGGGAGTGGCGCAGAGGGAGTTGCGTAAAGTGTCATTGTTAGAAATTGAGTTTTTTGATATACACCCTATCCAAGCAAGAGCCACAATCCTAGTCAGGGTAAATCAGATACACAACCTAAATGAACATGTGCTCACCCTCTGGTAGATTGGAACAGATCAGTCAGGCTTAACTTAAGAGGCAAAGGGAAAAGTATTTCTGCAACACTCAAATTATAGTAACACAATGAAAATACCACAAAAAGACTCCACATTAGATTAGAAAAATATTTATCTGAGTAAAACAAGACTAAAATGATAAAAATCAAATAAGTAGAAGTTGAGATATGAATTTGTAAAGATTAAATCCCAAAACAATGCTTAGAAGTCAATAGCTGCACTAAACCGGAGTGAATCCAAAGATCAGGCCGACCGTGATGGAGGACAGGCTGGCTATAGGGCCCACTGAAAAAGTACCTTTGTATGGAGTAAGCGTCGACGTCGAAGATTCAATGCGTCGGTTCTGATTCACTTAGTCTGTTTGATGCGTCGGAGTCGAGCCTTGCAGGCGTGTCTCCAGATCGGCACTGCATTGTCATCAAACCTCACAGTCAAGACCTGTGTCATTGTCAAACCAGCACTCCATCAGAGTTGGAGGGCACTGCATCGGGTCCGATCGGAACAAAGGGGTGTCACTCTGTCGATTTGTGCAGAAAACAGCTGCACAACCCACTTCTGAGGCCCAGGACTGGAGGGACACCTCAGGCAAGGGTAGGACTCACATATGGCAGAGTCCAGCAGCACCAGCAGAGTTGCAAGAAGTCTTTTGTGACCCTGAGACTTCAGAGAACATGATTCAAGCCAACAAGCCCTTGGAGAAACTTGGGTTCAAGGATATAGAGAACTGGTCCAGTCCTTTTCACTCCCAGGCAAGAAGCTTAAGGTCAACACACCAGAGCAGGTAGCAAAGTGACAGTCCCTCCTACAGCACAGCAATCAGCAGGCAGCATGCCAACACAGTAATGCAGGTGGCAAAATGACAGTCCCTCCTACAGCACAGCAGCTCTTCTTCTAGGCAGAATGTCCTTAGTTCCAGCAAAGTTTTGATTTGGTGGTGTCAGGGGTCCAGTACGTCTACCCAAATGTGCCTTTAAAGAGGGGGAGACTTCAAAGAGGCCTTTGAAGAACACAAAGTCCCTGCTTTTCCTGCCAGACTCACTACAGAGGGGTATGCAGCTTTTTTTGTGGGAGGACAGGCACAGCCCTATTGAGGTGCAAGTTTCTCCCTCCCAGTCCAGCTCAGGAAGGCCAGTCAGCCTGGTGACGGGCCATCAAGATGCAAATATCACACCCCAGCTCCTTTTATGTGATTGTCTAGAGAGAATGCCCCAAGCCCAGCTGTTACCCAACCCAGACATGTATTCAGAGACAGGCAGAGACACAGAATGGTTACAGTAAGAAAATGCCAGCTTTCTAAAATTTGCATTTTCAGACTTACAATTTAATTCCGACTTCACCATAAGTTGTAATTTTAAATTGTGAGCCATTGACACCAAACTAAAAACCTCTTCCTTTTCTCCATTAGAAATTACACTGAAAAGAGGTTTTATGGTAATCTCAATGTTAACCTATGGGAGAGATAGGCCTTTCAGTAGTGAAAAACGAATTTAGCAGTTTTTCACTACCAGGACATGTAAGACTCAAAAGTACATGTCCTACCTTTTAAATACACTGCACCCTGCCCATAGAGCTGTTAGGGCCAACCTTAGGGGTGGCTGATATGTAATAAAAGGGAGTGTTTGGGCCTGGCCAGTAGGTTGACTTGCCAGGTCGAAATGGCAGTTTAAAACTGCACACACAAGCTCTGCAGTGGTAGGCCTGAGACGTGTTTAAAGGCTACTGAAGTGGGTGGCACAATCAATGCTGTAGGCCCACTAGCAGCATTTAATTTATTTACAAGCCCTTGGCACATAAAGTGCACTCTTCTAGGGGCTTAAAAATTAAATTAAATATGTCAATTGTGGGTAAGGCAATGTACCATGTTTTGAGTACAGAGCATATGCACTTAAGCACTAGCTAGCAGTGGCAAAGTGAACAGAATCCTAAAGCCATCGAAAATGAAGTCATCAAAACAGGAGGTCAGAAGGCAAAAAGTCAGGGGAACCATTCCAAGGTTGCCAGGTTTAACAGTCATAGAGTGGAGTAGTGTCATAGAGTGGAGCTGAGTGTCAGGGCGTGGCCTGCAGCCGATGAAGTCGGACGCGAGCTGAGGAGCTCCGACCGCCGCTCCCCAGTAATTAATCATCCTGACCCCCTGGCCAGCCTGGGGAAACTGATTCCTGAACCGGAGGGCAGCAACAAAGTGGGAGCGCTGGAGTGACTGGGAAGCCGCTGAAAGCGCTGAAACCGGTGCGGTCAGATTCCGCGAGGCAAACAACAAGATGGCGCCCATGCTGGAGCTGGCCCGGTAAGCTCGCCCCATCTCACAGCCGACAGCACTGCGCTCAACAGCGGCGATTATATTGCACCCTGGGGAACATTAAAATCTTAGCGCTGGAAAGAGACTGCCGAGAAGACGTTTACAGGGCTGTTGAGTGGTGCGCTCGACATTGCGGGAACGGCCACAAAATGGCGCCCGCGTCCTGGAGGTCGCGAAATGGCAGCTGAAGCGGCGGAGCGCCCCTGACTCCCTGAGGGGCCCCGGGACTCCGTAGGTTACAGTGAACATCGAGGGGGCGCCGGCGAGTGGAGGGTGCCTGCGCCGCCTAGGCGGAATCACCTGGCAGCTGCTGCGGAGGCTGGGAGTCACGGGGGTGAGCCGCCGGGAGACGACCCACGCGGGAGGGAGCCCCGCATCGTGAGAACAAGCCTTGTCAAGAGGAGATGATCCCCGCTGAAGCCGGCCGCAATGCCCCCTGAGAACGCACTGGGCATGGGGTAGGCTCCGTGAACAGCTGTACTGGCGACTGACAACCCCTGCATCCCGCTTATCTCCTCCAGAGCGGCGGCCTATCCCTGGTGAGGCTGCTAGCGCGGCGGGGAGCAAAACAAAGTGGCCAAACAGCAAAGTATTACACGCCTTGCACAAGCCCCTACAAAAGCTGCGATTGTGGACAGTAGGCTGTTGGGGACACTGAAGCTCGCGGGGGGACTGCACTCGCCCCCTGGCACACACCCCGGATCACGGGTGCAGCCTTCACAGGGCCCGTGGAGCTGAATCCTACTGCTGCCCTGCCTGCCGATAAAAGAGAGGACTAGTCATTCCCCAGATAATCGTGGGCGCCCCGGAACGCTCAATGTCATTGCGGGCGGCGGCCTCTCGCCCTTAAGTTGAGGCTCTGGAACCAAGGGTGGCAGCGGAACTTATACTTCCCGGAAAGAGTGCGGACCTACCACGACATAGGTGCAGTTTCACTGCGACCCTGCCGAGGTGAGCAGTTGTGTGCCGCCTGTGAGCCCTTGGGGGCTGGAGTATTGTCGCCGACTGGTTGCTCCATAGTGATCATCCTAAAGGATAGACCCCATCCTGAGTGCACGGGTCCCTTGCTCTGAGAGGTGCGCTGAAGGCGATCAGTCAACAAAACCAAAGCGTAGCTTCACAGTGATGGGGAGAATGCAGAAGAAAAGAGGGTTTGCTGTCTTCAGTGTGGACGCCTCTTGTCCGCAGTCAGAGGATGAGGACGAAGTACTTGAGACAGGCCGGGACTCGACCCCTCGGAAGCCCACTCTGTCCGACATCATGCAGGCGATTACAGCCTCCAGAGAGGTACTGGAGGGGAAAATCGATGCCATTGGCACCGACCTGAGCCTGCTAAAGGATGAACATCATAAACTCAAAGACAGAGTGTCCACTAATGAAAGAGAACTGGGAGGCCTCCCGGAGACCGTGCGCAAGATGCGTCGATCCCTCACGGACCTGGAGGCTAAAGTAAAAACTCTGGAAATGAGGGCTGAGGACAGTGAAGGGAGATCGCGCAGGAACAACATCCGCGTTATCGGAGTGGCAGAAAAAGCAGAATGGACAAATATGGTGCGCTTCTTGGAGAACTGGATCCGATCTGAGGTGGCTCCAACGGGTCTATTGCCCTTCTATGCCCTGGAGCGGGCACACAGGGTTCCTGCTAAACCACCAAAACCAGGGGCTCCTCCCCGACCGATTGTGGCACGCCTGCTGCACTTTCGGGACCGGAACCACATCTTGCAAAGTGCCCGCCAAAGACAGGACCTACGCATTGATAACAGTACCATTATGATATTCCCAGACTTTACGAGGGAGGTCCAATGGAACAGAGCGTCCTTTACCGCTGTCAAGGCCAAATTATGTCAATTACACTTGCCTTACGCAATGTTGTTCCCTGCACGGCTCCGGGTGGCAGACCTAGCGGGAAATCGCTTCTTCCTTACGCCACAAGAGGCTTGGGACTGGCTCAAAGGGCGGGGATCGAAGGAACTTCGTGCCTCTGCTCCGAACTCTCCGCAGCTGAGCCCCCGCAGCCATAAACTTGGATCTAATGCCCCTTCGCCCAAGGAACTTAGCCTTGAACGCCGCAAAGCACTACAGGCCGCGGTGACGCATAGCCAAACGAATTCCAGCCCTTCTTCGAGTGGGAGCGGACGTCGCACTGACAGATCGGAAACCTCTCCGGACCACAGTGACAATGACAGCTTGGGAATAGTCTTGCCTCATGTTACACCCCAAACGGCCGACGATCTCGTGTGAGGGCCATCCTGCTGTGGCAGTTACAGTTGATTCCAGGGACCTGCTGTCACTATGATATCGGCGGACTTTCCTCAGATTTGATGCTTTCCCCCATTGAACTATGGGTAATGTTTAAAAGCTCTGGGGATAGCTGTCTAGGTCATTTACTGGGGAGGCGGTATTGTGGGAAACTTAGCACTGTAATTGCAAGGTGACCACCCTTGCCACTGTCACTGGATAATGTTATGTTTTAGTGCTGTTTGGACGGGGACTCTTTTTTCGATACCTGTCCTGGGGAGGGGGAGTTGGTGATGTTTTTTCAGTTGGGAAAAGGTACGGGGAACCAGGTGTGTCACGTGGGGGGAGTTTTTTAATGAGCACGAGCACAGACAACGACAATGGGACCCCCACTAGGCTTGAACTGTCTCTCGTGGAATGTGAGGGGCATGCACTCCATGAGCCATAAAATACACTCCTATTTGGTCCGCAGAGGCATTCAGATTGCATTCCTTCAGGAAACCCATTTATTGGCGAAGGAGGGGATGGCGCTGCAACGCCGCTGGAGGGGCCAAGCCTATTTCACCACTTACTCCGCTTTCGCGAGAGAAGTATTAATCTGGATAAGGGCAGGTATCCCATTTCAATGCACAACGCAGTTGATTGACCCAGAGGGCAGGTATGTGGTAGTGACCGGGAGGCTGGATGGTAGAGACCTTACGCTAGGTAGTATATTTGCGCCCAACTCGGACCAGCCAACCTTCTTTTCCCATCTCTCTGGAAGACTGCCGACTGTCCTCACAGGCACAGTCTTCCTGGGGGGCGACTTCAATTGCACTTCCGATGTCAATCTGGACTGTTCACACCCCCTACTCCCTGACGCACCCCACACAAACTGGCAGAGGCAACCCACAGCTGGCAACAGAAATGGGGCTTAGTGGATTCCTGGAGGGCACAACACCCTGTGGCCCGGGATTATTCCTTCTTCTCAGCCCTGCACAAATTACATGTTAGGCTGGACACCATTTTGTGCTCCCCGGACGTCCATGAGGGGATTAGTAACAGTGAATACCTCACCAGGACAATTTCTGATCACAACCCTGTGCTGGTACAATTGCAATGGTCCCGTGCGCGCCCCAAGATCCCCACCTGGCGCCTGCGCCCCATGCTTTAGACGACCAAGTATTTCACGCAGCGATAGGATTAGCTATTACTACCTACTTTCAAATTAACGGAGGCACTGCCACATCCTCCCTAGTGGAATGGGACGCCTGTAAGGTAGTCCTTAGTGGCGGTGCATATCAGAGATGACAGGGGTTTGGAAAACAATCCTTCAAGACATAGAGAGGGACGATCAATGACTGCGTGCCCTAGAAAAAGACAGACCTGAAAACCCAGCTAAGCAACAGGAGTTACTAGAGGCCAGGGAGGCAGTAGCAACACAAGTTGAGCGGCTACACTGCTTTGATTACAAAAAATACATAGCCTGTGCGCATTCAGAAAGGGACAAATCGGGGAACCCTTGCTTGGCTGGCCAACCCGGCCAGACGAGGCTCAGTTATCTTGGAGCTTAGAGATCAGAATGGGGTGCCGAGATACGACCAGCAGGGAATCAATGATCTCTTTTTCGCATACTACACTGACCTCTACCGAAGTCAGTTGTCCCCAACAGAGGAGGACTTACATGAGTTCACGCGGGGTGTAGATCTGCCAGCCCTAGATGAGGACACGGCAATCTCCCTGGGGCGAGAGATTGACGTCAGAGAGGTGCGGGGAGCCATCAAGAACATGGCCCAAAACAAAACCCCAGGCACTGACGGCCTACAGATAGAATTCTATCTCACATATATTTATATACTGGCTCCCAAACTAGTGCAGCTGTATAACGACGCTAAAAGAATTGGCAAACTACCTGTCTCTACCAGAGATGCGATTATCATCCCTTTGCTCAAACCGGGCAAGCAGGCATGGGATAAAGCTGCATATCGCCCACTGTCCATGCTCAATTTGGGCGATAAAATACTTAGTAAAATTTTGGCTACCCGCTTACTCCCCCATATGACTGCCCTGATACACGGAGACCAATCTGGGTTTATCCCCACCAGAAACACAGCACTGAATGTCCGGCGAGTCCTAGAAGCGGACTCTTATTGCACTGACGTAGCAACGATATTTGCTGTGGACATAGAAAAAGCGTTTGACAGCCTGGAGTGGGCTTTCCTATTCCATGTGATGCGGACAATGGGGTTGGGTACCGACTTCGTGAGTTGGACAGCTCTCCTGTATGCTGACTCCACTGCCAGAATTAAAACTGGTGGACTCATTTCAGACGGCTGCAGTGTGGGTAGAGGAACCCGCCTGGGGTGCCCCCTCTCCCCACTGCTGTTTGCTCTGGCGATGGAGCCATTGGCAGCGCGAGTCAGGTCGGGGCAGGCATACCGGGGGCTCAACGTCCATGGACAGATTCACCACATAGCATTGTATGCTGATGATCTGTTGCTTTTTCTAGCTGATTCAGGAGCGGAACTTAGAGGGGCGAAAAACTTGCTCCAAGCCCTCAGGAGAGTCGCAGGACTGAAAGTGAACTGGACGAAGTCCTGCCTGTTTCTGGCACGAGGGGGCAGAATAGGACCACAAGCAACAGAGGGGGTGGCCTGGGAAGACAGATGCCTATCGTACCTGGGTACGCAAATATACCATAGTCAGGAAGACATCCTTGAGGGTAACATAGTGAAGGCCATCAGAGGGGCGAAGACTAACTTTGAATTCTGGGGTTCCCTGCCGTTGTCAGTCGCGGGCCGAGTGGCCCTGCTTAAAATGGTCACTCTTCCGAGGTTATTATATTATTTCGGGACCTTGCCGATCTGGATCCCGGCAAAATACTTCACACAGCTCCGATCGCTGATCATCGGCTTTATCTGGGGCACTGGTAGACGTAGGGTGGTATAATGTTCCTTCTTAAAAATGAAGACGAGGTGTATAAAGTAAATACATATATTTAATAGAGCAGAAGTAGAAAGTAGCTTGTCATAAGAAAAGCCTGGGCCAACTGATCTCCACTGGAATCTGGGACATCACAGGGTTCTAGCCCCAGATTCCATCGGTCAGCATTGGTCAGGATACAACACATCCCCTATCGTTAACATGTTTACAATCTAATAAAAATGATAAGAAAATTACACAAATGGACTACAATTAAAAGGTTAACAACATTTCCAGAAACAATGAAATAACATGGGTGAAATGATATGCAAATGATAACATATGTATAATATCAGAGTTAAGTAATACAATCAGGAACGGTGTATTCAATATGAGGTGTGACCGCGTGGTTCACACTTTTAGACTATGACATGACATAATCTTTACACCAAGCAGGTTTGGATTTCAACCTTGAAGCCGATGTTTTATTTGACTCATCACTGTTTTGTTGTTTAATCACAACATCTCTTGGTCCAGAAAACATATCTACATTAGGCCATAAACACTTTGGCACTTTAACAACTTTGCTCATGCTCCATACGTTACCATCAGACAACTCTACCACTTGATGCCCCACTCTGACTATTTTCATGGGGACAGAAAATTTGGATTCTCCAGATCTGATTAATCTTCCCTTCTTCACACGAACCCATTCACCAATATGGAATTGAAGCATGGAACCCCTATGCGTTTTAGAAAGACGCTTGTTTATCATTTGATAACCATCGACAATCACCATTGGAACCACCAGACACTTTGGAACAATCAACTCTGTTTCTCATTTCCATCATCCACATCTGGTTCAAGTCACACACAGCCTTCCTACCCCTCATTTTCTCAAATGGAGATATATCACCTACTGTTCTAGGGGTAACTCTATAATTCCACATAAGATCCTTGAGAGCTTGGGAACAATTCTTCCCATTAGCTAAAGCTAATTGTATACCTTCCTTCAGAACTCTTATCCATCTTTCTACAATTCCGTTACTCTGTGGATAATATACAGATGTTCGTAAATGGCTAATGCCATGTTTATCCAAATAATCCTTCATCTCACTCGACCGTAACTGCACACCATTATCAGTAACCAAACATTTAGGAAATCCTTCCTTTTCAAATACTTCATTTAAAAATTGAATTACTGTGTGTGAATCAACTTGATGGACCAACTTAATTTCTGGCCACTGGGATAATTGGTCAATAAGAACGATAACATACACCTGACTTTTGGATAAACACATTGGTCCGGCAATGTCAAGAGAGACTCTTTCCCATACCTTTTCTGGTCTAGAGACAGGAGCTTTCTCATAATTGATAACCTTTTGTGATTTATCACTGCAGGCACACTCAACACAAGATCTAACCTTTGTCTCTATACACCTGTCAATGGCCGGCCACCAAAATTCAGACCGTAATCTGTTTTTCATACTAGACATGCCAGGGTGACCTACATGAGCCATGTCTAACACTTGTTCCCGCAAATCTTTACGTACCACCAACTGTACACCACGAAATAACACGTCATCAATGACCGATAATTCATTAGCAATATAGAAATAGGATAACAATTCCTTATCCAAATCTTTCTTAATCGGCCATTGAGAACGGTTATATTTGATGACTTCTTGGATTTCTTCATCATTATTGCAGGCATTTTTCCATTCATCTTGTTTAATGCATCCATTTGATACTACACAAATGGATACAACTCTCTCCATGTCCTCATCAGTCACAAACTGGTTACCATCCTCCTTGATTGGTAAACGAGATAGACAATCTGCTAAAATGTTTTAACACCTGGAATGTATTCCACACTGAAATGAAAATCTTGCAATTTGTACTGCCATCTGGCAATCCTTGGTGTTGCTTTTCCACAACCTTTGGTAGTAAATAACTCCACCAATGGACGATGATCTGACCTAACTTTAAATGGGGTACCATATACATATTTACGAAAGTATTCTATGCCCCACCAGCATGCAAGTGTTTCTTTTCCAAAGTTGAATATTTAACTTCAGCATCCCTAAGTGGTCTGGATGCAAAAGCAATGGTGGCAAGTTTTCCATTCTGATTTTGCATTAAAACTGCACCAATACCAACATTACTGGCATCAGTTACAATGACTGAACTACAATGCGTGTCAAACGTTGCCAAAGCAGAAGTGGAGGATAATTCTTTTTTAAGGTTTGTAAACTCTGTGGCACATTCCTTACACCAAACAAATTGTTGATTTTTTTTCATTAAGTTTCTCATATGGTTGGTCTTATCCGAAAAACAAAGGAATAAACTTGGCATAATATTCAGCCAGACCCAGAAAAGACCTAAGCTGATCTTTAGATTGGGGTTCTGGAGCTTCTTCGATTGCCTTTACCAAATTCTGTTTTGGTGAAATTCCTTTATGACTGATATTATGCCCTAAATAGTCCACAGAATCCATTTCAAATTTACATTTTTCTTTGGTCAATGTCATTCCATAGTTTTGCAAAATATTAAGAACCTTACACAAAGTCTCTGCATGTTCTTGCTTATTGTTCCCGAACACCAATATGTCATCCTGAAAATATAAAGTATTTTTAATATCTTTAAACAGTTTATGCATAACCCTCTGAAATACCGCAGAGGCTGATATCAAACCAAAAGGCATCCTCTTGTACCTAAAAGCCCCTTCAGGAGTTATGAATGAGGTGTAAGGTTTGCTATCCTCATGCAAAGCAATTTGGTGATAAGCATTGGATAAATCCAATGTTGAAAATACAGCGGCCCCATTTAAAGCTGAAAACATTTCATTTATATTCGGCAATGGATGCCGATCCACCCACACACACTCGTTTAAATCTCTTAAATCAATACACAGTCTAATTTTTCCGTTAGGCTTGTGGACAACTACAACAGGAGACAACCACTCAGACGATTCAATTTCTTCAATTATGTCTTGCTCACATAATCTGTCTAATTCTTCTTTTAAAGCTTGTCTCATAGATAAGGGAACATTCCTAACTTTGTGAACTTTAGGAATAGTATTACGTTTTAAAATTATTTTATGAACAAAATTCTTCAACAATCCTAGACATGATGAGAAGACATTCGGAAATAATTTTTCCCATTCAGTCATTTTATCATCATCAACCTGAGCTATGAAATCACTGTAACCTAGTACCTGTTCAGGATGATTGGGATTTAGAGTGATGAGCAAATCCCTTTGTTGTGGCCATCCTAATAAGCAAGATCCTTCTTTAGCTACATACACATTAGCTGAAATGGTTTTACCTTTAAAACTGATTTTTGCTACAAAATATCCCAAAACATCAATAGGTCTATTTCCATAACCAACCAATTTTATGTCAGATGGCAACAGTTGTGTATTGGGAAATTTCTTTAGAAATTGATCCCCAATTAAGGTATGGCGAGCTCCAGAGTCCGCCATCACTTCAATATCTATATCATCAATGTTAACAACACAGAATGGAGAATCTTTTTTCTTATCGTTGACTTCATGAATGCAAAGCATAAATTCTTCGTCTAAGTCGTCTGGATCTTGGCATATTTCCTTGATATGAGCAGGTTTATTCATAAATTTGTTTTTATTCCTACACATTCTGGAGTAATGGCCTTTATTTTTACAATACCTACACATCTGTCCAATAGCTGGACAAGCTTTGTCATTAGCTAAATGGCCAGGTATTCCACATTTGAAACAAATATAATTGTTTCTTTTAGTATTTTGAGTATTAAACTTTGTTTTTCCTTACCACTATCTTTTGATGATTTGTCTTCTAATTTTTCATCATTCAGCTTTTTCTTTACAACTTGAACTTCAGAAGTGGGTTTTGTGGCTAGCTCTTTCATACCTAATTTCATATCTTCAAATCTATGACTAATGTCAATAGCTTTCTCTAAAGTAAGGTCCTTCGCAGCTAGTAACTTCTCTTGTAATTTAGTGTCACCAATTTTGTGTACCAATTGATCACGTAACACTTGATCATTAAAATCCCCATACTTACATTTCGCAGCCAGAATTCTTAGACCATTGACAAATGAATCAACAGATTCATTAGGTAATTGGGCTCTACTTAAAAATTTATGTCTAGCAACTACTTCATTAACTTTTTTGATATACAGTGTATCTAATTGGGAAATTGCCATATCATATCTATCAACATCATCATCATCCTCTTCCTCAAGAAGAACAGGTGGTAGAAGACTTAAAACACATCTACCTTCTGCACCTAAACAATGTTTAAGTATAGCAAGTTTACGTTTGTCAGTATAATCTTCGCCTCCAATAGCCTCTAAATACGCTTCAAAACCATCTTTCCACTGTTTCCATTCTAATACAGGATCACCTGGATTAGGTAAGAAAGATAACGGTGCAACAATACCATCCATAGTAAGTGCTTATACAGTAAAGTCTGTTGTCCAGGATGTGTGAATCACAATATTGTGTTCACTTTTTTTAAATAAATACAATGTTAGGTGTTTGCAAGCAATAAAAATAATAATAAAATATATATATATTAATAATGCGTGGTTAAGTAAAGTTAACCAAGAAGACTGAAGTTGGTGTGCAGATCACCGCAAAGTTGATCTGCCGTAGAGAATGTACACATATGGTAGGCTATGTTGTGAATAGTATTTTAAACACCACAAGTTTTTCATTTAATTATAAATGGCCTCCGATATCCTTAAGACTTATTTCTGTATCCGATTGACCTTGTTCAGCAAAAGAAATCAGGAAATGCTTGAACCAATCGTGAGACTGCACACAGAGCATGCGCAGAGTGAGTCCCTCTTTATTCAATCTTCAGCACAACGAAGATGCAGCGGACTGCGTGGCAGCATGACGGCAGCACACACGCGGAACAATGGAGCAGGCTCGTGTCGCGAGGGCCCAGAGAATGGCAGAAAACAATAGCGGGTAAGCTCGAGTCTCAGCGCAGAGTCAAAGGGGTTCGAGCGCTCGAGCCTCAGCGTGCGCACTAAGAAATCAGTAAACGCTCGAGCCAACATGCGCTCATATATCACAGCGGGCGCTCATCTAATCGCGGCAAATTGAATAAAATCAAATGGTTTTGCAGGTACTCACGACCGGAATCACCGGGTTTCCCTCTCACAAACACCGTTGACTGGCTTCCAGATTAAACGTCGAGTTCAGCCACTTGACGTGTTAACAATGGAGACTCCTTTTAAACGCAGGCTTTCGCGTAGATGTCGAAGTTCTCCTCTTTCCGATGGAGACTCCTTTTAAACGCAGACTTTTGTCATGGAAGTTCTCCTCCTTGCGTGATAAAACGGGATCCGTTTCCTCGTACACGCTAAATTTGGATTGCGTGATCTGCCACGATGTATTCTCGTCGGCAGCGCTCCAGGCTTTTCGGTCGTTTGCCCCGCTCGTCGCCAGTATAATGTTCCTTCTTAAAAATGAAGACGAGGTGTATAAAGTAAATACATATATTTAATAGAGCAGAAGTAGAAAGTAGCTTGTCATAAGAAAAGCCTGGGCCAACTGATCTCCACTGGAATCTGGGACATCACAGGGTTCTAGCCCCAGATTCCATCGGTCAGCATTGGTCAGGATACAACAGGTGGCTCTCGCTACACTTATGCGACCAAGAGCGGAGGGTGGTCTAGCGGTCCCTGACTACGAGACCTATTATTTGGCAGCACAATTTCAATGGCTCACACAGTGGATAGCGAACACCACCAGGGGGGAAGACGAGCGCAGGGAGGAATTCGGGACCATATTGCTACTATCCTGCATTATCCTGCGGCTCCCTATCCAAGACACAACCCTCAATCTGGAACTTAGCACAGCACGAAAATGCTGGAACAGATATCTCCGGCGGACAAACACTAGATGCCCCTATGCGCCGGAAATCCCCTTACTTATGTGCAGAGCCCTGCCCCATGGAGGTACCTGGCAGAGGCTGGGGACTTGGGCGGAACGGGGGTTGGCTAGCATAGGAGACCTATATGAGGAGGGAGCCATGATCCCATTTAATGATCTACAAGCTCGCTATGATCTACCCGGGGGAGATTTCCTACTGTATACAGCCCTCACTGCAGCTATCCGGAAACACTGGGGAGGGGGTCTCACGGAACCAAAGACTGGGCTGCCAGTACGTGGTAATGGCGGCAGGTACATTTAAACAGTAACGTGCCTATATATAGGCGCATGACGCTAGAAGCACTCCTTCCCCTGTCTGAAGCTTAAGTGGGAAACTGATCTGGGGAAGGCCATCCCGGAAAAGGCATGGGGAGAATTGGTGGAGAGAGCCTGGGATTATGCAAGATTCCAGTTAGTGCACTTCCATATTTTACATAGAGCATACCTTACTCCAGAGAAGCTCCATAGGTACTTCCCTGCCTACTTGGCGGCCTGCCCGAGGTGTAATGCAGAAAGCGCAGGTTTTAAACACATGCTCTGGGACTGTCCGTTTTTAGCCAGCTATTGGGAGGAGCTAACGGTGCTACTATCAGATCTCACTGACCGAGAGTTAGAACCGACCTTACAACACTGCATTTTACACTGGTTCCCCCACACCTCAAAGAACAAAATCACTAGCAAATTTTTAGATCTGGGTCTTCTCCTGGCCAAGAGAAACATAACCGCGCATTGGAAGGCGAAACAGAGTCCAAGTATAGCACGGAAAGCAGAGTTCCTTAAATGGGCCGAATGTGAAGGAGTGGCCAGGTTACAAATAGCAAAACGAACGGGAGTGAGAAGGCCCTTGAAGGGGCGAGAGCTTGGGAAGCACTTGTCGTAGCACTCAAATCCCCCAAAGACATTGCTGAAGATGCCTCTATAGGGGACCCCGCAGTGGCCACCGACTAGCGCGTGGACAGTAACAGGAATATCAGGGTCTGAAGCCTCACTGCCAGAGGTGACTTTATGTTCCCTAACTGGATCGAGGTCCATCGCAGCACTATCCCATTCAATGTCGACGCCCCACTGAATAAGTAGGGCTACTGTACCTTAACGACTTGGCCTTAAGTGACACACCTGGGAGGTGGGAAGGGTGGGGGGGGCAGTTGGGGAAGGTTGTTTTTGCAGCTGATAAGAATACACATTGTGTCCGATTCCACAACATGAATGGTTCGGAGCCATGGACACTATATGTTGCCACACTTGTATCTCAAATAACCTGAATGTAACTCTCCTAATTGGCAGGGGCGGGATGCTTTGGCCCCATACTTGTTGTATGTATGCAAAATCAATAAAATCTGTTTAAAAAAATTGAGTGGAGTAGAGTGTTGTGGAGTGGTATAGAGTGAAGTAAAGTTTAATGGAGTAGAGCATCATAGAGTGGAGTATCGTGGAGTGAAGTGTCGTAGAGTGGAGTAGAGTGGCCTAGAGTGAAGTGGCGTAAAGTACAGAGTAGATTGGCATGGAGTCCAGTGGCTTAGAGTGCATAGGTTTTGAGTAAAATGGTGTAGAGCGCATTGGTGTAGAATGCAGTGACGTAGAGTAAAGTGGCGTTGAGTGCAGCTGGGTAAAGTGGTGTAGAGTAAAGTGGCGTAGAATGGAATGTCGCAGCTTAGAGTGCAGTGGTGCAGAGTGCAGTGGCGTAGGGTGGAGTGGAGTGGTGTGGTGTAGGGTGGAGTGGAGTGGCACAGGGTGGAGTAGAGTGGCGTAGAGTGCAGTGGTGTAGAATGCAGCGGCGTAGAGTAGATAGTTTCAGAGTAGAGTGAAGTGGCAAGAGTGGAGTGGTGCAGGCTGGAGTGCGGGGGTGTGGAGTAGGGTGGCATAGAGTGCTGCAGAGTGCATTAGAGTGCAGTGGTGCAGAGTATATTAGAGTGCCTTAAAGTGCAGTGGCGTAGAGTGCAGTGCCATAGAATGGAGTGATGCAGAGTAGAGTGGCATAGAGTGTAGTGAATAGAGTGCATTGGCGTAGACTGCAGTAGAGTGGCATAGAGTTGACTGGTGCAGAGAAGAGTGCAGTAACATAGAGTGCAGTGGGACAGAGTAGAGTGGCATAGAGTTTAGTGGTGGAGAGTGCAGTCTTCCAGAGTAGAGTGTCATAGAGTGCATTTGCATAGAGTGCAGTGGTGTAGAGTGGAGGGGTGCAGAGTAGAGTGGTGTAGATAGCAATGGTGTAGAGTACCGTGAAACAGAGTAGAATCGAGTGGCATAGAGCGCAGTGGCGTAGAGTGTTGTAGCGTAGAATATAGCGGCGTAGAGTGCAGTAGTGCAGAGTAGTTGGCATAGAGTGCAGTGGCATGGAAAACATTGGTTTTGAGTAATGTGGTGTAGAGTGCATTGGCAGAGAGTGCAGTGATTTAGAGTACATTAGTGTAGAGTTGAATGGTGCAAAGTAGAGTAGAGTGGAGCAGCAAAGAGTGCTGTGGCATAGAGTGGAGTTGAGTAGAGTGGAGTGGCGCAGAATGGGTAGAGGAGTGTAGAGCACAGTAGCATACAGTGCAGTGGTGTCAAGTAGAGTTTCAGGGGAGAGTGAAGTAGGGTGGTGTGGAGTGGTGCAGGGTAGAGTGCAGTGGCATAGCGTGGTGGCGTAGAGTTCACTGGTGTAGAGTGGTACAGAGTTCAGTGCATTGGCGTAGAGTGCAGTAGCATAGAGTGTAGTGTTGCAGAGTGGCATAGAGTGGAGTGGTCTAGACTGGAGTGAAATAGAGTGCAGTGGCGAAGAGTGCAGTGGTGCATAGTAGAGCAGAGTGGGGTAGAATGCATTGGTATAGAGTTGAGTGGTGAAGAGTTGAGTAGAGAAATGTAGAGTGAAGTGGTGTGGAGTGGAGTGGTGCAGAGACTGCAATGGCGCAGTGTGGAGTGGCGTAGACTGGAATGGCGTAGTGTGGAGTGGTGCAGAGTAGTGTGCAGTGGTGTGGAGCTGTGCAGAGTAGAGTGGAATGGGGTAAAGTGGAGTATGCATGGTGTGGTAGTGCACTGCCATTGCAGAGAACACATCATCAATTGAAATGACCATTACAATTGCAGAGACATACAGTTTTACTTATAAAAGTATACAGTGCACAAACGATAATGTGTGGATATGTCATCACCTAGTGTATTGATTTTTTTTAATCGTATTAAAATATGTGTTTTCACCACACTTCAGAATTACCAAAAATTTGCTTCATTTATGCTTCCTCAATTCTGACATATTCTGAAATATCTGCACAGGTCATTTACAGACATTTAAATTGTGTTGTGTTCTAGAAAAAATAACATTGTACAACTTTCCGTCCAAAACACCCCCAGTAGCCAGCATGATTGTCACATAAATACTCTCACTTTAAATTCAGAGAAAGAAAAGTAAACACCAAGCTCCCTCAGAGGACAGAGATTGACATTTGACCTCTGTCTTTGAATGCACAGCATATGTGACAAGATAAGAACAAGATTTAAAGGTCTGTTTACAGAAATCGAGCACTGGTGGAAGGATACCGTAAATAGGGTATAGGCTGTGGAAGGGACGAACTCAAGCTGGACAGCCTAAAACAAAAAAAGGCAGCAAATAGAAGCAAGCAAATGTGAGTTGCGAAACACAAACCCAATGGCAAGTAATGGGCGGAATGCATTCCTAGAGAAGCTTTCCAAATGTCCCCAAGATGTTGTTAGCAAACCAGACAGCTGCTCTGTCCGGTAGGCTTCGACCTACAAATGGACCTATATTTTGGATGTGAAATGTGCTGAAACTGTTGTCCAGTTATTATGTATAAGTAAGAAATAGTGTGAAATAGATTTGCTCCATCCTTTGGAATGTGCAAATACCATTAGTTCTAGCCTGTATGACACAAGCAGCCAAACAATGCAAATGTGTTACCACTATTTTGTTTTGAGCTAATGTGAAATTTCTGTGATATTGCTCCAACTCAGTGAGCTAAACTCCACCACTGAGATAAGTTCAAGCGCCACAGCAGACAGATGGGGTTTACCAGGACAGCCAAAGAAAGGGGACACTACTTTGGCCTCTTAACTAGCTCCACGGCTGAAGTACCTATAGACATGAAGTTACAGGAGATTGATTAATACATGTTCCCCAAGAAGGTTTTTTGTAATTGGAATAATTGAAGCTGTCAGTACATTTGGTAGAACAAGAACAGCTATCTGAAATAATAACTTCTTGTAAGATACAAGGTTGTAAAAAGAACTTAAAAGGGCAAGACTAAAGCTAGTTAAGAGACACAGGTTCTCGATGGTAAACACATAAGATAAAGCATAAGATAAAGCATACAGAGTGTTTTGTATAAGGGTAGTAAATATTCAAGAACTTTGGTTACAAATTGTTTTGTATAAGAGTAGTAAACATTCAAGACCTTTGTTTACAAATATAAGAATACTGTTATGTTTTGTTGATTTTTATAGTGCCCTTTTACTCATGAGGGTTTCCTGGTGCAATGCAAGTCTGTGGGGCTTGCCTGGAGGGCTTTACTGGAAGAGCCAGATCTTCAGCTTCTTGTAGAATGTAACAAGTGACAATGAGGCTCTGGTGTGGTGTGGGAGATCTTTCCATGCTTTAGGTATGACCTCCTGTTCTGCTTTTGCATATGCATGGCACCTGTGCTTCTGAGAGTTCGGTTGAGCGGAGGTGCTTAGAGGGTTGGTGGAACTGCACACAGTCATTTAGGTAGGCTGAACCTGTGTTGTGAAGTGCTTTGTATGTGTGGGTGAGGAGCTTGAACTGTGCATACAGATGTATCGGAAGCCAGTGTAGTTCTCTTAGGTGTGATGTGATGTGAAACCGGCATGGGAGGTTGAGGACAGGTCTTGCTGCTGCGTTTTGGACATCCTGAAGTCTTTTTTATTAGATGTTTGATGATTCCTGCATAGAGGATGTTCTCCTAGTCCATTTTGCTGGTGATGAGGGCTTGGGAGACAGTTTTCCTGATGATGCTGGGTAGCCACTTGAATATCTTTTTCATTATCCTCAGGGTATGGAAGAAGGCTGCAGAGAGGGCTTTAGCCTGAGAGGACATGTTAAGCTTGCTGTGGATAATGATCCTAAGGTTTCTTGCTTGTGTGTTTAGGGTGGGGTGGGTCGTAGGTCCATAGGGCACCAGGTGGAGTCCCTCGGTGAAGCATTCATTCTGAACATTACCACTTCGGTTTTGTCCGTTTCAAGTTTGAGGTAGTAGGACTTCATCCAGGTGGCCACTTAGGTCAGGCACAAGTTGAAGTTGTTCCTGGTGCTGGGTGTTCTGGCTGAGAGGGATAAAATACATTGTCTGTAGGTTAGTATGTTGATTTTGTGTGCACATATGACATCTTCCAGCAGCGTCATTTAGATGTTGAAGTGGGTTAAGTTGAACGAGGAAACCAGTGTACTCCGCAAATGTGTTTCCCGACTTCTGAGAAATAAGGTGGCATGATGACTGTTTGTGTTCTTCCGGTCAGAAAGCTGCATATCCATTCGAGGGCGGGTTTTTGGATGCCAACCTCATGAAGTCTTTTGATCATGATGGGATAGGAGACTGTGTCGAGGGCTGCAGAGAAGTTGAGTAGGAGGAGGGCTGTGCTTTTTCCTCTATCGAGGAACATTCAGAGGTTGTCTGTTACTGCTATGAGGGCTGTATTTATGGTGTGTTTGGGCCTGAAGTCTGATTCAGTGGTGCCAAGGAGCTGGTGGTTGGTGAGGTGGTCTGCGAGATGTCTGTTGATAATCTTTTCTAGGACATGGTCAGGGAAGGAAGGAAGGAGATTGGTCAGTAGTCTGCAAGTTTGGCTGGGTCTGTGGAGGGCTTCTTCAGCAGGGCATACGTGCTTCCAGGCTTCCGGCTAAGTGGCTGTGTCGATGGTGGTGTTAGGGATAGGGGAGAGGGCGGTTGAGCATTTGTTGGAGGCGTGGTGGCGGTAATCGTCAGACAGGCCCCAGAGTGGATAGTCTCCATGATTTCTGTGGTTTGGTTCCTCAGCTGTAATAGGATTCCATGTTGTTAAGGTGGCGCTTTTGTCCGATACCAAAGAATTATTGCAAGGTTGATGGGATCCAGTTTGTGTGTAGAAGTTGGCAAAGTTAAATGTGCTTTTGTTGCAGAAGAAACTTGAGAGGTCATTGCACAATTCTTGATTTGTGGAGATGTTGCTGGTGGTTTTTTACTAGGGTGGAAAAGCCCTTGATGATAGCAAAAATGTATTTGCTGTTGTTGGAGCTTTTGTCGATGTGCTCCTGTAGAGCCTTCTTTTTGGTTTCACGGATTTGCTGGTGGTAGCATCTCTGGGAGGATTTCAATGCTTCCTTGTCCGAATCGCTTTCTGCCTCTCTTCCAGGTGTTTGCAGTGATGTTTGAGCGTTCTTCCGTGTACCAGTTGGCCTGCATTCATGTTTTTGCTATTTTGATTATATTCTGAGGAGTCAGGGTGTCAACGCAGGTGGTCCTCTAGTAGTTAGAGTTGTTGATTTCTTTTAGTAGGTGGCCTATGTGCTCTGGTTGGTTTTTGTGGCTGGTAGAAGCCCAATCCTCCTTCGATAGTAGTGTTGGCAGTCAGTCGTGGTGGTTCTTCTGTAGTGGAGAATGTTGATTCAGAAGCTGATTCAGGTGAATGGAGTTGGTGCATTGTTAGTGATACCCTCAAATAACGTAAAATCAGGGTCCAGAATGTGTCCGGCAGTGTGGGTGGGGCTGATATGTGTTGGGTGAGCCTGTGTTTTCAGAGGCTTTTGAGGAGTGCAGCTGAGTTGGGGTTAGTTAGGTCTTCGAGATGGAAGTTAAGGTCTCCTAGAAGGATTTTGATGCTTCAGTTGATGGCTTGTAGGGAGACGAAGTGCGAGATGTTGCTGTTGAAGTTAGCTTGGGGTCCTGGGGGTCGTTCGACCGGAGTTTCAGCTTAGGCTGAATTTGGTTGTGTTTTGTAGTTTGAAGGTCAGGTATTCCATGTTGTCAGTTACGGTTTCTGAGCTGGTGGTGCAGTTGAAAGTGTCATTGAAAATGACAGTGATTCCTCCTCCAGATATGTATTGGTGAGCCTGCCTGATGATCTTGTAGCTGGGGAAGGGGGATGGGGATTGCTGAGGCAAGGTCTGGTGTTAATACTGCAGTTGGACAAGTTTCACTGAGAAAAAGGAGAGATCTGAGTAGGCGACGCCCAGTATGTCCCAAATCTCGGGGGCATGTTTGCTTAGTGAGTGGGTATTGAGGAGTATGCATGATATTGAGGAGGGGAGTGCAGGTAGGTACTGTTTCGCAGATGGGGTGTTGGCTGCTTTTTATGTGGTTGCGGTGGGTGATAGGATAGTGGGTGTGGGGGTGATGGTGAAGCAGCAGGGGGTTCAGGATTCTTTAGTATTGTGGGGTTTGTTCCAGCAGCAACGCAGAGAGCAGCGGCTGGCATTGAGGGTGTGAAGGAGCACAGAGTGGTAGCGGTGAGTCAAGGAAGGACCAAGGTTTCTGATGCTGGCCGCAGTCCAGGCATGGACAGGCAAAGACAGGCTTGCCTTAGGTGTGCCGGGGTGGGCCCACTGCATGTCCACGCTGCAGTCTCCATTGAGGGAGGGCGGAGTGCAGAGGATGGGGGGTGGGGTTGAGAGGGGCATGGGAGGAAGAAGAGAGAGGGAGAAAAGCATCAGGTGAGGAGTGGTGGGGAGGAAAGGAGGTGGCTGCAGAAAGGGCAGGAGCAATGATAACAGAGGCACAATACGAGGCAAAGGCAAAACAAGGGTATAATAAGAGACAAAAAGTAAGAGAAAAATGGAAGGAACACAATGAAAAACACTTGCCCGGGAGAAAGAGTAAGGCCAAAAACAAGGCCACTGTAAGAAAGGCTAAAAACAAGGTCACAGTAAGAGAATAAAGGCTAAAAGAGCACAGTAAGAGACAAAAGGCAGAGAAAGATGGGTGAAATGCAGTGAAAACACTGGCAAAAGTGAGAGAAAGGCAAAACAGGCACAAAACGGGCAACGTGGTGGAAAACGGGAGAAAGCAGTGGCGAACGAGAGAGAGAGAAAGCGAGAGAGAGCGAGATGGAGAAAGAGAGTAGCGCAGAGAGTAGAAAGGTGGGAACCTCGAGGCACTTGAACTGGGTCCAAAAAGGTCTTTACTGGTCGGACGGCTGGTCACAAGTAAAGTCCTAGGGGTCTAGAGACCCAAGCTGACTTAGAAACACTTAACATTGATCTTAAAGAAGCATGTGTAATCACCCCAAAATATTTCCTGAATATGTTGTCAGACAAGAAGGAATGACATACAAGTATTTGAGTCCCAATAAAAGCCTTACTAGTCCTTGTTCGCTTTCATTTAGATGACTGTCATAGAGGCTGTCCTGAACAGAAAGCACACGCTTTTGGAAGGCCACGTCTTAAATAGTGCATTATCCATCCAAAGATGGCTCTCTATTGTAATATGAGATCGGCGTAGTGGTTCTGGCCTTGCGGGGTTTACTTTGAACTCTTCAGAAGCCTTCTCTGAAGTTGCATTCTCATGTTATTTTCCTGTGATTTAAGAAAACTATCGGATCATTCTTTAGATACAGAGGCAATACATTGTAAACCTTCTGAAACTAAGGGTTCTACCTTATTTTATGGCACTTTCAGTCTTCTTCCTTCACATGCATTGATTCTGAAGAGTGTGGAGCAGTTGGTGCATGCTCCTTGGCATGTGGGCTTTTGGGGGAATAGGTCTGAAATTAACTGCATGTTGGTATATGTGCTCTACTTCCAAAATCATGAGGAAACCTTCTGGGCACAGGTGCTGCAGAACTTACTTTTACTCTACATCCAAAATCACGAGGAAGCCTTCTGGGTACAGGTGCTGCAGAACTTACTTTTACTCTACATCCAAAATCACGAGGAAGCCTCTGGGTATAGGTGCTGCAGAACTTACTTTTACTCTACATCCTAAATCACGAGGAAACCTTCTGGGTGCAGGTGCTGCAGAACTTACTTTTACTCTACATCCAAAATCATGAGGAAACCTTCTGGGTACAGGTGCTGTAGAACTTACTTTTACACTACATCCAAAATCACGAGGAAGCCTTCTGGGTACAGGTGCTGCAGAACTTACTTTTACACTACATCCAAAATCACGAGGAAACCTTCTGGGTGCAGGTGCTGCAGAACTTACTTTTACTCTACATCCAAAATCATGAGGAAACCTTCTGGGTACAGGTGCTGCAGAACTTACTTTTACTCTACATCCAAAATCATGAGGAAACCTTCTGGGTACAGGTGCTGCAGAACTTACTTTTACTCTACATCCAAAATCACGAGGAAGCCTTCTGGGTACAGGTGCTGCAGAACTTACTTTTACACTACATCCAAAATCACGAGGAAGTCTTCTGGGTACAGGTGTTGTAGAACTTACTTTTACTCTACATCCTAAATCACGAGGAAACCTTCTGGGTACAGGTGCTGCAGAACTTACTTTTACTCTACATCCTAAATCACGAGGAAACCTTCTGGGTACAGGTGCTGCAGAACTTACTTTTACTCTACTTCCAAAATCACGAGGAAACCTTCTGGGTACAGGGGCTGCAGAAATTACTTTTACTCTACATCCTAAATCACGAGGAAGCCTTCTGGGTACAGGTGTTGTAGAACTTACTTTTACTCTACATCCTAAATCACGAGGAAACCTTCTGGGTACAGGTGCTGCAGAACTTACTTTTACTCTACATCCTAAATCACGAGGAAACCTTCTGGGTACAGGTGCTGCAGAACTTACTTTTACTCTACTTCCAAAATCACGAGGAAACCTTCTGGGTACAAGTGCTGCAGAACTTATTTTTACTCTACATCCTTGTTAGAAATGGAGGTCTCTAGTTGGCAGTGGATGGCCAATGTCCAAGTAGGGACCCTTCTTCCTAAGTCAGAGTAAGGGGGCTCCACCCTTTGATAACCCCTGCTCAACCCTGTGGTAACGTAGCACGAGCAGACAGGCCTATCTCAGAGGCAGTGTGTGAAGCATTTATGACCATACACAATAACGCAGTGACGACACCACAAAGGGATACCACACAAGTAGCTATAGAAAAATAGGTATCTTTATATAAGCTTAACACAAGGCTCAAATACGATCAAAAAGCCACAATGCACGTAAATATGAGTTCATGAAGAAAGGCAATAAAAGCACTCAAAAGCGTGTGAAACAAACTTAGTTCGAGGCCGGGGTCTTTGCAACCCGGTGATGCACAATGTACCTGAGGTTTAAAGGGGCACGGCACGCAGCTTCGGGAGGAAGCCGCGATGATGACAGGGGGACTCGCCGCGGCCGCAGCTCCCAGCTGCAGCGGTCCGCGGCGTGCACTCACGAGGCTCCTGAGGCGGTGATAAAAAGGCGGGCTCTCAGCGGCAACAGCTCCTCAGCTGCGGCGGCCCACAATAGCGATAGCGATGATCCTTGTAGCACAGACAAATGCGGGCTCTCAGCGGCAACAGCTCCTCAGCTGCAGCGGCCCACAATAGCGATAGCGATGATTCTCGTAGCACAGACAAATGCGGGCTCTCAGCGGTAACAGCTCCTCAGCTGCAGCGGCCCACAATAGCGATAGCGATGATTCTCGTAGCACAGACAAATGCGGGCTCTCAGCCGCAACAGCTCCTCAGCTGCAGCGGCCCACAATAGCGATAGCGATGATTCTCGTAGCACAGACAAATGCGGGCTCTCAGCCGCAACAGCTCCTCAGCTGCAGCGGCCCACAATAGCGATAGCGATGATTCTTGTAGCACAGACAAATGCGGGCTCTCAGCGGCAACAGCTCCTCAGCTGCAGCGGCCCACAATAGCGATAGCGATGATTCTCGTAGCACAAACAGATGCGGGCTCTCAGCGGCAACAGCTCCTCAGCTGCAGCGGCCCACAATAGCGATAGCGATGATTCTCAGCCCGCGTTCCCCACAGTAGACCCAGAGGCTCTGGAATTCTCGACAGAGGCCTCACCTGCGAGTAGAACCCCTCTCAATAGGAATTCAGAAGGCTGATGGGTGAAGTCTAATGTCCCTGAGACTTCAGCAGGAGGCAAGCTCAAATCAGGCCCTTGGGTAGTTGCTTCAGCAAGATGGATGAAAGTTTTCAAAGTCCTTTCCCTCTCGTTACACGGACAGTGGTTCGTCTTGACATCCAGAAGTAACACACCACGTAGGGGTTTCGGCCCAGATATTTATACCCCACAGGTCTTTGTTCTCAAAAGTCACAAGTCCCTGAACCCAGCCAGAACCAGTTCGATGTGGTCCTGGAGCACTTTATTTACGAGGCGGCATCCTGCCTTTGAGGAAGAGGGGGTCTGCCATCAGACGTACAGTGGGGGCTGGAGCCATCATTCACCTTGCCAGGCCCAGCCCTGCTCAGACCAAAGGGTCACCCCTCCCCATACTCCAGCTGCAGATTCTGCTCTTCAACCCAGGTCGGGCTCAGCCTGCCCTGACCCTCCAAGACCAGACACCCAATACACATAACAGCAGAGCACACTGGACGACTTAGGCAAGAAAATACCTACTTCCTAGAAGTGGTATTTTCAAACGCAGAATATAAAAATAATCCTCACTAAAAGATGTATTTTAATATTCTGAGCTCAGGCATACTAAATTCGACTTTCCAAATGTGTTCCTTGGGTCAGCTAGGATTATAGCATGTGATAATCAAAACTGCCCATTCTGGCCTAAGGGAACACATAGCCTTGCAATAGTGAAAAATGAAATGGAGTGTAATTCACTATCAGGACATGCCACACAGACCAAGGCAGGTCCTACCTTTCACATACAATGCACCCTGCCATAGGGATGACTTACATGATGCCAAGGGAAGGTTGAGGGACTGGGAAGTGGGTTCACTTTACAGTCAAAGAATGGCAGTTCTGGACTGCGACAGACTCTGCGATGGCAGGTCTGAGACACACTTTACGCGCTGCTTAGGTGGGTGGCGCAATCCGCGCTGCAGGCCCACCAGCAGCATTCGGTCTACCAGCCCTGGGCACGCACGGTGCACTATACGAAGGACTAACAGGTAAATCAAATGAGCCAATTATGGGAATACCAATTCATCCGGTCAATTTACAATAGGGAGCATTCGCGCTGTAGCACTTAATGGCAGTGGTACAGCGCCCAGAGCATCTAACACCAGTAAACACAGAGGAGACAAAAAGCGAAAGATGGAAGGGAGACCCACGCCAATGGTGCCAGGTCTAACACGTGTCCCCTCCAGCTGAAATGTGGGGAGAACTACCCACCCACTTGGGGGTTCTCATCACTAAGGCGGAAAAATCTGGACAGACCATCAGCATTGGCGTGTTCTGTACCCGGGAGGTGTTCCACCGTAAAGTCCATCCCCTGTAGGGAAATAGACCACCTCAACAACTTTGGATTCAAATCCCTCATCTGCATTAACCATCTGAGGGGCCTGTGGCCCGTCGGAACCCGGAAGTGAGTCCCAAACAGGTATGGTCTCAGCTTCTTCAGTGCCCAAACCACAGCAAATGCCTCACGCTCAATTGCACTCCACCTCTGTTCCCGTGGAAGTAACCTCCTACTAATGAAGGCTACGGGTTGGTCTAGGCCCTCCTCATTGATCTGTGACAGAACAGCCCCCACACCATGCTCTGAGGCATCTGTCTGGACAACAAATTCGTTTGAAAAGTTGGGCGCCTGAAGTACAGGTGCTGTGCACATGGCAGTCTTCAGGGCGTCAAAAGCTTTCTGACAGGTGTCAGTCCAGTTCACAATCTTGGCTGCTTCTTAGAAGTCAGCTCAGTCAAGGGTGCAACAATGTTGCCATATCCCTTGACAAACCTCCTGTAATAACCTGTGAGTCCTAAAAAGGCTCTCACCTGTGTCTGGGTCTTTGGGGGTTCCCAAGCCAGGATAGTTTCAATCTTGGGCTGTAGGGGCGCCACCTGGCCGCTCCCAACCTGGTGTCCCAAGTACACCACAGAACCCTGCCCAATCTGGCACTTACTTACCTTGATTATGAGGCCTGCCCTTCGCAGTGCCATCAACACTTCCCAGAGGTGGCGCAGGTGGTCCTCCCATGAGGAACTAAACACTGCAATGTCATCCAGGTAGGCGGCACTGAAATCCTCCAGCCCAACCAACACCCTGTTGACCAACCTCTGAAAGGTGGCAGGGGCATTCTTCATCCCAAAGGGCATCACCCGGAACTGGTAGTGCCCATCCAGTGTGGAGAATGCTGACCTCTCCTTTGCCCCATCAGTCAAGGCGATCTGCCAATACCCAGACGTCAAATCAAACGTACTGAGGTACCGTGCACCCCCTAGCCGATCTATGAGCTCATCAGCTCTGGGGATGGGGTGCGCGTCAGTCTTTGTGACTGAATTGAGACCTCGGTAGTCCACACAGAACCGAAGTTCTGGGGTGGCACCAGGCGCTGCAGCTTTTGGTACCAGGACCACTGGGCTGGACCAAGAGCTTCTAGAGGACTCAATCATCCCTAAAGCAAACATTTTGGAAACCTCTTCCTTAATGGATGCCCTAACCCGGTCAGTCACTCGGTAAGCCTTGTGCTTAACAGGAGGACTGTCCCCAGTGTCCACTTCATGGACACACCAATAAGTGACACTAGGCACCAGGGAGCACAGATCACTGAATTGTCCCAACAGGTGGCGACAATCACTCTGTTGCTCAGGGGTCAGTGTGGCGGAGAGGACCACACCCTCCACTGACCCGTCTTGCTCCTTTGCACACAGGAGGTCAGGAAGAGGCTCACTCTCCTCCTCCATCCCAGCATCTGTGGCCAGGAGCATGCCCACTTCGGACCTCTCAAAGTGGGGCTTCAGGCGGTTGACATGCAGGACCCGCAAGGGGTTCCGGGGAGACCGCAAGTCCACCAAGTAGGTAACAGGACTCTTGCGCTCCACCACCTCAAATGGTCCGGTCCACTTATCTTGGAGCGCACAGGGCTCCACTGGGGCCATGACCCAAACCTTTTGACCAGGCTGAAACTCAATCAGAGTGGCATTCTGATCGTGCCAACGTTTCATCTCTTCCTGGCTGGCTTCCAGATTTGCCTCAGCAAGCTTTCTGAAATGCCGAGTCTGGTTCCTGAAGGCCAGCATGTAGCTAAACACATCCTGGGGAGGTTTCCTGGGAGACTGCTCCCAGCCTTCCTTGGCCAGACTCAGAGGCCCTCTTACCGGGTGACCATAGAGTAGTTCAAAGGGGCTGAACCCTAGGGACTTCTGTGGCACCTCACGGTAAGCAAACAACAGGCATGGCAAGAGGACGTCCCACTTACGCCTCATGGACTCTTCTAGGCCCATAATCATGCCTTTGAGGGTCCGGTTGAATCTCTCAACCAGCCCATTACCTTGGGGTGGTAAGGGGTGGTAAACTTATAAGTTACCCCACACTCCTCCCACAGAGACTTCGTATATTTGGAAATGAAGTTAGTACCCCTATCGGACACCACCTCTCTGGGGAATCCCACACGGGAGAAAATCCCCATCAGTGCACGTCCCACCACGGGGGCCGTCACTGTCCGGAGCGGGATGACTTCAGGGTACCGGGTGGCATGGTCCACCAAGACCAGGATGAACCTGTTGCCCATGGCTGTCTTGGGGTCCAGAGGCCCCACAATGTCAATGCCCACTCGCTCGAATGGGGTACTGACAACTGGAAAGGGCTGGAATGGGGCTTTGATCTTCCCCCCACTCTTCCCACTTGCCTGGCAAGTTTCACATGTCCTGCAGTGAGCATCTGAGCTCCTGCGCATCTGGGGCCAATAAAAGTGGGTGACCAGCCTCTCGAAGGTCTTGGTCTGCCCCAGATGTCCTGCCAATGGCACATCATGAGCCAACCCCAGTAGGAAGGCTCTGAAGCACTGGGGTACCACCAGCACACGGGCTGACCCAGGCTCAGCAACCTTAGGCTCGCTGTAAAGGAGGTCATTCTCCCAATAGATCAGATGTGACCCTGACTGATCACCTGCTGCCTGGGCTGTGGCCTGTCGCCGTGGCCCCTCAAGAGAAGGGCACGTTCTCTGCTGTTCACAAAATTCCTCCCTGGTGGGCCCTCCTTCCTGCTGCCAATGGGTCAGCCCAGGCAGGTCCCCCAGTTCGGCTACTTGTTCCCCGGTAGGCTCCAGGGCATCCCCCTCAAGGTCAACTCCCTCCTGGGCCGTGGGAACTATGGAGGCCGGTTTCCCGCGCCCCCTACCCCTTCTCTTTAAGGCGGGGGCCTGGGCCATACTTTCAGGCTCCAGGTCCTTCTGAACATCCTTACTGGCTGCCATGGACCGAGTGGTCGCACACGCCCACTCAGGCAGACCCAACATTTCCAATTGAGATTTCCTCTCCACCGTAGCCCACGGGGAGTTCTCTAAATCGTTGCCCAACAGACAGTCTACCGGCATGGCTGGCCTCACAGCTACTTGAAGAGTTCCTGAGACCCCCCCCACTCAAAGGGAATTTGAGCCACCTCACATTGGCTCTCAGAGTTGTCTGCTGACACTACTGGGCAGAATGCATGGGGAACAACCTGCTCTGGGGACACCAACCGGGAGCTGACAGCAGTCACACTTGCTCCGGTGTCCCTCAGAGCCTCCACCCTATGGCCATTGATGGTCACCAACTGCCTGTACTTCTTAGTGTTATCAGGCAGCGTGGGGTTAGGGACCTTCTCAAAGTCTCCTAGCGAGACAAGGGTCAATTCTACGGGATCCCACCCACCTGGGGCACCCATCTCCTCCCCTCCCAGGGTTACACTAGCAAGCTGGCGGGGTGGTGCACGGGGTGGTGCATTGAGGTCCCTCTGGGGACACTGGGGATCATAATACCGGTGGCCCACTTGACCACATTTAAAACAAGTAAGGGGCCCCCTATGAACAGGCCTACCTGTCGGGGGCACTGGCTTCTTCTCAGGGGGAGACTGGGACACCACTCCTGGGTTCCCTTGGGAATTACTTTGGGGCCCTCTCTGGAACTCCCTCTGTTTTCCCCTGTCCCCCCCACTTCTCTGCTGGGGACCCTGCCCACCTTTGGCGAAGTCTCCCACCTGACCCTTGCGAACCCGGGTGCTCACCCAGCGGTCCGCCTCCTCAGCAAGCTTCCTAGGGTTAGTTAGCTTGCTATCAACAAGGTGCTGGCGTAGCTCTGGAAAACAGTTACTAGCTAAATGCTCCCACGCAAACAAATCATACAGTTGTTCAAAAGTTTCCACCTTGCTACCTTTTACCCAGCGATCCATTGCGCTGCAAAAAAAGACACATATTCAACCCAAGTGGTACCCTCTAACTTCTTACAGGTTCTAAATCTCTGCCTGTACATTTCTGGGGTCAAACCATATCGCGTCATCAAGGCCTCTTTCATGTGAGCATACACCATCCTGCTCTCTTCGGGCAGATCCAACAGGGTATCCCTCCCATCACTCACAAAGCGTCCCCACAACCCCGCTCCCCAATCCTTCTCAGGGACCCGGTGGGACACCATGGCTATCTCGTAGGCGGCAAACCATTGCCCAATATCCTCACTCTTATGGAAATCCTTGATGACATCCTTGGGTATATAAACTCTACCCTCGGTAGGTACGAAAGGTATGCTGCCACCAGAGGGGGAGATCTCTAAACTCTTAGCCTTGTTCTCCAGTTCCCTCAATATTCTCTCATGCTCCAGTTTCATTTTCTCAAGTTCAAATGTCAACCTGTTATTCTCAATATCCAACTTTTACTCTCTAGGTCCTTCTGACCTTCTAATTTGGCCATCTCCAAACTATGCCTCCTATCTCTCTCCCTGTCCTCCATCTCTTCTGGAGACAGGCCCTTTGAGGACACACTAGTACCTGGACTGGAAAGTGCTTTACCTCCCCCTAAATCCACTTCGTCATCCTGCTGCCCTCCGGCATTCTCTCCCCCGTCCCCATCCTCTCCCCCATTCCCGGGGGAATCCCTCGCCTCCCACCAGGCCTTTAGCGCCTTCTGATACTCCTCCTTCCTAGAGAGACCTGCAATAGGGACGGTGAATTGCTTGCAAAAAGACTTTAGCTGTTTGGCAGTGTAGGTTTCTAACCTCTCTTCCTCATAGGTGAGATCCTCCGAAGCATTGGATGCTGGCTTACCCATTGTAGACATAACTGGCAATTACGATCAAAAAATAGAACAAGGTCTAACAATCCTAAATCACGAGGAAACCTTCTGGGTACAGGTGCTGCAGAACTTACTTTTACTCTACTTCCAAAATCACGAGGAAACCTTCTGGGTACAGGTGCTGCAGAACTTACTTTTACTCTACTTCCAAAATTGCGAGGAAACCTTCTGGGTACAGGTGCTGCAGAACTTACTTTTACTCTACATCCTAAATCACGAGGAAACCTTCTGGGTACAGGTGCTGCAGAACTTACTTTTACTCTATATCCTAAATCACGAGGAAACCTTCTGGGTACAGGTGCTGCAGAACTTACTTTTACTCTACTTCCAAAATCACGAGGAAACCTTCTGGGTATAGGTGCTGCAGAACTTACTTTTACTCTACATCCTAAATCACGAGGAAGCCTTCTGGGTACAGGTGCTGCAGAACTTACTTTTACTCTACATCCTAAATCACGAGGAAGCCTTCTGGCTACAGGTGCTGCAGAACTTACTTTTACTCTACATCCTAAATCACGAGGAAGCCTTCTGGGGACAGGTGCTGCAGAACTTACTTTTACACTACATCCAAAATCACGAGAAAACCTTCTTGGTAGAGGTGCTGCAGAACTTACTTTTACTCTACTTCCAAATTCATGAGGAAACCTTTGGGGTACAGGTGTTGTAGAACTTACTTTTACTCTACATCCAAAATCACGAGAAAACCTTCTCGGTAGAGGTGCTGCAGAACTTACTTTTACTCTACATCCAAAATCACGAGGAAGCCTTCTCGGTAGAGGTGCTGCAGAACTTGCTTTTACTCTACATCCTAAATCACGAGGAAACCTTCTGGGTACAGGTGCTGCAGAACTTACTTTTACTCTACATCCAAAATCATGAGGAAACCTTCTGGGTACATGTGCTGCAGAACTTACTTTTACTCTACTTCCAAAATCACGAGGAAACCTTCTGGGTACAGGTGTTGCAGAACTTACTTTTACTCTACATCCAAAATCATGAGGAAACCTTCTGGGTACAGGTGCTGCAGAACTTACTTTTACTCTACTTCCAAAATCACGAGGAAACCTTCTGGGTACAGGTGTTGTAGAACTTACTTTTATTCTACATCCAAAATCACGAGAAAACCTTCTCGGTAGAGGTGCTGCAGAACTTACTTTTACTCTACATCCAAAATCATGAGGAAGCCTTCTCGGTAGAGGTGCTGCAGAACTTACTTTTACTCTACATCCTAAATCACGAGGAAGCCTTCTCGGTACAGGTGCTGCAGAACTTACTTTTACTCTACATCCTAAATCACGAGGAAACCTTCTGGGAACAGGTGTTGTAGAACTTACTTTTACTGTACATCCAAAATCACGAGGAAGCGTTCTGGGTACAGGTGCTGCAGAACTGATTTTTACTCTACATCCAAAATCACGAGGAAGCCTTCTGGGTACAGGTGTTGTAGAACTTACTTTTACTCTACATCCTAAATCACGAGGAAACCTTCTGGGTACAGGTGCTGCAGAACTTACTTTTACTCTACATCCTAAATCACGAGGAAACCTTCCGGGTACAGGTGTTGCAGAACTTACTTTTACTCTACATCCTAAATCACGAGGAAACCTTCTGGGTACAGGTGCTGCAGAACTTACTTTTACTCTACATCCTAAATCACGAGGAAACCTTCTGGGTACAGGTGCTGCAGAACTTACTTTTACTCTACATCCTAAATCACGAGGAAACCTTCTGGGTACAAGTGCTGCAGAACTTACTTTTACTCTACATCCTAAATCACGAGGAAACCTTCTGGGTACAGGTGCTGCAGAACTTACTTTTACTCTACATCCTAAATCACGAGGAAACCTTCTGGGTACAGGTGCTGCAGAACTTACTTTTACTCCACATCCTAAATCACGAGGAAGCCTTCTGGGTACAGGTGCTGCAGAACTTACTTTTACTCTACATCCTAAATCACGAGGAAGCCTTCTGGGTACAGGTGCTGCAGAACTTACTTTTACTCTACATCCTAAATCACGAGGAAGCCTTCTGGGTACAGGTGCTGCAGAACTTACTTTTACTCTACATCCTAAATCACGAGGAAGCCTTCTGGGTACAGGTGTTGCAGAACTTACTTTTACTCTACATCCTAAATCACGAGGAAACCTTCTGGGTACAGGTATTGTAGAACTTACTTTTACTCTACAACCTAAATCACGAGGAAGTCTTCTGGGTACAGGTGCTGCAGAACTTACTTTTACTCTACATTCTAAATCACGAGGAAGCCTTCTGGGTACAGGTGCTGCAGAACTTACCTTTACTCTACATCCTAAATCACGAGGAAGCCTTCTGGGTACAGGTGCTGCAGAACTTACTTTTACTCTACTTCCAAATTCATGAGGAAACCTTTGGGGTACAGGTGTTGTAGAACTTACTTTTACTCTACATCCAAAATCACGAGGAAGCATTCTGGGTACAGGTGCTGCAGAACTTACTTTTACTCTACATCCTAAATCACGAGGAAGTCTTCTGGGTACAGGTGCTGCAGAACTTACTTTTACTCTACATCCTAAATCATAAAGAAACCTTCTAGGTACAGGTGTTGTAGAACTTACTTTTACTCTACATCCTAAATCATGAAGAAACCTTCTGGGTACAGCTGTTGCAAAACTTACTTTTATTGGTCTTCTAATGAAGCCTGCTTCTAGCTGATTGTTTCTATCTATTTGACTATCACACGGTATAAGTCTTCTCTACCTCTTTTAGATGACTCATATAGATCCTAATGTTTTTGGATTGGCTGTGGTAGGTGTGTCTGTTCCATATGTCATTGTGTGGCTGTGTCTCTTCACACATCTGTGGTGGCTGTGATGGCTCTATCTCTTCCTTATGACTGGGTGAATGTTGATAGACCAGTGCCTACGGTCTCACTTTAAATCTTACAACAGAGTGTGGGGCTGCATTTTCGATGATGAGTTTCTTGGCTTTTAATGTATATGTGTCAACCTACATACTTAATGGTAGCCTTGTTGCAAATTTCTAGCTTTGTCGCTGCATTGAAGTTGGTTGCATTTGACTTTTTTCAGGGTGTTTGGCCAAGTTTTATTTCTCAGCTGACATGGGTGCACTTTCCCCATCTCCTTGTGGTCTAGCTCCAGGTGTACCGTTTGGCGCAGAACTCCTAAATTTTGCTCTAGATCCTCCTCATCTTCCTCCACCCCTTGTGTGTCACCTGTAATGTCAAATAAGATGTATTAAACAAAAACTGATTGGGTGCTACAATGTGTCTTCACGCTTGTTTTGCTCTTAGTGGGGTTGCCAACAAGCTTGTTCAAGGCAAAATTTGTTAAATAGTCAAAGCGAGCAAGGTGCCAGACAGCAGTAATGCACAGGAATGCAATTGTCTGTTTACTGAGAACGTTTTGCTAATAATTTGAAATTCAAGAAGTAATAATAATACACAAACTTTTCTTCTGATTAATTGAGTTTCTGGTACATGCGAGTCTATAATCCCTGATTAAAAGCCCATCTCTAATTTCCTTATTACAGACACGTTGTGCTGTCTCTAGTCACCTATAAAAAATAAGTTATGCAGCTGCTCAACTGTAATAACTTATTACAATTGAGTCCTGACATCAAAATGTCTGTTGCCAAAGCCAGCAGCCAAGGTGAAAGGCATGTCACAGAGCATAATTACTAATGCAGTTTAAGCAAGGAAAATGAGAACTGAATTTTCATTCTTTTGATATTTTTTTCTAAGAAGAAAAAGTTTTCAGTAGAAACGAGATATTTATGGCAAAACATTAATTTTTTTCCAAACTATAGGTCATTACAGGATAGATTCTTTGCATGTTTGTAGACAATCTGAACATCATCAGTTTTAATCTGATTGACATAAAAGAGATTCTAATATTTGTTTGCAAAAATTACTAACTGCTTTTTGATGTGTTTCATTTCGCAGTACAGATTCCTCTTTTATTCTTCATGTTTGCAATGATCATGAAAGAGGAAGAAACCAAGGTTTTAAGTGGTGTAAGGGAAGGGTAATGCTGTGACAATGTGTTATAAGGAATAAAATACTTCTGCTGTACATTTAAAGTTTATTGCAAGTCACCTTGTAGTTCCAAGAGCTTATAAAGGAACAAAGCCTTCAGCCTCTACCCTCTATATGATCACAGAACGTCTTGGTGACTTGCAAAATCCTTATAATGTATGGCAGAGCATACTTTATCCCACATATTATGATTGTTGATGGCGGCTACCAATTTAGTCCATGTGGTCAGGGTTCAATGTTTTTTGCCTTAGTAAGTCAAAAAATATTGAACCGTGAACTTGAACAGTGAACTTTGGGGCATATTATCAAGGGCCGGCGATAAATATCACAAAGCGCGCTTAGCGCTTGCATATTTATCGCCGGCTATCTCTGGAATTTATCGCCCGGTTAGCGCGTTATTAACAACGCGCATCGCCGAGGCGATAAAAATGTCAGAGATAGCGTGGATACATGGAAAACGGCGATATCCTAGATGATAGGGCCTGTGGTCTTAGCCACAGAATTCACTCCCATGTTAAGTATGTCTTAGTCAGGAATTTAACAGACGTTAAATTCCTGCGTTAAGAGCATACTTAACGCGATTAAAATAATCGCTTCCTCGCATTGTAAATATCGCGAAGCTGCCTTCGCGATATTTACCCATGTTGTTTCCACAGACACGCCTACTTTGCATCTCATTATCGATGCGAAGTCAGGCGTGCTGGAAACGGGAGCAAAATCAGCAAAACACGCGATAGCTGTGTCTTTGCTGATAAGGCGATATAATTATCGCCGCTTTTCGGCCGAAAACGGCCGCAAAAGCGGCGATAATTGTTTATCGCCGCCTTGTTAATATGCCCCTTTGTTCTTTCGCTATGCAGGTGTGATAATCCATCTTCTGCAGTAGCCTGAATCAATTTGCCAAACATGACGGCCGTCTGAAGATCCCCACTTAAAATTAACCAACCATCTTCTACTGTGTGTTTAGCTTCTTCCAGATCCTGAGTGATGGGCTGACTTAGCTGGCTCAGTAGGTAGTAAACAGGATTATCAGCCCCTGGTTGGTACCCATTTTTAACTTAGTACCCCTTGCGTTAAAGGGTGCTTTGTGTCTGGTGTCAACCAAACTCTGGAATAGAAGTAAGCAGTGTCCTGTGGCCAGTAATCACTTTTAGGATGTATCCATGGGCATGGATGTGAAATTATCAGAATTCCCTTGGCCATGGCACTTATTCGATTCTGGCATACCTTTGCAATATGGGGTCAGTACCCAAAGCCACAAGCTACTTCATCAGCCGAAAAGGTTATTTTCAAGTACCACTCCGCCTTCCTTCCTTCAAATGAGGCCACGGTGGTGTCACCCAGAAGAGAGTGTTCGACGACTCTGCGTTCCCTCCCTGATCATCCAAAGTCTGTTCTTTCCCTTGAGGTGTGATATAATGTGTCTCTCAGCAGGTCTTTTAATTGGGTCTGTGACATTTGCTAGTTTTAGGATGATTCTCTTATAGTTCATTAACATTGCCTGGGAGATTTTGATTTGTGATGCGGCCAGAGGAGCAGCTTCTATTTTGATTTCCAGCACTTTTTTTTTAGATTCATGGTGAAGCACAACCTGAAAAAAATCTTTCCAAAGTATTTGAACTGGGTTTCAAGAATGTGTGTGATCCTCAGTGGAGGGGAAGCCCATATCTTGCAGGCCGTTCACCTCTGAAAGCAGTCTGATATGGTGCTTTCGAGCCGATACTAATTACACCTGATGCGTGGCCTTATTTGTCACCTTTCCAATAATGCTTCTGCCCCAGTTGATACAGTTCTCTTTCCCGCTGCTTGGAGTCATAAAAGGGGATGAATCGGTGATGTATCTCCCTAGGTTACACTATGCGGTTTAGAGGTGTTTGTGAAATTTACGTTTCATCCACAAAGTTGAGAAGCTTCACACTTTAAAAAAAACTGCAGCTAAAATAAAGTCGACGTTTTCTGAGAGAAAACTCTCAGTTCAAATTTGGTTTTGGCCAGCAATTCTTCACCGAGCAGCAATACAGTGAGAATGTTCCCCTCCAATTTAACTTGTCAACTTTCACGAAAGCTGTGAAGTTATACAAAAAGAACAAACTTTGCAAAGTGAAATCTTTGCAATTTCACATTCTCCTGTTGTACTATATTGTCTTGTCCTACAGGCTCCCAATGCCTGTGGGACACTGGAATTCCACCATTGATCCAGACAGTTCACAAATGTGAACCCTCTGTGCCAGTGGCGTAAGAAATCCTCGGGGTGGGGGGGCTGCAAGGTAAGGTGAGGGGGCACCCATTACCCATTCCCTAACTGCTTTTCTGCTCCTGAGTGTTTTATTTGTTTGCAGCTGGCCAGCCCAAGGGGGCTCCCTTTGAAGTGAATGGTATGGGGTGCTGTGGGGCCTCCATTACTCCCCTTCTCCGTGCAGACTATATGAGCTCAAAGAGTTCTTCAATTTATGAGTGCTTCAGTTGAACTCAAAGCATGTTTACCTTTGACCAAGCATTTTCCTACATGTGGTAAGTTCCCCCCAGAGTATCCACAAACAACGACATTGGTAGGCCTGCCCATCTTCACCAGCCACAATTATTTTTTATTGCTAGTTAAGTTTCTTATAGATGTGCGTGGCCCTTAATGTGTTTGTAGGAACTCCCCTCTTCTGCTATGGTGTTGACAGACAATATTATCATTTTTGCTGTGTTGTCTCCAATATCACTGGTCTTCGGGAGGGTAGGAAATATTTTGTGTGCACCTTGTAACCTTCCAAGCAGCAGCAACATTGATTTTGTGCACTTGAGCAGTAGTGTGCATAGCCCATAGCCACACAACCAGCCATGTTTCTTTGAAAACCAGATCCAATAAAATAAGAGGCAGCAGAAAGTTGTGTTGCAGATTTATTTAGGCCTGGTAATGGCTTAAATTAGAGGCAATCTAGTGGGCAGCTAGTGATAAAGAAGTTACCTTAGTTGGTTGCCCGTCTGCTTATAAACACAAAAAGACCTGATTAGTTATGAACAGTTATCTTTTTTTGGCACACAGAGGGAGTTTTTTTTTAAAAACCTTAAACTTCCCTAACGGGACAGACTTATGGCCATTCACCTATTAGTCCAACTGTTCAATTTCAACATTCGTCAATATACCACATTACATTTCAAGTGTCAAGAGAAAATTGGAAACATGAAGGATTAGTGAAATAAATTGGTCACACGATCGGGACGGAGCACGAAGTTGAGGCTGCCAGCGTGAGCGGTTGATATTTGACGACCGCAGTCATCAGTGGGATGCGCAACCAATAGGTGCGGGACCCTCATAGTGGTTGCAGGTACGAGAGATGACAGCAACCACTCGGTTCGGTGTGATGCATCAGTGAGGTGAAGACTGGTTTCCCCCTCAGCCCTGATGAAGTTGCCGCAAACAAATTGGCAACGAAACATGTTGGCCTTTCGTCTTTGAAAATGGCCAAATACATGCCATTCTTTTAATCTGAGGACACTCACGGCACCAAATAAAATTATGTTTACGCAAGTGAGTCTTACCTCATTTTAATTTAGAGAACTGAATTTCTCTTTTTTCACAATAGGGGCCAGTGGGTACTGAATGACATAACCACTTATAGTGTATTTGTACACGTTCTTACTGTCTTTCTTTTTTTGGTTTTCCCACCTCTGAGAAATTTGGACACACATTTTTTTCCTTTTTTTTCCTTTATTGTCATGAAAGTTACCGATGATGATAACGTGGGCAAGCTGGTGAGTACCAACCAGCAGCTCCCCTGGTGACGCTTACGTGAGGTACTTTCTGACCTCTCACACATTTTTTTCACCAATTTTTTTCACTAATCTTTCATGTTTCCAATTTTCTCTTGACACTTGAAATGTAATGTGGTATATTGACAAATGTTGAAATTGAACAATTGGACTAATAGGTGAAAAAAAACTCCCTCTGTGTGCCAAAAAAAGATAACTTCATAACTAATCAGGTCTTTTTGTGTTTATAAGCGACTGAGTGGGGGGCGACCGGATTAGTAACCCCCTGACGCTGCTCTTTTGTGTATGATGCCCGTCTGCTTAACCAAAAAGCTTCAGAGATACATTGTGACACCTCAGCTGAGAAAGCAAAAAAAAAAATAGCTTATTAAGGGTTACTTTGGCTCTGGATATCCGACTGCTCTGGTGTGCATCTGTCCTTGAGAATACAGAGACACCATCACTTTCAACCTGGGCCACAGCCAAAATGTTTCAGAGGTATTTATGACCGTAACCTTGCATTTTGGCCTAGTGGGCTATTGCAGCTCGTGGCATTATCCAAACATGGCACTTTCCCTGCTCCCTGGACCATGAAGCAAAGTCCTGAAATGTAGCCTTTTTAAGGCTCTGTAATCCCTGGATGATGAAAACCTGATGCATGTATCAAAACAGTTTCTGTAGTGACACTGTGTGCCCAGGACAAGTGATAGCTCCCCTAGTGACCCGGGCGATGGGTCCACTGCAAGAGGTGCCAAAGTTCCATCAGAAAGGGTATCAATGTCAAGCCAGCCTAAGGCCACGCAGCCTCGGAGCGCTGCCACCAAGAACGGGCGAGCGCATCAGGGGTGTAATCCTTGGCTCCTATAAAGATGAACTCTCCCCAGCTCTCTCAACAGAATCAGTACCAAGGGGCAATTAACTGAGTGCGAGTTGATCGCGCGTATACCACTGTCATAATGTCTAACCAAAAGAGTATCCACCTATTAGACATGAATGAAAAGCAGCACTCTGATGTGCCAATGAACAGAAAGATATAAAGATAGTGAGTCTTGGACCCATAAGGGTGCAACTCAGATAGTGCACACTGCAGGAAGATGTTAAACTTCTTGAAATAAGCACAGGAGACCAAATAGCCCATTGGCATACATTTATGGAAGTAAAACGTCGCCCCCATTTAAAGGAGAGGAGATAGAAACTACCTGGATGTATGGTAATAGTCGAATGTCTGCCTTAGCCGGAGGGCCCCTTTACAGGCTATCCGGACCATATCTATAGCGTCCTCTAAAGAACAATTTCCGAGCAAGCCTCCTTGTCAAGACGGTCACTGACAGAATTGCCCTTCAGGTAAAATAAATAGATATTAGCTGGAATTTTCCCACCTCCTTTTTGGGACCACAATCAGCAGGGAAACTATGAAGTCAGGCAGTGGCTGTAAATCAAACACCCCAATGAAAGTTTCTTCTCAGCCACCTAAAGCAGCTCCCTAGAAGACTTAAGGTTCTTAGCATTCTTTGAGATAAGGGGTCCAGCATAAGGTATGGTGCATCCTTTGGTAAAACCCTAGGTGAGCAGATCTGCTTCCTTCATGTTAGGGAAGCTCTTTAGCCACTGTTTCAAAACCTGCTGTCTAATGGGTGAGGCACCTTTGGAAAAGGTGAGCCCTCTGTGAGCGGGGCAGCCCATTGCATAAGCACAGGGTTTTTACTTTATTTCTCTTTCTCATCTACATCCTACATTGCTGTTTGTAATAGAAAGAACAATTGATGCACAGAATGCGGAACAGTATCAAACAGTCACCCCAGTACAGAGATCTGGGCCTAAATCCATCGTTTTTTTGCTCCAATGCCAATCCAGTTTAAACCCAGCCATATGCAAATCAGTCTTGAACCTGTTCCCCATGGGAACAGTCCAGCCCGAACTGCCAGGCCATCCCTGGACCGGAAACAAGCATACTGGGACCAGTTTAGAGGTTTCACCCCTCATCAGCCAGGCTAGCTTGACTCCAGTGGCTTGGAGAGCACAGGACCCACACCTGGTCATACCCATTCCACACTGGGTGGCAACTGCAAAAAGAACAATTGATGGACAGAATGCTGAACAATACCAAACATTCAACCCGGGACAGAGATCTAGGCCTACATCCATCGTTTTTAGCTCCCCATGCCACCATGCCATTCCAGTTTAAACCCAGCTATATGCAAATCAGTCTTGACCCTGTTCCCCATGGGAACAGGCCAGCCTGAACTGCCAGGTCAGGTACTCGCTGGACCGGAAACAAGCATCCTGGGACCAGTTTCGGCATTTCATCCCTCATCAGCCAGGCTAGCTCGACTCCAGTGGCATGGAGAGCACAGGACCCTTGTCTGGGCATACCCATTCCACTCTGCGTGACAATTGCAAAAAGAGCAATTGATGGACAGTATGCTGAACTATATCAAACATTCACCCCAGTACAGAGATCTGGGCTTCAATCCATCGTTTTTTTGCTCCCCTTGCCATTCCAGTTTAAACCCAGCCATATGCAAATCAGTCTTGACCCTGTTCCCCATGGGAACAGTCCAACCCGAACTACCAAGCCAAGTCCTCCCTGGTCCAGAAACAAGCATCCTGGGACCAGTTTTGGGGTTTCACCCCTCATCAGCCAGGCTAGCTTGACTCCAGTGGCATGGAAAGCACAGGATCCACGTCTGGGCATACCCATCACACTTGCGGTGACAATTGCAAAAAGAACAATTGATAGAGAGAATGCTGAACAATGTCAAACATTCACCCCAGTACAGAGGTCTGGACCTAAATCCATCGTTTTTTTGCTCCCTATTCCATTCCAGTTTAAACCCAGCCATATGCAACTCAGTCTTGACCCTGTTGCCCACGAGAACAGTCCAGCCCAAACTGCCAGGCCAGGTCCTCCCTGGACCGGAAACAAGCATATTGGGACCAGTTTAGAGGTTTCACCCCTCATCAGCCAGGCTAGCTTGACTCCAGTGGCTTGGAGAGCACAGGAACCACACCAGGTCATACCCATTCCACACTGGGTGGCAACTGCAAAAAGAACAATTGATGGACAGAATGCTGAACAATATCAAACATTCAACCCAGTATAGAGATCTGGGCCTAAATCCACTGTTTTTTGCTCCCCATGCCACCATGCCATTCCAGTTTAAACCCAGCTATATACAAATCAGTCTTGACCCTGTTCCCCATGGGAACAGGCCAGCCCGAACTGCCAGGTCAGGTCCTCCCTGGACTGGAAACAAGCATCCTGGGACCAGTTTCGGGGTATCATCCCTCATCAGCCAGGCTAGCTCAACTCCAGTGGCATGGAGAGCACGGGACCCATGTCTGGGCATACCCATTCCACTCGGCGTGACAATTGCAAAAAGAGCAATTGATGGACAGAATGCTGAACAATATCAAACATTCACCCCAGTACAGAGATCTGGGCCTAAATCCATCGTTTTTTTGCTCCCCTTGCCATTCCAGTTTAAACCCAGCCATATGCAAATCAGTCTTGACCCTGTTCCCCATGGGAACATTCCAACCCGAACTGCCAAGCCAAGTCCTCCCTGGTCCAGAAACAAGCATCCTGGGACCGGTTTTGGGGTTTCACCCCTCATCAGCCAGGCTAGCTTGACTCCAGTGGCATGGAAAGCACAGGCTCCACGTCTGGGCATACCCATCACACTCGCGATGACAATTGCAAAAAGAACAATTGATAGAGAGAATGCTGAACAATATCAAACAATCACCCCAGTACAGAGATCTGGGCCTAAATCCATCGGTTATTTTGCTCCCTATTCCATTCCAGTTTAAACCCAGTCATATGCAACTCAGTCTTGACCCTGTTGCCCACAGGAACAGTCCAGCCCAAACTGCCAGGCCAGGTCCTCCCTGGACCGGAAACAAGCATCCTGGGACCGGTTTTGGAGTTGCACCCCTCATGATCCAGGCTAGCTTGACTCCAGTGGCATGGAGAGCACGGGATCCACATCTGGGCATACCCATCCCACTCGGGATGACAATTGCAAAAAGAACAATTGATGGACAGAATGCTGAACAATGTCAAACTTTCACCCCAGTACAGAGATCTGGGCCTAAATCCATTGGTTTTTTGCTCCCCATGCCATTCCAGTTTAAACCCAGCCATATGCAAATCAGTCTTGACCCTGTTCCCCATGGGAACAGTCCAGCCTGAACTGCCAGGCCAGGTCCTCCTGGATCGGAAACAAGCATCCTGTGACTGGTTTCGGGGCAAGCTAGCGTGGCTGATGAGGGGTGATACCCCGAAACTGGTCCCAGGATGCTTGTTTCCAGTCCAGGGAGGACCTGGCTTGGCAGTTCGGGCTGGACTCTTCCCATGAGGAACAGAGTCAAGACTGATTTACATATGGATGGGTCCAAACTCTGGTGGCACTGCGAGCAAAAGAATGATGGATTAAACTCAGATCCTTGTGACTGGGAGTAAATATTTGCATTGTTCAGCATTCCATCAATAATTTGTTCCTTTTGCGTTTGTGATCTCAAAGCACGCTTCGGACACATTTTCTTTGCGAAATCAAGAAAGTGACTTCATGGTCTCTTTTTTTGTGTAGAAGGTAAATCGTTTTTTCAGGGTACGGATGTAAGGTGTTGGCCACACGAAATGTATACAAAGATTTCTGTATTCCATTGGGTAAGGTTGTCTTTTGAGTCAAAAGGTAGGAAAGTCAGTCGTCCTTATTTTTAACAGTGTGAAAAAGGCAGGCTGTGTTAGATGTTCATCCTCTCTCGCTGTTATGTGTATATCTTCAATACTTCACAGGTTAGAGATATATTTTGCTGTACTCACAATACGTCCTGCAGCTCGTCACAAAGTTGCGGTGCATATTTGTGTATTTTGGTGTGGCTATTCAGTTGTGCAAACAGCAATGATATAAAAAGTAGGACTTTTCAGGCAATCTAACTTACCTACTAATGTATTGTTTTTATTAAAATCTTTTTTTATTAAAGAGTAACTCAAAAAAAGATGCACATCATAATTAAGACTCCCTGTTTTCCGTTTTTACTGATTTTAACAGATAAATACAGACACAAAACCATTTATTTTCTTGTCTGTATTATTTTTTAAATTTTAATAAAAACGGAAATTAGGTTGCTTTTTGACTGCCATGACTGCCAGGCCAATAGCTGTTGTGGTTGATAGGTAAAGGGGTTCAAAAAGAAAGGGATTTTAGTAAAGAGGCTTAAACAGCAGTAGATATGCACAAGGTTGATGCTGAAATGTGCATATTTTCATATAAGTGCATTGTTTTATCTTCTGCGGGTGTTCAGATCACTGAAACCTGGCAACTATTCAAGCATGAGTGCATACCTATTGGTTAAACAAATGTGGAAATATATCAATTTCAGCTTCATTTCTTTACGAATCCAAAATAAAAATAGATAAATACAAATAAAATCAGCAAAAAATAAATATGGATAGATACAGACGGAAATGTCAAAATAATAAATATCATAAAACCCGTAGCCCTTATCATAATCACAAGATATGCAATTATCCAACATAACGTAGTAAGCCATCATTTATCAAGGAAACCACTTCAAGAAGGGCAAAGAGGAAATACGCCTATAAGAATAAGAAAGCAAGAAAGGAAGCATTAAGAGCGTAGATTGAACTCATACACTTCCTGACTAACATGGCATGCCACTTCCCAAGGCAGAAAACAACGCCAAAGATCTTAAGAATTAGAGTGTCCATGGCATCCTGCCCAGATTCCTCTGATCCTGAAGGTCTCAGATAAGAATATGCAAAATATAATGTTTTTTTTCATGAACTGTCGTGAAACTTACAATATTGAATGCATGTACATCCCTCATGCTCAAAAATAACCCGAGATAGCAGCAGATGACTGCTTTGAGGAGAAAATGTCTCACACTCGGATTTCAGTGTTCCCACTAGATATTTTCTGATCACACCAGTGGACCACAGGAGGAAGTTACATTAAATGTTGTGCCAACAAAATATTATGAAATTAATGTTAACATAAAATAATCTAATTTTTCAAGGTTTCGCCGGTAGAACAAGAATTTCATCCAGGGCTAGCCTCTGGCGAACCTGGGCTACATAAAATAAAAAGTAATACCCTAAAAGACCATTTTAACCCCTTCGCTGCTAGCTTTTTTTGGCTATTTGGGTAGTTCACGCTTAGGCCCGTGTAACTTTTTGACCACATAAGGTATCCACGCCAAATTTGCGTCCTTTTCTTCCAACATCATGGGGATTCTAAAGGTTCCCAGGGTTCGTGGATTCCCCTGGAGGGGACCCAGAAATTAGCCAAAATACAGCAAAATTTTGGGTTTTTTGGGAAAAATGGGAAAAAAGTGCTGCAAATGAAAGCGTCTGGTTTCTTCCCTGCAAATGTTATCAAAAAAGGGTTTGTGGGGCTGAAATCACCATTTTCACAGCTTTTAGTGAATGACAGACTTTTGTCAGAAAACCAACATTTTGTACACAGTTTTGGCATTTTTCTGGGACATAGCCTATTTTTGCTATTTTTTGTGCTTTCAACCTCCTTCCAGTTAATGGTAGAAATGGGTATGAAAGCGATAATGGATCCTGGAAAGCTATACATTTTAAAAAAGTAGACACAATTCTGAATTCAGCAAGGGGTCATTTGTGTAGATCCTTCAAGGTTTCTTTATAGAAACTAACAGTTAAATATAGCAAAAATTGAAAATTAGTTGAAAAAAACAGCCATTTGTGTCAACGTTTTCACCTGTAAGTTCTTCTAATTATGACAGCTCTTTGAAAGCAATATACCGTTACATCCGCTGGACCTTACTGGTTGTGGGGATATATAGGACTTGTAGGTTCACCAAGAACCCGACGAACCCAGAGCCAAAAACTGAGCAGCGACTTGCAATGGTTTTTTATTATGTACCGGGTATATAGCAATTATTCTGGGAAAATGTATACATGGAAAAATCGGAATGAAAGACACCTATGTATTTCTGAAATGGGAACAAAATATAGAGTTTAGAAACAGTAGATATTTGCACATTTCCGAAATTGGGAATACTCATACTAGCATGAGAATTATCGGTCATTTTTCAAAATGACTTCTTTTTTACACATTGTCTTTCATTTGGAAGGCAGAAATGCATTGAAAGTCAATAGGTAATAACAGTTACTTTACAAATCTGAATTACCCTAAGTCTCCCGATAAAAATGGTACCTCACTTGTGTGGGTAGGCATAGTGCCCACGACAGGAAATGGCTCAAAACACAACGTGAACACACCACATTTTCACAATGAAAAATTACCCTTTTTTTGCAAAGTGCCTAGCTGTAGTTTTTTAACCCTAGCTCTGCCGGCACCTAGGGAAACCTAGCAAACCTATACATTTTTGAAAACTAGACACCCAGGGGAATCCAGGATGGGTTGACTTGACTGGCTCTCACCAGGTTCTGTAACCCAGAATCCCTTGCAAACCTAAAAAATGGTCAAAAAACCCACATTTTCCTCACATTTCTGCGGTGGAAAGTTCTGGAATCTGCGTGGATCCACAAATTTCCACCCACCCCGTGTTCCCCAAAGTCTTCCCAGAAAAATGGCACCTCACTTGTGTGGGAAGGCCTAGTGCCCGCGACAGGAAACGGCGCAAAACGCAACGTGGACACACCACAATTTCACAGTGAAAAATGACCCTTTTTTTGGCAAAGTGTCTACTTGTAGTTTTTTAACCCTAGCTCTGCCGGCACCTAGGGAGACCTAGTAAACCTATACATTTTTGAATACTAGACACCCAGGGGAATCCAGGATGGCATGACTTGACTGCCTCTCACCAGGTTCTGTTACCCAGAATCCCTTGCAAACCTAAAATTCTTTTTTTAAAAACACATTTTCCTCACATTTCTGTGGTGGAAAGTTCTGGAATCTGCGTGGATCCACAAATTTACACCCACCCCGCGTTCCCCAAAGTCTTCCGAGAAAAATGGTACCTCACTTGTGTGGGTAGGCCTAATGCCCGCGACAGGAAACGGCGCAAAATGCAACGTGGACACACCACATTTTCACAGTGAAAAATGACCCTTTTTTTGCAAAGTGCATAGCTGTAGTTTTTGAACCCTAGCTCTGCCGGCACCTAGGGAAACCTAGCAAACCTATACATTTTTGAAAACCAGACACCCAGGGGAATCCAGGATGGCATGACTTGACTGCCTCTCACCAGGTTCTGGTACCCAGAATCCCTTGCAAACCTAAAAATTTGTCCAAAAAAACACATTTCCCTCACATTTCTGTGGTGGAAAGTTTTGGAATCTGCGTGGATCCACAAAATTCAATGCACCCCACGTTCCCCAAAGACTTCCGAGAAAAATGGTTCCTCACTTGTGTGGGTGGGTCAAGTACCCGCGACAGGCAAGGGCCCAAAACCTATTGAGGCGACATCAAAATTACCTATCACAAACCAACCTGTTTTTGCAAGGAGGGTCCCATGAGTTTTTGGCCCCGGACTCGGCGGCCATCTAGGGAAACCTACCAAACCCACACATTTCTCAAAACTAGACACCCGGGGGAGTCCAGCGAGGTATGGCTTGCATGGGTCCCCCAAAATTTTCCTACCCAGAATCCCCTGCAAACCTCAACTTTAGCTGAAAAAAATCACTTTTTTCTCAAATTTCTGTGTGGGAAAGTTCTGGAATCTGCGTGGATCCACAAATTTCCTACCACCCAGCATTCCCACAGGTCTCCCAATAAAAATGGTACATCACTCGCGTGGGTGGGTCAAGTAACCGTGACAGGCAAGGGCCCAAAACGTATTGAGGAGACATCAAAATGACCTATCACAAAACAACCTGGTTTTGCAAGGGGGGTCACCTGTGTTTTTGGTCCCAGGCTTGGCGGCCATCTAGGGAAACCTACCAAACCCACACATTTCTGAAAACTAGACACCTGGGGGAGTCCAGCGAGGTATGGCTTGCGTGGATCCCCCAACGTTTTCCTACCCAGAATGCCCTACAAACCTCAAATTTAGCTGAAAAAATCACTTTTTTTTTCAAATTTCTGTTTGGGAAAGTTCTGGAATCTATGTAGATCCACAAATTTCCTACCACCTAGCGTTCCCCCAGGTCTCCCGATAAAAATCATACCTCACTCGCGTGGATGGGTCAAGTACCCGCGACAGGCAAGGGCCCAAAACGTATTGAGGAGACATCAAAATGACCTATCACAAAACAACCTGGTTTTGCAAGGGGGGTCACCTGGGTTTTTGGCCCCGGGCTCGGTGGCCATCTTGGGAAACTATCAAAACCACACATTTCTGAAAACTAGACACCAGGGGGAGTCCAGCGAGGTATGGCTTACGTGGATCCCCCAACGTTTTCCTACCCAGAATGCCCTGCAAACCTCAAATTTAGCTGAAAAAACCAAATTTTCCACATATTTATGGGTGGAATCATCGTGCCGGCAAAAATGTCCTACCCCACAGTGTTCCCCTTAGTCTCCCAAGTAAAATGATACCTCACTTGTGTGGGTGGGGCAAGGGCCTGTGACTGGGAAGAGCCCAAAACATAGGGAATAAGGGTATAGCACTGAGAATTCTAAGCGCTACATTTTTTTAAAAAGACGTTTTTAGCCAATTCTGCATTGGACACCCACACAAGTGAGGTATCATTTTACTCGGGACACTAAGGAGAACGCTGTGGGGTAGGACTTTTGTGCTGGCACGGTGATTCCACACAAAAATATGTGGAAAATGTGGTTTTTTCAGCTAAATTTGAGGTTTGCAGGGGATTCTGGGTAGGGAAACGTTTGGGGATCCACGCAAGCCATACCTCATTGGACTCCCCAGGGTGTCTAGTTTTCAGAAATGTGTGGGTTTGGTAGGTTTCCCTAGATGGCGGCCGAGCCCGAGGCCAAAAAACCAGGTGCGCCCCCCCCCAAATGAGGTAGTTTTGTTATAGGTAATTTTGAAGTCTCCACAGTACGATTTGGGCCATTTCCTGTTGCAGCCACTATGCCTACCCACACAAGTGAGGTACCATTTTTCTCGGAAGATTTTGGGGAATGCGGGGTGGGTGGAATTTTGTGGATCCACTCAGATTCCAGAACTTTCCACCACAGAAATGTGAGGAAAATGTGTTTGTTTTGACAAATTTGTAGGTCTGCAAGGGATTCTGGGTAACAGAACCTGGTGAGAGCCAGACAAGTCACCCCATCCTGAATTCCCCTGGGTGTCTAGTTTTCAAAAATGTATAGGTTTGCTAGGTTTCCCTAGGTACCGGCAGAGTTAGGGTTCAAAATCTACAGCTAGGCACTTTGCAAAAAAAGGGTCAGTTTTCACTGTGAAAATGTGGTGTCCATGTTGCGTTGTGGGCCGTTTCCTGTCGCGGGCACTAGGCCTACCCACACAAGTGAGGTACCATTTTTCTTGGAAGACTTTGGGGAATGCGGGGTGTGTGGATTTTTGTGGATCCACGCAGATTCCAGAACTTTCCACCACTGAAATGTGAGGAAAATGTGTTTTTTTAAAACAAATTTTGAGGTTTGCAAGGGATTCTGGGTAACAGAACCTGGTGAGAGCCAGACAAGTCACCCCATCCTGGACTCCCCTGGGTGTCTAGTTTTCAAAAATGTCTAGGTTTGCTACGTTTCCCTAGGTGCCGGCAAAGCTAGGGTTCAAAATCTACCGCTAGGCACTTTGCAAAAAAAGGGTCAGTTTTCACTGTGAAAATGTGGTGTATCCAAGTTGCGTTTTGGGACATTTCCTGTCGCGGGCACTAGGCCTACCCACACAAGTGAGGTACCATTTCTCTCGGAAGACTTTGGGGAATGCGGGGTGAGTGGAATTTTGTGGATCCACGCAGATTCCAGAACTTTCCACCACAGAAATGTGAGGAAAATGTGTTTGTTTTGTCAATTGTTTAGGTTTGCAAGGGATTCTGGGTAACAGAACCTGGTGAGAGCCAGTCAAGTCACCCCATCCTGGATTCCCCTGGGTGTCTAGTTTTCAAAAATGTATAGGTTTGCTAGGTTTCCCTAGGTGCCGGCAGAGCTAGGGTTCAAAAACTACAGCTAGGCACTTTGCAAAAAAAGGGTCATTTTTCACTTTTGCGTTTTGCGCCGTTTCCGGTCGCGGGCACTAGGCCTACCCACACAAGTGACGTACCATTTTTCTCGGAAGACTTTGGGGAAAGCGGGGTGTGTGGAATTTTGTGGATCCACGCAGATTCCAGAACTTTCCACCACAGAAATGTGAGGAAAATGTGTTTTTTTGACAATGTTTTAGGTTTGCAAGGGATTCTGGGTAACAGAACCTGGTGAGAGCCAGTCAAGTCACCCCATCCTGGATTCCCCTTGGTGTCTAGTTTTCAAAAATGTACAATTTTGCTAGGTTTCCCTAGGTGCCAGCTGCACTAGGGCCCAAAATCCACATGTAGGCACATTGCTAAAAAAAAGTCGGTGCCTAGTGGGCTTTCTGCCGCCTTGGTGGGGAATCGGGGGAGGGGAGGTTCACCCCGATATGCCCCCAAGGGGGGCAGAAAGACTGTGGCTATTTTTTTGTGGGGGTGGGGGCATTGGTATGCCCATTTTGGGCAGCCCCCAGACCCACGCATAAAAAAAGCCAGGGGGGGCAGAAAGGCTGTAATGGTGGCGGGGGGGGAGCATTGGCGTGCCCGTTTCAGGCAGCCCCCACCCTAAAAACAAATGCGGAAAACAAAATCCCTGGCGTTTAGTGGGCTTTCTGCCCCCATCTGCCCCCCAAGGGGGGCAGAAAGGCTGTAATGGTGGCGGGGGGTGGGGGCATTGGCATGCCCATTTTGGGCAGCCCCAACCCTAATTAGATATGGCAACAAAAAATCCCTGGCGTCAAGTGGGCTTTCTGCCCCCCGGGGGGGCAGAAAGGCTGTAATGGTGGCAGGGGGTGGGGGCATTGGGGTGCCCGTTTCGGGCAGCCCCCACCCTAAAAACAAATGCGCCAAATAAAATCCCTGGCGTTTAGTGGGCTTTCTGCCCCCCCGGGGGGCAGAAAGGCTGTAATGGTGGTGGGGGGGTGGGGGCATTGGCAGTGCCCGTTTTGGGCAGCCCCCACCCTCATTGAAATTGCACACAAAAAATCCCTGGCGTCCAGTGGGCTTTCTGCCCCCCAGGGGGGGCAGAAAGGCTGTAATGGTGGCAGGGGGGTGGGGGCATTGGGGTGCCCGTTTCGGGCAGCCCCCACCCTAAAAACAAATGCGCCAAAAAAAGGCTGTAATGGTGGCGGGGGCATTGGCGTGTCCATTTTGGGCAGCCCCCACCCACATTGAAATTGCACAAAAAAAATCCCTGGCATCCAGTGGGCTTTCTGCCCCCCCCGGGAGGGCAGATTGGGGGCTACTACCCCATCTGCCCCCCGGGGGGGGGGCAGAAAGACTGAATACGACCAAATTTGTTTGGGGGGGAGCAATGGCCCTTGCCCAAGGGGCTGCACTCCCCTCCCTGGTGTCTAGTGGTGGATCCCTGCTTGGGGATCGCCCTCCTGGGGCGATCCCCAAGCAGGGATCCACTGGGGAGGGGTACCATTGGAAAGGGAGATTCTCCCCTTTCCAATGATACCTCTCCCGTCTTCTACGTGCCCAGGGGCTGAGATAGCCCCCTGAGCACATAGAAAGTGAAACTGAAATGAGCCTAAAGGCTCATTTTAGTTTCGGTTTCAGTGAAATGACGTCAGCGCGACGTGCGCGCTGATCGTCATTTCACTGAAACGGGGGCCTCGGGAGCTGGGGAAGCTCTTCCCCAGCTCCCGAGGCTACAGGGGAGAAATAGAAATCCCTCTGGTGCCTGCACCAGAGGGATTTCTGGGGCCATGTGTCATGACGGCCGGGAGCCGTCGTGCACACACGAGCACCGTTGTCTACGACGGCTCCCGGCCGTCGTGCGCATGGAAGGGTCCCAATTGTATCTATTAAATAGCTTAGGATATAAAGTCATTGGGGGAACTACACAAGGGACCCGTACCAGGGGTGTAGCCATTCTAGCCCGGTATAACTATCTCCCTCAATCCATTCGAACTAAGTCAGATTCCCAAGGGAGATGATGGTTACCGAATGCTGTATTACACCTACATTTTTATTTACCTTATGTTCTATCTATGGGAGTGTTTTAGATGACCCTAGTGTGATTAATAAAATCTCCGCCGAACTGGCTCATTGGCCCCTGCCTATCATCTTATGTGGGGATCTCAATATTAACTTACCTTCTAACTGGGGAGATAACTCACAATGCCTCCAGACCTCCTGCAAACCTAAAGTGCTTTTGGCTCTTAAGAATCTCTTACACACTCATGGGTTGGTTGGTGGATGTATGGTCTCATCTTTATCCTAACATACCCGGCTACACATTTTTTTCTGCTCCACACAAATCTTTTGCACGTTTGGATTTGTTTCTGGTTTCTTCGTCCCTAATTCATTATAGTGAAATTGAATTACTCCCCCGTATTCTTTCTGATCACAATCCCCTAAGTCTTAATATCCGGGGGCTGATTACACGTAAGGAAACCTCTTCCTGGAGTTTTGAAAGAGCACTCCTACAGGATGAAGGCTATCAGTCCCATATGAAACAATGGATAAAGTTTTTCTTGACAACAATCTTGGCACAGCCCCAACCATGGTAGTTTGGGATACGCTAAAAGCCTGTGTTCGTGGGGAAACTTTTCAATATTCGCTCAAGAATAATAAATTAGAGAAAGCCCATTTGATGGAACTACAAATTAAACTAGCTAAAATGGAGGAAAACCTTATTTCAGTCATTCAGTCTAATGGTGAGACCGACCCGGCACAATTGGCAGTTGCGGCTGCCAGGGCAGAGATTTGCTCAGTACTGGCCGATAAAGCCGCCTCCAAATGGGCTGCGGCTCGGGAGAAAACATACGAATGCAGTGAAAGAATTGGCCATCAGTTGGCTATGAGAACTAGGTTGCAGGTTTCGGCCAGTGAAATTCAAAAAATTAAAACATCTGCAGGAACTATTACCAGCGATCCTGAAGAAATTCGGGCAGCCTTCTGTAAATTTTTTCAAGACCTATATTCTGAAAGTGTGGGCGAGCAATCAGACCTTAGCTGCCACCTAGATACCTATCTAGATTCAATTTCATTAGCAACGCTGAGTAGTGAAGAGCGCGAGCTACTTTAACTCGCTCCATCCTGGGAAGAGATTGTTAGAGCTCTGCATAGTCTGCCAGATGGGAAAGCTGCCGGGCCAGACTGTATCCCAGTGGAATTTTATAAGGTTTTTCTCCCACAAGTTAAAGTTATTCTTAACGATGTAGTGACTCAAATCTTTCAGGGTCTCTCTCCCCCTCAATCTTGGTCTACAGCCAAAATTATAGTGTTCCCCAAAAAAGATAAACCGCCAACGGAGATGGGCTCATACCGGCCAATCACCCTAATTAACGGTGACTCAAAAGCGTACTCTAAAATTCTTGCCTCACGGCTCTCGGCCAGAATCGAAGGTCTAGTATCGAGGTGGCAACATGGCTTTATCCCTGCCAAGGGCACAACAGAACATATTCGTAGACTCATTACCCTGCTTGACGCCTCACAGGTTTCGGGAGACCCAATTGCTGCAATCTTTCTAGATGCCGAAAAAGCATTTGATCGGGTCTCCTGGAATTACTTGTGGGGCGTCATGCAGAGAATGAACTTTGGGATCAATGCCATTCAAGCTATTAAGGCATTATATATTACCCCCATGGCTAGGGTATCCATCAATGGGGGACTGACGGAATTGATTAAAATCACGCGGGGGACCCGTCAAGGCTGTCCCTGCTCCCCATTGCTTTTCACCATCTATATTGATCCACTTATTAAGAAACTAGAAGCCAACCAGGCTATACCACCTGTGAGCAGATTCGGCCTAGAATCTAAAATCATGGCCTATGCCGATGATTTGGCCCTGGTTACACCGGATCCAAAGAATGCCATCCCTGTAATCGAAGCTGAGGCTCATCTATCCGGCTCCCTATCCGGATATAAGTTAAATAAAGGAAAAACTCAAATTATAACCAACAGCAAGGTTATTTGGAATGATGAAAGGGTAGTGGTCAAAGCCAAATATCTTGGTATTAACATCTTAGCCGATACTGATCTCATAGTAAGTCATAATACAGACCCTCTTATTGCTGAGTCAAGGAAAGCCCTGAACCTCCTCAACAATTTACATCTTTCCATCGTTGGGCGCTGCAATTTGTTAAAAAAGATTTTTTCCCCAAAAATATTATATCTATTTAGGGCTATACCCTTAGAGTTTAATAAACTGACACTTGCAAGGTTTGAAAGGTTATTCTCCCAATTTGTATGGGCATTTTCCCAACCTAGAAGGGCATTCAAATTCTTGTCTTTACTCGGGACAGAGGGGGTGGGCCCTCCCCAATTTAAAACTCTATTATTGGGCTACAGTCCTGCAAACATGCCCCATATTATTACAAGATTTTCCCCTTTGTCAGTTGCTGGTTTGCCCTCACCTTTTGAACTCCTGCTTGGACCCGACGCTCGGGGCTGCCTGTGGCGGCAGTTAGAACTGGGTTACTTTAAAAGGGTGAAATTTAAGTCCCTTCTTGGGGTTTTTAAGGTTTTTTCAGCCATACGCAAGTTTCTTGGTATTGGTAGATTAAACTTCTATACCCCTATTAGAAATAACTCTAACCTCCCGGATATTTTTAGTTCATCCTATCTCCAAAACTGGATTGATAAAGGAGTAAAGAAACTAGGAGACCTCTGTTCAGCTGACGAGATCTTGGCGTTTGAAGATCTTCAATCCCTTTATAATCTAGACAAGAGGGAATTTTTTAAATACTTAGCTATTAAATCTTTCTTTTTACGAAAGACCGGGGATCCGTCAGGCTTCACCAAGTGTAATCTGATAGAGAAGTTTTGTGGAGATTCGATACCACGCATTGGAGTTATTTATAACATGTTTAACATCTTGATGCCTGATGATCTGCTTTTAATATCCACTAAGTGGCAACAGAAATTGGACATCACCAATAATGCTTTCTTACTTGCAGTCGAATTCGCACAAAGCGATTTGTTATCCTCTAATCTTCAGGCGCAGTTTTATAAGACTTGTTTTTTTTATATTTCACTCCTAACAAGATTGCAAAATGGGGCTCCGGTAAGGGAACATACTGTCCTCGCTGCACTGATTCAATCCATATGTTTGCCACATGTGTTAAATTAGAACCATTAATAAATAAAATCCAACACTTTCTGGGACAGGTGCTATCTCATAATCTGGTGCTGGCTCCCTCCACGATAATGTTGGGTATAACGGAATCGATTGACCGAAAGAAGGGAGGGGCACTAATATTCATTACCATGGCCGTTCTTAGGCTATGCATTGCTTCTACATGGTTGGATCCCGACCCTCCAGTCTTTACACATTGGCTAGCCCGTTTTTACTCAATTCACTCATTAGAGAAGGCAATATATGCTAAAAAAAGGACTCAGGCCAAAAAAAAAGGGACTAGTAATCTGGGGTCCCCTTTCTCACTGGTTAACTCACCAAGGATAAATGTGGGAGAGACTAAAGAACAGGCAATTTCTCTCTGCATTTATGTATAAGACAACTTTTCTAGTCTAGTATGGTTGCTTTGGTAAATATTCCCTTTTTTTTTTTTTTCCTCTCTCTCTCTCTGGGAAATTCGATAAATATTTATCCTGTAGTGATGTCCTATTTCTTATTATGGTACTGCTGCACTGGTCACTTTAGTGATTGTTCTTTTTATAGGTGTGAAAACTAATTCTTATTTACTTAAGGTTCTTGCTGCTGTGGGTTAAAAACTGTCCAAATTAACTTTTGATCCTAACGTATTGTACAATGGGATATTTGTGATAAGATTGTATTTTATTATTATTTTGTTTTCTTAGAAACGGCCTTCTATATATACTCTCTACCTGTGGGGGGGGGGGTTGCTACACTCTGTCCATTTTTTCCTCGTTGTAAAGTATTTGCTTTTTTTTACTACTGCAATTGAAAAATAAAAATAAAAATTTTAAAAAAAGGAAGGTGTTAAGTTTTGGTAGGAAACCAAACAGATGCCTTTAGATTATAAGTGAGAAATACAATTCTTAGATTCAGTCATCAATTTAAAAAAAATACAGAGTGTGCTAATAATCCACCACTTGCAAAAAAAGCACTAAGGGCCCGATTCCGATAGGAAATCATTCCGACCGAATCGGTTTGGGAATGGTTTCCAACCGACTCGGATTGGGAGAGTCCGACCGACCGACTACGATGCACCCGGATGCTTCCAGATACGATCTGGTTAGACTCCCTTTGACTTCAATGGGAGCCTATGTTCCGGCCGAATGCATAGGCTCCCATTGAAGAAAGGGGTGGCTTGGGAAAATCAGGCGCCCTGTGGTGGGCACCCCCTGGTGCCTGCCACACTGTGCATGGCTGGTAAGGGGGGACCCATGGGTACCCCCATGGGCCTGATTAGGAAGGCTCTGGGTGCAGGGGGACCTGCTACCTGCCCTCAAAGTCTGATTCCGACTGCTGATTTGAGTCGGACGGCACGATTCGGAAAGGCTGTCTGAATCTAGCATCGTAATCGGTCATTTGGAAAAGCGGACCGTTGAGACATACGATTCTGCTCTGTATGGCTCGGTCATTCAGAATGCCGTCGGGTTCGAATTGGGATATTCCTAACGCCTAACTCGCATCGTACTCAGTCGGAAGGAAACCTTTCCGATTCGGTCGGAAAGACATGTTCCCAATCTGATTCGGACGGAGCAAATTCTGTTAGGAGGCCTTCCTAACCGCATCGGAATCGGGCCCTAAGTCATAGAGTCCACTGTTTTAGAAATGGCAATGAAAAACAAAAATAATTGATCCTTTTACAGTTTTCTTTTTCATCTCACAAGCTTAACAAACTTCAAAAGGGTTTGTTTGCAGGTTTTTTCACTGAGATCATTCATATTTTTCCGACAGTATGTTGGATATACTCATTTGGAGGTCTGTTATCATGATGTGCATCAACTATTCAAAAAGAATCACAACCCATCATAAATCTGTTGATGCGTTTTGGCAGTGACAATCTTAAAATGGCTTCATCAAGACCAACCATATATTACTGGAATAGGGACCAATCTTTGAGGACGGTGTCACAATAATGCACACAAATCTCACCTAATGCACTTTCTACCATAGTTCTTATTGTCTTGTCAGCATCCCTTTCTCTACTGATTATTCCCATGCCTCGCTACATTAAAGGAAATGCTGCTGTATGTCAGAGTGCAGACGGAGGTACCAAACCCCTCCATACTATGCTTGGAGCTAATTATCTGACATGTAATCTGCCAGTAGTGTCCCGTCCCGAGGAGAATCCCAGATGATGAAGCATGCCACCTTTGGTGGGTGATGGGATTTTGTCCTAAAGAAAGGACCCCCGTGAGCTCCGAGATATAATCTCTTGTGTTTCTTCATAGTTTGTTTATTTCTAGACCCGAGGATTCTTTTGTATTTGTATATAAATCAAATGGGCCTGCTATACACCCCACTTAAAGCTCTTTGTTTAGTTTCTACTCAACCACTTAAGATAGATCCCTGGCAGACTTAAGGTTATTAGCATTCTTTGAGATAAGGGGTCCAGCATAAAGTATGGTGAATAGGCCTGACTGGATGGCTGAATTAAAGTTCATTTTATAACCTTTGGTAAAAGTATGAGTTAGAAACAACATCTTAATTCAACACTTTCAGATTCAGAAGTTTCTTGTGCAAATACATATATCTTTGTATTCAGTTGCCTATAGTTGTTGCCACAAGAGGTATAAGAAAATATAAATAGGATGTAATTCTGAGGTTATTTGGTACACTGCCCTGTAGGCCCATGTGTCCCACATGATGGCAGCTCCCATTAAACTGCCACAATGTGATACATGGAATAAAAATGACATTACTTTTAAAATCCTATATGAAAGTAGCAAAGTATTGTGCAGGGTATTCCACATAAATATCGCCTCAAAAACATTCTGTTACCATAATATTATGGTCAAAATATTGGGACTGCAAAAACTATTATTGACTAAAATATTGAAGGTAAATATATCTTTTTAAGTACTTTAGTAGAATATCAAAGATTTAAATATTGTTTACTTTAATGTCATTTTTGATATGGTGTTTTGTTGTATTATATTATGTTTTATATTAGTATTTAGCTTATTATTATATGAAATGAAATGAAAATAGGTACTTATAAAGCGCACGGCTACTCCACAGAGTGTCCCGGCGCTTAAAGGACCACCTATAACATATATGTTATTTATGTTATAGGAACATTTACATTTTTTTACATAATTTTTAATTTAGATTTTTCTTTTTCACTTTATTCAGGGATTGGGTGTGTAATTTTTGTATTTCTATATTAATTAATGTTAGTTGCTTAATTTGGTAATTATGTCACATCTTTCACTTGTTAGTTGTTTCATATATTTTAAATTTTCTATTAAATATTAATTTCATGTTGTTGGTGTTGGGTTTATTGGGGATTGAGTGGGTATTTATTTTTACTATAGAATTCATATTGTTAATTGGTTATTGTGCTATTTTATTAAACCTGAATTGTTATTCATTTTCAATTATTTAATCATTTTTTTAAATAAAATTATGTTCTACACTTTAAATTTTGGCTGTGGAATTTATCAGGGATTGGGTGGCCAGTCATATAAATAAAACATTATAAATTGATATTAATTGATTAGTATATTAATTGAGAGAGTTATCAAATTGCCAATTATTTATTTGCATTTACTCTTTAGATTTTACAATATTCTTGATGCAGTTTTTTAATAGAATTGTATTAATGTTTAATTGGTTGTGGGTTATATCGTTGTTAGTTTTAATTTAAGATGTATTTTACTAAACAGTTATATGCGTTGCATTTTACAGACTTTTTGTTTTATAAATGATTATTCTATGTTGCATCAATTGTTTTGGGGTTTGTGTTTTAAAAATGCTTTTGTTGAAGTTGGAGGGCAGGGTCTTCAAACACAAGTCAGGAGAAATTCAGGCAGGAAGTAAGCTCTTCATTTCATGTTAGTCCTTTGGTTACAGCAACAGCAGGTAGGTCCTGTCAGGGCTCTATCCTTCCTCCAACTGTCACTATCTCCTAGGTTCCACTATATACTTCACACCAACATTCTATTACATCCTTCACTTTCAGCAATCCAGGCATCAGCTGAGACATATAGAGAAATGGGACACACAGGACATTAGGGTTTTCTTTAACAGTTTATTTGTTAATTTGTTATCATTTCTATCAAATTACAAGCTTTTAAAAATATTTGTTATTAGAAGTTATAAGAAATTGGTAGAATCCATCTTTTTTTCTAATTGTTTAGATATTTTTGAATGGGTAACTATGTTATTGGGTTGTAGTGAATGTGACTCCCGAAATATATACAATGTTTTTAAAACTGGAGCTAGAATAGTGAATCTGCTGTGCCCCCATAAATGCATTTTCTTCAGTGTTTGTTGGACGGGCGTTAGAATAGTAAATAAGACAACCATGCCACCCCCACCCAGGCATCCATTTTTCCCCATTGTTTGTTAGATGTAGGTAGAATAATTGGGTTTAGAGTAGACAATCAAACCACCTCCCAATATATGCACTTTCCCCAATATTTTTAAAACTGGAGTTAGCACAGTAAATTTCACCACCTTTACCCATGTATGCACTTTCTCCAATGTCTGTTAGTCTGGAATTAGAATAACAAAGGAGATGCCCCCTCAATGTATGCACTTTCCACAATGTTTATTAGACTATACTTGGAATAGTAAATCTGACTCCCTTTCAATATATCTACTTTCCACAATGTTAGTGAGACTAGAGTTAGAATAGCAAATGTAACCCCCCTCTAATGTATGTACTTTTCCAGATGAATGTTGAGTTAAAGTTAGAGTAGTGTATTTGCCCCCCCCAACCAAAGTATGCATTTTTACGGTGTGTAAGGGTGGAATTAGAATTGTAAATTTATCCCACCCCCCATGATGTTGTATTTTTCTCAATGTTTCTAGGATTTTAGTTACAGTGGGTGTATTTGAAATATTCCTATTTGTTTTTTATGTTTTTAATGTTTATGGATTGAGTTAGGTTACTGTTGTTTTATTTCATTACATATTTTTAAAAACTATGTTGAAGATATTTACTTTATAGTTATAAATGTTTAAAATATTTACATTTCTTTTGTTTTTGGAGTTTTTTAATTGTTTTATATTTTTGTAATGTGTTTAATGTTTCAAAATTATAAGTTAAAAAATATTTATAATGATTTAATAATATGCTTTGGGTTTTTTCTAAAAAATATTATTATATGTGTTTATACTGTGCTAATAATAATATATTTTCATTTAATTATTATATTTAGTTATATAATAATTTTATTTTAATTTATAATTTAATGTTAAGAATGTTTACTATTATTTAAGTTATTTAGAAGTTACAAGTATTTGTATGATTTAAAATTTCAATACATTTTGAAATTAAAGATATGTTTTTATGTTAAATCATTTAAAAAAATGTTTTTAAAAAAAGAAATCACTATACAATGTCGATATTTTTGGTTCATGATATTTCTGTGGTCGGTATTCTTGTTCCTTACTTTAGATGCATGTAAAGTCGATGTTTTGTCCCTCAATGTTTTTCAGCTCTGTTTTTGAATCACATTATTTTATTGGTTGATATTCTGCCATACAAACGTTTGTAGGACTGCAGCTGCATGAATAGGATCACTTTCAAAAGGGCACTTTCAACAAAAATGATACCTTCAGGTGCAGATCAACATGCCTAACTAAAGGTAGTACCGTTAGTTGGCAGAGTGATTGTTTGTCCATTGGAACAGAAATACATCAATCCCAGGAAATAAAATACAGGCCTCAGCTGGCAGAGGAAGTTCAAAAAGTGCAAATTCAGAGTTACATAATTGACTACATGGTCACTAAATGGAACCTGTCCAGTGATTTGACTTCTGCTCAGCATGCACTGAGGCAAGCAAGTGCCAGATCCTAAGCAGGATCCAGTGTTATGTCTCACTCACAATTAACGGGCAATGCTTGAGTTGTGAAAATAAAAGAGCAGGGGCCCAAAGGTTTTCTTAGGAGCCCAATGTCGGCACTTCTGAATGCCGGGTTTACAAATATGAAAGCTGCCTAGTCTTGGTTTCACTTCAAGCTTCTTTCAACTTCCACACTAAACAATCTGACTCTCTTTCTTCCTTTCTTACTCACACAGTGCCATTTTCATCCTTGCCTTTTGCCCATAGTCAGGGTTTTCCTGGCTTCCTGTTCTTAAATATTTGTTCCTTTTCTATGGGCCCGAACTCTTTTAAATCTTTCACGTGTTGTGTCACTCCTGCATGCTTTTACGATGCAGTCTTAAGCTTCTCAAGTGTTTTCACAAGATCACACTGTTAGTTATGTCTATTAAATAAATATTTGTACACACTTAATGAGCACACTTGATCAAGCAAAATTATTGTCAAATAATCATGCTCCATCAATCCCCCATCTGATGGCGAATCAAGCCATCACAAAATCTACATAATCTGATTACGATCTGATTATCTCAGAATGCACTTGTTCTCATTTGTTTTAGTCCAACACCCTCTAAATCCCTTAACACTTCATAGTATGCACCTTTTTTGTCTTCTATCTCATTGTTGTCCCTTTTCCTTTTTCTTGCCTTATTTTTGTCTCTTCTACTTTGCACTTACAACATCTATATATCAGTATTATTATTAGTATACCAGCAGAAATAGCAATTATTGGTGTTAGTATTTGTCCTAACAAGCTGTTACTTAGTGCTGTAAACCAATTTCCTATAGAGGAAAAAACTTTACCAAGTTTCTCCCATGCACCATCAACTTTTAGTTCTGTCAGATCACTATGCAAACAAGTAATGTTACTTATATATCCCTCCAAGTCTCTGCTTTTGTCAGGGATATAAGTGCAACATTGTTGAATTTTCAGCATACTACAGACTCCACCCTCTTTTGCCAATGATACATCTAGGGCAAGCCTATTTTGCAAAACCATTGATCTCATAGCAACCATTTCAGTATCAATCATTAAGAACCCACCAACAGTATCCGTTGATGAACGATCAACCACTGTAGACAACTTTCTAATCTTCTGTGAGTTCAAATTCACTCCCACTGAACGTATTAATGCACCAAATATATCACCACCAATTTCTGCAGCACTTATCCCTCTTTTATTCCGTGTTAGTTTCTTTTTATTGGTTCCATGATTTTCATTTATATGGTAGATTTTGGGAAAAACTATGCCCATTTAACAACATCCATACCAATGTTGTGGCAATCCATAATAAGCATTCTTACCACACACATAAAAACTCCAGGATAGACTGGATCAGTACCACCTCTTAGGCCCAAACCCCTCATAAAAAGGAAAGTATGTTCACATTTACTAGAACCAATGAAATAGCTGTTATATTCAGTTCTGTCTTAGTAAGCAAAACTTCCCTTTGTGATGCCAATCCAGAGTCATTGCATCATATGTCTCACCTTTTTCATAATCACCCTCCCTATGAGCCCATGGAGGTATATTAGCCTTTTGCTCTGCAGCTTTTCTCTTAAACTTGTGTCGCCTATCTTCTACTGTATTTATAAATTCTATTTCTACACTGTGTAAACTACAAGTCAGGTTGTTTCGATGTGCATGTACAGTATCTATTGGCTAAGTAGTATGAAAGAAATCTCCCATGTACTCTGCATCCTTTGCACTAATCACTATATTCATATTCTTCTTAATAGGAGCTTCTGAAAAGACAAAATCAAAATTAGAGTAGAAGTATTGAAACTGCTCTTTGCCATAGAATAAACTTGTTAGTACACTACATGAAACTCCATATGTTAAAGGAAGGTGGTGATAGGTCACCCCTTCTGACACAGACAATGGTAATTGCATACACACATAACAATCTCTCGCATCCATAGTATCAACATATTCGTATAAGAGTTTAGTAAAAACATTCAATGAAAAGCCATTAATAGAATTATCTTGGTGTAAGTCATTCCCTGTTAGTTAAGGACTTTTGCTACATCTGTTATTGTATTAAATTGTTCATTAGTAGGTTTGACATTGACAGGATACATAAAATAAGGCATGATTAATAATAGTACTAACCAGACATATAATATTATAAGAAAACATAAAAAGCAAACATTAAGACATCTTCGCCTATTTAAGCTTTGATTTTGATTACCAGTCACAGTTCTATCCATTTTATAATAGAAAGAAAAAAATGTATTCTAAAAAAAAATTCAAAAATATCAGGAAGTTTTTTCTCCCTTTTTTTTTACCTTTAGCAAGCTTTCTTTTATTAGAAAGATTTGTGTACCACACACATTTCGAGCTTCAGGTCACGGCTTTATTTCCAAATCTCCTCTCTTTTTTTCTGTACCCTTTTTTCTTATGAACAGTTCATTTAGGGTGGCTCATATGATGAGTTGTCTTTGAAACAAAACGTAATGAATTCTTTTTCTCAATCATTCATGGCAGCAGCCAAATATGTCCATTCAGGTGCTGTGTACTTTTTACTTGGACTTCGTGCTCTTTTTGTACTGCATACTGTGTTTTCTTCTCCGTCTGTATCACTTTGTTCAGATTGGCTAGACACTTCAATTATAGTTGCTGGAATCTTTTCATTCAAAGTATATTTCAACTGCTTAACTCCTCCAGGCCATTTATCACTTTTTCTTGTTAGTTTTCCAGAGACACTGTCTAGTTCACTCGATTCAAAACTCCGCTTAGCTGATTCCCTTTTTTCTTTTTCTCTGTCTCTTTCAGGGACCAACTCTCTTTCAGCTTCGACAGTGACAGTGTTGCGAGACCCAGTAGCTTGCACCCACTCTACTTGATTCTCAGTCTGTTTAGGCTCTCTTTTTTCTCTTTGTTAACCTTCAACTGACTCTGTACTTTCAAGTGGACATGGGACTGGACGAGTGTGAGCAGCGTGAATACAGTTATGCAACCGACCACATTTAACTGCTGTTGTTGTCACAAGAATCACTTGATATGGCACACGCCAATGAGGTTCCAAACAAGACTTCCTCGCATGTTTCTTGATGAGCACCCAGTCTCTGGGGCTCAAATCATGTGCTTGTTCTTTTTGGACAGTAGTAGCGACTTCCCCAACCTGGTGAGACACAGAACGCACTATGTCAGCCAATTCTTTATAATAATCGAGCACTAAATCATCGGTTATGTTCACAAGTTGATTTGCTGGGACTGTTGGCTGTCTCATTGCCCTTCCCATCACAATTTCGTGTGAGGACAGTCCAGTTCTTCTGTCTGGAATACTTCTCAAACTCATCAACACCAATGGTAATGCATCAGGCTATTTCAGTGTTGTGGATGCACAAACTACAGCAAGTCGTGATTTAATTGTGCGTTTATCTGTTCGACCACACCAGATGCCTCAGGTCGATAAGCCCAATTCAATTTTTGCTCAATTTGTAAGGCAGCACAAATCATTCGAACCACTTCGTTATTGAGGTGCATTCCTCTATTTGATTCTAACGAGACTGGAAATCCAAATCTTGGTATAATCTCTCTAAGTAGCAGTTTAGCAACAGTTAGGCTGTCATTACGTCTTGTTGAGTATGCCTCAACCCAGCGTGAAAACAGACACACAATCACCAACACGTACTTTAATCCATGGCAAGGATGCATCTCAATAAAGTGTAACTGCATACACGTAAATGGAGCTGCTACTTTTCCAATTCGACCCAAACTAACAACTGTCTTCCTCCCTGCATTTGTTTGCTGACATGTTATGCATCTTTGGCAGAGACTCTCTGCAATGACTCTAAATTTTGGGTTAAACCATGTCTGTTTGAAAAGTCTTATCATAGCATCTCTGCCTGCATGTGTTGGACATGACAAACTCTTGCCATTTGTGATAACAAACTGTCCAGCAATATTCCATCTGTGTAAACCCACACTTCATCATCTGCTCTGCTTGTACATCCTGTTTTGATCCACCCTTCTCTTTCTGTTTCGCTAGCTGCATCTTGTAATTCTCTAATTTCCTCCCACGTTTCAACAGTGAGAACATTAACTTGCATTCTGCTTAATCAGATTGTTCTTTCAAATGTTCCCCATTTATTGTATATGAATTTTGAGCACAAAAGCGCACAATTTAATCAGCATATCTGTTGCCAATGGTGATATAATCACAACCAGATTTATGTGCTGGACATTTTACCACCCCAATTTGGGCAGGCATTTGTAGTGCTATCAATAGGTGTTTTACACACTCTCCGTTTCGTATGGGTGAACCCGAAGAGGTCGAAAACCCACGTTGAGACCACAACCTCGGTCTAGGTCCACTCTCTCCCCACAGCTCCACTGTGCCGTCTCTTGCCTCCAGACCCCGACCTCCTCCTTGGGAGGTTCGAGGCTGCTGCCCGCTCCTGCGCCTGCTGCCCGCTCCAACTGGGACCAGACTGCCTGCAACCACCGTAACCTTTCTCAGCTGTTTTTTTTCTTAATTTTTCCCTGTTGTGCCACTGTTATTGTGCCCATCTGTGTCTTGCTCTAATTCCACCACCGTTTTTATTTTCTCGTGCCTGCCTGTTCCTTTCGCCTTTCGCCGCTGCTGCCCCTGCAGCTCCTGCCCCCCGGAATTCCCCCGCTCCCACCTCCCAGCCTCTCCTCCCTCCCACCTCCCCTACTTAATGGCGGCCGCTGCGCGGTCACGCAGCGGACACGCGCAGCGGGCGCGCCACTGGTGCGCCAAAGGCAAGCCCGTCTGCGCCCGTCAACGGCCAGCGCCAGAAACCCTGGACCTCCCACTACCCATCGCTATGACACCACCACCCTCCTCGCACTCAACCCTGGAAGACTTAGAGAATGCCAACAGGCCTCGCCAAACACGACCCACGGCCAGTTCTCCTGCCTCCACTGCCGTCAGACCCTCACCGCCACCCTGGCCTCCAACACCGCCGACGCCAGAACCGGCGACACCCTAAAATGCATCCTCCTCAACATACGCTCTGTACACAAACACGCCATGGAAATCTGGAACCTACTCGACTCTCTCTCTCCCGACATCGCCTTCTTCACAGAGACCTGGACCAACGCATCCTCCGCCCCCGACATCAGCACCGCCATCCCAGACGGATACCAGATCCAGAGGAAAGACCGCCCCACCCACCCAGGAGGGGGCCTCACCATCGCCCAGAAGAGCACCCTCTGCCTCACCACCTCCAGCGAAACCTTGCCCTCCGCCGAACACCTGCACTTCCAGATCCAGACCACCCCTAAAGCCACACTCCGAGGAACCCTCTTCGCCACTACCATCACCGACTTCATCGCACCCCACGCCATCGCCTCAGCAAACTACATACTCATTGGAGACATGAACTTCCACCTCGACAACCCCAGCGACCCCAACTCCACTATCCTTCGTGACAACCTCGCCAGCATCGGACTTAAACAACTCGTCAACTCACCGACCCAAAGAGCAGGACACACCCTCGACCCCATCTTCACAGCAGGAAACAGCGTCCAATTCAGCCACACAATGCAGCCGCCATGGACCGACCACCACTGCGTACAATTCGCCATCAACAAACCCAAGGCACCCAAACCAGCCCCACACCCACCTCGAAGGAACTGGAGCAAGGTTACTGACAAGCAACTTAACTCCACCCTCACCCGAGACAACCACACCTGGGCACCCGACGCAAACGACGCAGCCATAGAACTCCACACCTGGATCTTCAATTGCGCTGACGAGCTCGCACCGCTACGTAACCCTGACAGACAACACCCCAGGCAAGCCGCCTGGTTCACCACCACTCTCCAAGAAGCCAGGCGCACCTGCAGACGCCTGGAGAAGAACTGGAGAAACACCAAGACAACCGAAAACCACACCACCTACAAGGTCGCCATGACGGACTACCACAACCAGATCAGAGCCACCAAGAGATACTTCATCCACAACAAAATCCTGGCCAACTCCACCAACTCCAAGGAACTTTTCAGTGTCATTCAGGAATTCACCAACCCACGCAGCGAAGCCACAGACATCACCCCATCCCAAGACCTCTGCGACAAGCTTGGAACCTATTTCCACCTCAAGATCAAAAACCTCTACAACAACTTTATTGACCATCCACCAGGCGCCACAGACGGCCCCCCGCCCCCCAGAAACACCAGCCAGACCACCATCTCCAACTGGACAATGATCACGGCCGAAGACACCGCCTCGACCATGAAAAGCATCCACTCTGGGGCCCCCACTGACCCCTACCCCCCTCACATCTACCACAGAGCCATGGACGCCATCGCACCCGAACTACAAAGCACCATCAACACCACCTTCAAAACAGGCACCTTCCCAGACGACTGGAAGCGCGCAGAAGTCAGACCCCTGCTCAAGAAGCCCACAGCTGACCCCACCGACCTCAAGAACTATCGGCCCATCTCGCTCCTCCACTTCGCAGCCAAAGTTGCAGAGAAAACAGTCAACAGGAAACTGACACGATTCATTGAAGAGAACGCCGTCCTCGACCCGTCCCAATCCGGATTCTGAAGCAACCACAGCACAGAGACTGCCCTACTCGCTGCCACAGACGACATCCGCACCCTCCTGGACCAAGGCCACTTCGCAGCCCTCATCCTACTCGACCTATCAGCGGCCTTCGACACCGTCTCCCACCGCACACTAGTCGCCAGACTACATGACGCAGGCATACAAGGAACAGCCCTGGACTGGATCTGATCATTCCTCACCGGAAGAAGCCAAAGGATCAGACTCCCACCCTTCCTCTTCGACCCCACGAGAATCACCTGCGGAGTCCCACAGGGTTCATCACTGAGCCCCACCCTCTTCAACATCTACATGGCCCCCCTCACAGCCATCGTCTGACAACACGGCCTCAACATAGTATCCTACGCCGATGACACCCAGCTCATCCTCTCCCTCCCCAAAAACCCCACCACTGCCAAACTCAACTTCCAGAAAGGAATGCAAGACGTCGCAGTCTGGATGACCAACAGCTGCCTGAAGCTCAACGCCGAGAAGACAGAAGTCCTCGTCCTCGGTACCACCCCTTCTACATGGGACAGCACCTGGTGGCCGACCGCCCTCGGAAGCCCACCTACCCCCTCAGACCACACCAAGAACCTCGGCATCGTACTCGACTCGTCACTCACCATGAACCGACAGGTCAACGCCGTCACCTCCAGCTGCTTCAACACCATCCGCATCCTCCGCAAGACCTTCAAGTGGATCCCCCCTGAGTCAAGGAAGACAGTCACCCACGCACTCATCACCAGCAGACTGGACTATGGAAACGCACTCTACGCCGGCATCAAAAAGTCCCTACTCCGCAAACTCCAGACAATACAGAACACCGCCGCCAGACTCGTCCTCGGCATCCCCCGACACGAACACATCAGCCAACACCTACAAAGTCTCCACTGGCTCTCCGTGGAGAAAAGAGTCACTTTCAAAATCCTCACTCACGCCTACAAATTCCTACACAACAATGGACCCAAATACCTCAACGACAGAATCAACTTCCACGTACCCAAAAGAAACCTCCGCTCTTCCAACCTCGCACTGGCCGAAACCCCGCGCATCCACAGAGCCAGAGCAGGCGAAAGATCCTTCTCTCACATTGCAGCCAAGACCTGAAAAGAGCTACCGGCAGACATCAGACACGCCCCCTCCCTGAACACCTTCATGAAGACCCTCAAGACCTGGCTCTTCGGCTAAACAGATCTGCGGACCCCCACGCCCCCCCTCAGCGCCTTGAGACCCTCATGGGTGAGTAGCGCGCTTACAATTCCCTGATTGACAACTGCTAGAAATCATGCAACACCCCAAACCCATATTGACTATCCGTAAATATGGTTACTCTCATTTGTTTTGGAAGACAACATGCTCTTGTCAGCACAATCAACTCTGCCACTTGTGCTGAACTCACTCCTCTCAACCATGATGCTTCAATGACACTTATCACTGTACAAATCGCATATGCAGCTCGCAAGGTACCCTCAGGATCTCTCAAACATGATCGATCCACAAACAAAACAAAGTCAAATTCAGGCAATGGGGTATCTTGTATGTCAGGTCTTGGTTTTGTACACAATTCAGTCACATCCAAGCAATCATGATCTGCTTCATCCACCACCACTTCACAACTTGGAATTGGTGACAAGGAAGCTGGATTCAAACTTGTGCATCTTGTCACAGACAGAGTTTCTGCACCCAAAATCACTTGCTCATATTTTGTTAACCGACTGCTTGTAAGATGCTGTGTGCGAGTTCGTGTTAACAAAATCTCAACTGAATGTGGCACATACACTTTCAACGGATGTCCCATTACAATCGTTTCACTCTGCTCCAAACTCATACAAGTAGCAGCAACTGCTTTCAGACAACCAGGTAAGGCTGCAAGTACAGGATCCAACGTGGCTGAAAAATATGCCACTGGACGGCGCGCTGTTCTGTGCATTTTCGTTAGAACTGAAAGTGCACAACCATCGCATTCACTATAAAACAGTGCAAAATGCTTATTGAAGTCTGGCATCCCCAATGCGGGTGCTCGACACAAACTGTCTTGCAGTTCAAGAAATGCTTTTATGCATTTATCATCAAGATGTATGCGATCTGACATGTCTTTGTGTGTCAATCTTTGTAATGGCTTAGCTATCAGTGAAAAACCCGCCATCCACTGCCTGCAATATCCAACCATTCCCAAGAACATTCGAACTTCCTTTTGTGTACTCAGCGGATTCATTTGCAAAATGGCATCAATCCGATCTTGAGACACTTTCCTGATTCCTTTTTCAATGTTATGACCCAAGTAAAGAACTTCCTTTTGGAAAAATTGTAATTTTGCTGGTGACACTTTATGACCACCTACTGCCAAATGGTTCAGTAGAGCAATTGTATCAGCAACACATGCTTCTTTCATACCCGACGCAACCAATAAGTCATCTATGTATTGCACTAAAACTGAATTATTAGGCATCCTCAATGACTCCAAACATTTCTTGAATATCTGATTGAAGATTGAGGGAATCTCTATACACCCTTAAGGAACTCAGCACCATGCCAAGACACTGTTTCCGAACCGGAACACAAATAAATATTGACTATTCGGATGCAAAGGTATCGAGAAAAAAGCTTGAAACAGATCAATCACTGAAAACCATTCTGCATCACATGGAATTTGATAAAGAATCACAGCTGGATTTGGCACTATTGGACAAAAAGGTATTACAATTTGATTCATTTTCCTCAAATCTTGCACTATTCTATATTTTCCATTAGGTTTGCGAATTCTCATGATAGGTGAATTACATGGATTCTCTGGAATCTCTTTTAGAAAACCTTGTTCTGTTAACATTTCAATCACAGGTGTTACTCCTACAATTGTTTCAGGACCTACTTTGTAAGGTGGTGTTCCTGGAAATTCTGCATCTGGTTTAACCGAAATCTGAATTGGAGCTACTCCTTTCATCAAACCAATATCTTTTCCTGAAAAATCCCACACATCAGACAGTACTGTATCTCTCAACTCAACAGGCAAATCATTCGCTGTAAAAGAGGATATAAATCATTCACTTCTGTTGCCTGTCTTGTCATTTTAAAAACGACATCTTCATATTTCGTATGAAATGCTATTCCATCTGGTGTACAGTAAATGGAGCAATTTATCTTGCAAAGTAAATCTCTACCTAACAAATTTACTGGACTAGTGTCACACACCACAAATTTGTTTAAATCCTGAAATCCTCCAATCTGTACTTTCATTGGTTTAGTCACTGTAGTCTTAATCAATTTGTTCGAAACTCCTACAACTTGGATACTTTCTCCCAAGAGGGGTAGGTTGGGAATTTCCAAAGTTCTCACAGTGGAACGGGTAGCACCAGTATCTAAGAGGAACTTAACTGTGTTTCCGTCAACCTTGCCATCCACATAGGGACCACACTGATCTACCTCTAAGGATGCACCAAGCACGCACTCCTCCCCCCCACCCAGGCACCGTCATTGAGATGTATCTGAATCATTTCCATCTAACTGCATCAAATATTGCGAAGACACCTGCACATTTGAACTCAATTGTTCATTTGTATGAAAACCCACATTTGCATTATATTTCTGTACTTTACCATTCATATTTTACATAGGAGCTTTACCATTCATATTTTACATAGGAGCTTGAGGTATTTGTCCTCTGCCAACCGACATCTGCTGATTCCGATTCTGTTGATTCATCTGAATCTGATTCATTCCATTTATTCCTGTATCTACAAACTGTGTATCACCTGTATTTGCCTGTATGCTTTTACACTCACGCTTCCAATGTCCCAACTTGCCGCACGCATGACAAGGAAACTTCTTTTTCAATTCATCTATATTACCACCTCAACCTTTCCCTTGTGGTATCGGTATCATTTGCGTCACAGTATATCCATTTGACACTACACCTCTCATTCCAGTAGTAGTCTGACCATTTCCTTGATAAGCTTCTGTAAAATCCGTATTCATATTCAAACATCCTCCTTTCTTTGCTGCTTTCATTTGAGCCATCATCAATTTCTCCTTTAACTTTTTATGTTGCGATTTAATATCACCACAATATTTTGCATAACGAAGAATCTCATCAATCGACTTACTCTGCCAACAAATTAAATGTTGCTGAATCATATCACTTATTTCTGGTCTCAATCCCTACAGAAACCTATACACAAAATGTCCCATATCTTTCTCAGTGATATTCTCAATTCCACTGTACTGTTTGAACAACTGTAAAAGCCTTTCATAGTATGCATGCACTGAATCCTTCAATTCCTGAGTAGTCCTGTCTATTCTCACCTAATCTGTTTCTTTTGGTGAAATTTTCCCTTTCAAATATGTAATGACCTGATTATACTTTTTCATAACCTCTTCAGATGATGCTCCTGTCTTTGTATCTCCTGGATATTCCTCTTTCGGCCAATCTACAGTAATTTTACACTCAACCCACAAATCAGCCAGAAGTACAATATCAAACAAGCCATCCAAATGCTTCCACAAAACCTTTGAAACCTTGAAAAACCTCTCCACTTGTTTGTAACATTCGACTGGTTTTTCTCTCAACCTAGGAAAATCATTCGTAAAAGATAATATATCCTGTCTTGACCATGGGACATGAACAAGCACGCCTCCTGCCACTTCTCTCATAGGATATACTGTCACATCTGCCATTTCAGCTCCTGTCTCCCTCACAGGATACAGTGGTAAAGCCACTGAAGTCACTATTGTATCCTCCTTCTTTTTTGCCCATCTGCCTTTCCATCGGCCCAACTCACCCCAACGCTTTAGAGTGTTAATTAACTCCTTAGTCTGCACACCCTTTCCTGAAAGTTTCAAACTCTCTAAATCTTTGTCACTAAAATTTAATCTATACGTCTTTTGTAAAGCTTTGGACTTCTCTATGTCAACTTCATATGTTTGTGAAATTTCTGCAAACTTCTCATGTAAATTCCACGCTCTCCGTCTAATATTCTTACACATGAAAAGCAATTCTTCATCCCGATATTTACCTAATCTCTCTGGACTAATCGTTCCCAATATCATTTCTTCCAAATCCACTTTTAACTTGCTCACATCTATGCTTGAGTTATTATTCTGTAAGCTACAACCAGGCGCTATTTTTTGTATCCATTAATCTAGTTCTTCCGGAGAAGGACCTAACGATCTTTGAGTATCTTTACAAGTTTCCCCTCTTGAACCTTCTGATGTAGGTGTCACTCTTTTCTCAATGTGCAACAACCTTTTTGGATCCACATATGCACCTCTCTTTGGAGTTTTTCTGAAATGCTAATTAATGGTTCTGATTCTTCTCCTGTAACTAAACTCACATTTGCTCCACTATTTTCAATCAGTCCTCGATTATCCACATTTATTTTTTTCAAAACCTTATGAACTCCACTCATATTTCTATCTGGTATTGTTAAAGCATGTACTCGAGAAACTCCTTGTCCATCATTGTATAATGGAACAATTGGACCAATAGTCACTGGGACTGACAAATCATCTGGGTTCATCGGTATTACTATTCTCGACAACTCCTCTCTATTTGGAATCTGATTCTGTCTTAAGGGCGTGTTTTCTTGTGGCATTTCTACATGAACTAATGGAGCACTTGGTAAAGAGTTTGTCTCCATTGGCATCTTTTCCTCATGATAAGGCGGAGGTCTATTCATCAATAACTCACTTAAAAATTAATCATCTATGTCATCAATTCCCACAGAAAATTCTCTATTTCTAAATTTTTGTTCTTCAACATTTTTCTTTTTCTTCTTACATTTTTCTCCCTCATTAGTCTCAGCTACCATGACTGGGAACATCCATGTTCCTTCAGCTATTTCTTTTCTCCACATTTTCTTCTGAGCATCGCACTTCGCCTCTGAATATCTACTCACAGTATTCTTGTATCTAGTCTGATACCTTTCTCTTTCTCTTTTGTATGCCTCATGTTCCCATTCTTTAAGAGCTTCATACTGAATAGGTCTAGGAATATGTCTCAAATTATTCATTTATCTCCTTAAATTCTCTAGAATCCTAGGATTAAGTCCCATTCTCTGGAAATGCTAAATTATCATCTCGTTCAGTACACTTCATCCAATTTTCTAGCCATGTACACGTGTGATAACCCCTTTCCAATGACATAAATGAAGCAGGGGTCCTTTCAGGAGCCACAGGAATTCCTTCTCTAATGGGTATCGGCTTATCTTTATGAAACAAAGTTTTCAATAATTTAAAAAACGTCATGTTTCTCTACATTACGATAAAACTATACAAGTAAAACAAATCTCCAACAATTTATTTTTCCGTGTTATGATTCCTCTGCTACCAATCAAAGTTATTCACGCTGTCCAATCCCAGCGCGATTCACAGCAACCAACCCATACCAGCGCGGCACCCAGTGACGATTTCTCACCAACCGACCAATACCAGCACAGCACTTTGTGACGTCAGTTTAACTCCTGCAACTGACCCTCCCTTTACAAAATCAACGTCAGCGTCTTTATGAAGTCTTTAACAAACAAACAACATAAAACAACTTGTCTGCTCCACTAAAAGAATAAACGATAGAACCATGCACTCTGAGAATTCTTTTACTTCCAGCAAAATCTCGACCAGCACGATTTTAGCCTTACCCGATTGAAAACTCTCAGGACTTCTCCAGTTGTGCTTTCTGAAGATACCTACAAAATCTTCAAAATTCACACTTCAAGATTCCCTGTGCAAGTACCTACAATACGACTATTGCTCAGCACTACATCACCAGTAGACAACACACTTAGGGGCCGATTCCGATCTCGGCCGGTAGGGCACCGAATCGGATTCGGCTTTACCGGATCCGATTCGGAGCCCTATTTCCCGACCGAGTCGTACGTGCGTCTGGGCGAGCGAGTACGATGCGTGCGCTCGCGAAATCTCCGACCGACTCGTTCGCAGGACCCGACCGACTCGCACGGGGACGACTCGCACCGCGCAATGGAGACGTTCCCTGGCCGGGTAAGTACGATGCGCACCTCGACCGCTCCGACCGACTCGCGCAGTCCGGCTCCAAGGAGCTGTCGGAGCCGCACTTTGGGGGTCCGTGTCGGACCCCCCTGGAAGCGTAGGCGTGTGAGTCGCACACAGGGGGGACCCATGGGTCCCCCCTAAACGTGCATGTACGGCGCGACCCGCATCGACGCGAACCCACTGTAGGGGGCGCCCTTGTTCGCGTCGTGCCCATTGAGTCAATGGGAGCCCGTGTATGCGTCGTACGACTGGCTCCCATTGACTTCAATGGGAGTCCGACCGAATCGAGTCCGATAGCATACGTGCGCATCGTACTCGTTCGGTCGGGCTGCTAGGGTCCGATTCGGTCGGAAATCTCTCCGGGTCCGGCTCGGTCGGGGAGATTTCCGGCCTGAATCGGAATCGGCCCCTTAGTGTATGCCACACTAAGACTGCCCTTAGGCTTTATCCCGGGATCTTAGGCCAATGATGGACACGTTACTTCCATTAAGGTCAACGACGGACCACAACGTATAACATAAAAGTAACATTTTTATAGTCAGTCAATGTCTCTTAATTCCGTCTCTTCATTGCCTAGTATATTTAGTCGAATAAACCATCCGATAAAGCTACCAGAAAACTGATCCAGCGGAAGCGGTGTAATTTTTATAACCACTTGCAATATCCTCATTATACCATAAACCAAATTTTGATCATTTACTATACCAAAGAGTTTAGGCCCATAGAAACTCTATAACCACTTACAAATCATGAGGTCCTCCGAAAGATCTTTGAAAGAGCTAATAGGGACTCAGATAATTAGAGACGGATGCTATTTCCTTCATGAGGACCTGTAATGAAGAAAATGCCTAACCAACAACAATAGTCAAATGCATATCATGTCAAATAACACATCAATAAAAACAAACTCTGTATACTTATCAAGATACTTTTATCTAAATCATCAAATATGAATGGTCAATACATAAACACATTAGAATGTCAGTACTTTTGTTATTTCAATAATTACAGGTAAAAATCAAAACAGAAAATACAGATCATGGTAACATACATCAAATCAATAACTAGCGTGAGAGGAGAGAGAGAGAAATGAAAAGAAGATTTACATTGCAATCTCAGTATGCAATTTGAAATTCATACAAACCTAAGATCATTGAGTTAATGCACAGCATGCAATAGTCTTAATTAGCCAACCCTTTAGCCGAAAAGGTAGAGCTTGTGCAACATCACCAGCCAATGAAATGCAAAATAACCAGGATAGTTTAGTTCAAGGGAGAATCAGAGTTCAGACCAACAGCATGTCACGCCCACTATTGCAAAGATAATAGCCAGCCAGAGTAGCATTGAGAGTGCAGCAGCAAAAGCCTCTCTCTCTAGTTTCTTTTCCCACGGAAATAATTATACCCCAAAATGTTCACAATTCCAACCCCCCAAATGTATCTTTTTCACAGTTTTGCATGATTCTATTGGTTAGGATCCATGAGGTGATCATTCTCCAGCCTAGTCCATCCAGAACTTTAACAAGATAGTCCTTTGTTAATTTGCAAGACGTCATGTCACCTCGGAAGTAGGAAACACATCGAGACTTTTTTCATATCCACGCGCTCGCTTCCACATCAGCTTGCAACATAGTTGACAAAATTATTCATAGAGAGAAATACTCTAACCGTAGGAAGGAAACTCTAGTGATAAACATGCATTAACTGAAGCAAATAGATAAGCATCTTAGGAAATATAAAGGACAAAATACATTCTTCTGATGCCTCCATTAGAAAAGGAAATAATACACTAACAGTTTTTGAGGCCTTCATATGAGAACCGCAAATCATCTTTTTCTGAACAATAAAACACACCATTAGTAATAATATATAAGTAAATGGAGAATGCATAAGAAACAATATAAGAAGAAAACATAATTTCAATTAAACTCATAAGCATAGTCTGATTTCATAGCAATAATTTTTCTAATATGATTTTCATGACCATAAAAAACATAAGCAAGAATCATTTTTACTTTTAAGTATTTTCATTATCATATATTCTATAATTCTATTTGCAAGTTGCTTTTGTACTATATTCGATAGTACATTTAATAAGTTTCTCTCTTGGGACATAATCGTTTCTCTGTCATCAGTTTACAACCCTCCTGCATGCTTTTACGATGCAGCTTTTAAATCTTTCACGTTTTGTGTCACTCCTGCATGCTTTTACGATGCAGTCTTAAGCTTCTCAAGTGTTTTCACAAGATCACACTGTTAGTTATGTCTATTAAATAAATATTTGCACACACTTAATGAGCAGACTTGATCAAGCAAAATTATTCTCAAATAATCATGCTCCGTTGATCCCCCATCTGATGGCGAATCAAGCCATCACAAAATCTACATAATCTGATTACGATCTGATTATCTCAGAATGCACTTGTTCTCATTTGTTTTAGTCTAACACCCTCTAAATCCCTTAACACTTCATATTATGCACCTTTTTTGTCTTCTATCTCATTGTTGTCCCTTTTCCTTTTTCTTGCCCTTCTTTTTGTCTCTTCTACTTTGCACTTACAACATCTATATATCAGCATTTTTATTAGTATACCAGCAGAAATAGCAATAATTGGTGTTAGTATTTGTCCAAATAAGCTGTTACTTAGTGCTGTAAGCCAATTACCTACAGAGGAAAAACCCTTACCAAGTTTCTCCCATGCACCATCAACTTTTAGTTCTGTCAAATCACTACGCAAACGAGTAATGTTACTAATTTATCCCTCCAAGTCTCTGCTTTTGTCAGGGATATAAGTGCAACATTGTTGAATTTTCAGCATACTACAGACTCCGCCCTCTTTTGCCCATAATACATCTAGAGCAAGCCTATTTTGCAAAACCATTGATCTCATTGCAACCATTTCAGTATCAATCATTAAGAACCCACCAGAAGTATTCGTTGATAAACGATCAATCACTGTAGACAACTTTCTAATCTTATGTGAGGTCAAAATCACTCCCACTGAAGGTATTAATGCCCCATATATATCACCCACAATTTCTGCAGCACTTATTCCTCTTTTATTCCGTGTTAGTTTCTTTTTATTGGTTCCATGATTTTCATTCACATGGTAGATTTTGGGAAAAACTATGTCCACATAACAACTTCCATACCAATGTTGTGGCAATCTATAATAAGCATTTTTATCACACACATAAAAACTCCAGGATAGACTGGATCAGTACCACCTCTTAGGCCCAAACCCCTCGTAAAATGGAAAGTATGTTCACATTTACTAGAACCAATGAAATAGCTGTTATATTCAGTCTTCTGTCTTAGTAAGCAAAGCTTCCTTTGTGATGCCAATCCAGAGTCATTGCATCATATGTCTCACCTTTTTATAATCACCATCCCTATGAGCCCATGGAGGTATATAAGCCTTTTGTTCTGCAGCTTTTTTCTTAAACTCGTTTCGCCTATCTTCTACTGTATTTATAAATTCTATTTCTACACTGTGTAAACTACAAGTCAGGTTGTTTCGATGTGCATGTACAGTATCTATTGGCTAAGTAGTATGAAAGAAATCTCCCATGTACTCTGCATCCTTTGCACTAATCACTATATTCATATTCTTCTTAATAGGAACTTCTGAAAAAACAAAATCAAAATTAGAGTAGAAGTATTGAAACTGGTCTTTGCCATAGAATAAACTTGTTAGTACACTACATGAAACTCCATATGTTAAAGGAAGGTGGTGATAGGTCACACCTTCTGACACAGACAATGATAATTGCATACACACATAACAATCTCTCGCATCCATATTATCAACATATTCGTATAAGAGTTTAGTAAAAATATTCAACAAAAAGTCATTAATAGAATTATCTTGGTGCAAGTCATTCCCTGTTAGTTTTTTAATATTAGTCTCTTGATCCTCTTTAAGGTTTTCTGCTACATCTGTTATTGTATTAAATTGTTCATTAGTAGGTTTGACATTGACAGAATACATAAAATAAGGCACGATTAATATTAGTACTAACCAGACAAACAATATTATAAGAAAACATAAAAAGCAAGCATTAAGACATCTTCGCCTATTTAAGCTTTTATTTTGATTACCAGTCTCAGTTCTATCCATTTTATAATAGAAAGGAAAAAATGAATTCTAAAAAAAAATTCAAAAATATCAGCAAGTTTTTTCCCCTTTTTTTTCAAGCTTTAGCAAGCTTTCTTTTATTAGCAAGATTTGTGTACCACACACATTTCGAGCTTCAGGTCACGGCCTTATTTTCAAATCTCCCCTCTTTTTTTCTGTACCCTTTTTTCTTATGAACAGTTCATTTAGGGTGGCTCATATGATGAGTTGTCTTTGGAACAGAACGTAATGAATTCTTTTTCCCAATCATTCATGGCAGCAGCCAAATATGTCCATTCAGGTGCTGTGTACTTTTTACTTGGAATCCGTGCTCTTTTTGTTCTGCGTACTGTGTTTTCTTCTCCGTCTGTATCACTTTGTTCAGATTAGCTAGACAGTTCAATTACAGTTGCTGGACTCTTTTCATTCAAAATATATTTCAACTGCTTATTTCCTCCAGGCCATTTATCACCTTTTCTTGTTCGTTTTCCAGAGACACTGTCTATTTCACTTGAGTCAAAACTCCGCTTAGCTGATTCCCTTTTTTCTTTTTCTCTGTCTCTTTCAGGGACCAACTCTCTTTCAGCTTCAACAGTGACAGTGTTGCGAGACCCAGTAGCTTGAACCCACTCTACTCTACTTGATTCTCAGTCTCTTCAGGCTCTCTTTGTTCTCTTTGTTCACCTTCAACTGACTCTGTTCTTTCAAGTGGACATGGGACTGGACGAGTGTGAGCAGCGTGAATCCAGATAGGCAACCCACCACATTTGGCTGCTGTTGTTGTCACAAGAATCACTTGATATGGCCCACGCCAACGAGGTTCCAAACAAGACTTCCTCACATGTTTCTTGATGAGCACCCAGTCTCCGGGGCTCAAATCATGTGCTTGTTCTTGTTGGACAGCAGTTGCGTCTTCTCCAACATGGTGAGACACAGAACGCACTACGTCAGCCAATCCTTTATAATAATCGAGCACTAAATCATCAGTTATGTTCACAAGTTGATTTGCTGGGACTGTTGGCTGTCTCATAGCCCTTCCCATCACAATTACGTGTGGGGACAGTCCAGTTCTTCTGTCTGGAATACTTCTCAAACTCATCAACACCAATGGTAATGCATCAGGCTATTTCAGTGTTTTGGATGCACAAACTTTAGCTAGTCGTGATTTAATTATGCCGTTTATCTGTTAGACCACACCAGGTGCCTCAGGTCGATAAGCCCAATGAATTTTTTTTGCTGAATTTGTAAGGCAGCACAAATCATTCGAACTACTTCGTTATTGAAGTGCATTCCTCTATTTGATTCTAACGAGACTGGAAATCCAAATCTTGGTATAATCACTCTAAGTAGCAGTTTAGTAACAGTTAGGCTGTCATTATGTCTTGTTGAGTATGCCTCAACCCAGCGTGAAAACAGACACACAATCACCAACACGTACTTTAATCCATGGCAAGGAGGCATCTCAATAAAGTCTAACTGCATATGCGTAAATGGAGCTGCTGCTTTTCCAATTCGACCCAAACTAACAACTGTCTTCCTCCCTGCATTTTTTTGCTGATGTTATGCATCTTTGGCAGAGACTCTCTGCAATGACTCTAAATTTCGGGTAAAACCATGTCTGTTTGAAAAGTCTTATCATAGCATCTCTGCCTACATGTGTTGGACATGACAAACTCTTGCCATTTGTGATAACAAACTGTCCAGCAATATTGGTCTTCCATCTCTGTAAACCCACACTTCATAATCTGCTCTGCGTGTACATCCTGTTTTGATCCACCCTTCTCTTTCTGTTTCGCTAGCTGCATCTTGTAATTCTCAAATTTCCTCCAACATTTCAACAGTTGAGAACATTAACTTGCATTCTGCTTAATCAGATTGTTCCTTTAAATGTTCCCCATTTATTGTATACGGATTTTGAGCACAAAAGTGCGCAATTTCGTCAGCATATCTGTTGCCAATGGTGATATAATCACAACCAGATTTATGGTCTGGACATTTTACCACCCCAATTTGAGCAGGCATTTGTAGTGCTATCAATAGGTGTTTTACACACTCTCCGTTTCGTATGGCTGACCCCCAAGAGGTCGAAAACCCATGTTGAGACCACAACCTCGGTCTAGGTCCACTCTCTCCCCGCAGCTCCGCTGTGCCGTCTCTTGCCTCCAGACCCCGACCTCCTCCTTGGGAGGTTCGGGGCTACTGCCCGCCCCTGCGCCTGCTGCCCGCTCCAACTGGGACCAGACTACCTGCAACCACCGTAACCTTTCTCAGCCGTTTTTTTTTCTTAATTTTTCCCTGTTGTGCTACTGTTATTGTGCCCATCTGTGTCTTGCTCTAATTCCACACCCGTTTTTATTTTCTCGTGCCTGCCTGTTCCTTTCGCCTTTCGCCGCTGCTGCCCCTGTAGCTCCTGCCCCCCGGATTACCCCCGGAATTCCCCCGCTCCCACCTCCCAGCCTCTCCTCCCTCCCACCTCCCCTACTTAATGGCAGCCGCTGCGCGGTCGCGCAGCGGGCGCGCCGCCGGCATGCTAAAGGCAAGCCTGTCTGCGCCCGTCCGCAACCCGACCGCGGCCAGCGCCAGAAGCCCTGGACCTCCCACTACCCATCGCTATGACACCACCACCCTCCTCGCACTCAACCCTGGAAGACTTAGAGAATGCCAACAGGCCTCGCCGAACACGACCCACGTCCAGTTCACCTGCCTCCACTGCCGCCAGACCCTCACCGCCACCCCGGCCTCCAACACCGCCGACGCCAGCACCGGCGACACCCTAAAATGCATCCTCCTCAACATACGCTCCGTACACAAACACGCCATGGAAATCTGGAACCTACTCGACTCTCTCTCGCCCGACATCGCCTTCTTCACAGAGACCTGGACCAACGCATCCTCCGCCCCCGACATCAGCACCGCCATCCGAGACGGATACAAGATCCAGAGGAAAGACTGCCCCAACCACCCAGGAGGGGGCCTCGCCATCGCCCACAAGAGCACCCTCCGCCTCACCACCCCCAGCGAAACCTTCCCCTCCGCCGAACACCTGCACTTCCAGATCCAGACCACCCCCAAAGCCACACTCTGAGGAACCCTCATCTACAGACCCCCCGGCCCCCGAACACCCTTCGCCACCACCATCACCGACTTCATCGCACCCCACGCCATCGCCTCAGCAAACTACATACTCATTGGAGACATGAACTTTCACCTAGACAACCCCAGCGACCCCAACGCCACTATCCTTCGTGACAACCTCGCCAGCATCGCACTTAAACAACTCGTCATCTCACCGACCCACAGAGCAGGACACACCCTCAACCCCATCTTCACGGCAGGAAACAGCATCCAATTCAGCCACACAACGCAGCCGCCATGGACCGACCACCACTGCGTACACTTCGCCATCAACAAACCCAAGGCACCCAAACCAGCCCCACGCCCACCTTGAAGCAACTGGAGCAAGGTTACCGACGAGCAACTTAACTCCACCCTCACCGAGACAACCACACCTGGGCACCCGACGCAAACGACGCAGCCAGAGAACTCCACACCTGGATCTTCAACTGCGCAGACGAGCTCGCACCGCTACGCAACCCCGACAGACAACGCCCCAGGAAAGCCGCCTGGTTCACCACCGCTCTCCAAGAAGCCAGACGCACCTGCAGACGCCTGGAGAAGAATTGGAGAAACACCAAGACAACCGAAAACCACACCACCTACAAGGACGCCATGACGGACTACCACAACCAGATCAGAGCCACCAAGAGATACTTCATCCACAACAAAATCCTGGCCAACTCCACCAACTCCAAGGAACTCTTCAGTGTCATTCAGGAATTCACCAACCCACGCAGCGAAGCCACAGACATCACCCCATCCCAAGACCTCTGCGACAAGCTTGGAACCTATTTCCACCTCAAGATCAAAAACCTCTACGACAACTTTATCGACCATCCACCAGGCGCCACAGACGGCTCCCCGCCCCCCAGAAACACCAGCCAGCCCACCATCTCTAAATGGATACCGATCACGGCCTAAGACACCGCCTCGACCATGAAAAGCATCCACTCGGGGGCCCCCACCGACCCCTGGCCCCCTCACATCTACCACAGAGCCGCGGACACCATCGCACCCGAACTACAACGCACCATCAACACCACCTTCAAAACAGGCACCTTCCCAGATGACTGGAAGCGCGCAGAAGTCAGACCCCTGCTCAAGAAGCCCACAGCTGACCCCACCGACCTCAAGAACTATCGGCCCATCTCGCTCCTCGCCTTCGCAGCCGAAGTTCCAGAGAAAACAGTCAACAGGAAACTGACACGATTCATTGACGAGAACGCCGTCCTCGACCAGTCCCAATCTAGATTCCGAAGCAACCACAGCACAGAGACCGCCCTACTCGCCGCCACAGACGACATCCGCACCCTCCTGGACCAAGGCCACTCCGCAGCCCTCATCCTACTCGACCTATCAGCGGCCTTCGACACCGTCTCCCACCGCACACTAGTCGCCAGACTACACGACGCAGGCATACAAGGAACAGCCCTGGACTGGATCCGATCATTCCTCACCGGAAGAAGCCAAAGGATCAGACTCCCACCCTTCCTCTCCGACCCCACGAGAATCACCTGCGGAGTCCCACAGGGTTCATCACTGAGCCCCAGCCTCTTCAACATCTACATGGCCCCCCTCACAGCCATCGTCTGACAACACGGCCTCAACATAGTATCCTACGCCGACGACACCCAGCTCATCCTCTCCCTCACCAAAGACCCCACCACTGCCAAACTCAACTTCCAGAAAGGAATGCAAGACGTCGCAGTCTGGATGACCAACAGCTGCCTGAAGTTCAACGCCGAGAAGACAGAAGTCCTCGTCCTCGGTACCACCCCTTCTACATGGGACAACACCTGGTGGCCGACCGACCTCGGAAGCCCACCTACCCCCTCAGACCACGCCAAGAACCTCGGCATCGTACTCGACTCATCACTTACCATGAACCGACAAGTCAACGCTGTCACCTCCAGCTGCTTCAACACCCTCCGCATCCTCCGCAAGACTTTCAAGTGGATCCCTCCTGAGTCAAGGAAGACAGTCACCCACGCACTCATCACCAGCAGACTGGACTATGGAAACGCACTCTACGCCGGCATCAACAAGTCCCTACTCCGCAAACTCCAGACAATACAGAACACCGCCGCCAGACTCGTCCTCGGCATCCCCCGGCACGAACACATCAGCCAACACCTACGAAGTCTCCACTGGCTCCCCGTGGAGAAAAGAGTCACTTTCAAAATCCTCACTCACGCCTACAAATTCCTACACAACAATGGACCCAAATACCTCAACAACAGAATCAACTTCCACGTACCCAAAAGAAACCTCCGATCTTCCAACCTCGCACTGGCCGAAACCTCGCTCATCCATAGAGCCAGAGCAGGCGGAAGATCCTTCTCTCACATTACAGCCAAGACCTGGAAAGAGCTACCAGCAGACATCAGACACGCCCCCTCCCTGAACACCTTCAGGAAGACCCTCAAGACCTGGCTCTTCGGCTAAACAGATCTGCGGACCACCCCCCCCCCTCAGCGCCATGAGACCCTCACGGGTGAGTAGCGCGCTTACAATTCCCTGATCGACAACTGCCCGAAATCATGCACCACCCCAAACCCATATTGACTATCCGTAAATATGGTTACTCTCATTTGTTTTGCTTCAATGACACTTATCACTGTACAAATCGCATATGCAGCTCGCAAGGTACCCTCAGGATCTCTCAAACATGATCAATCCACAAACAAAACAAAGTCAAATTCAGGCAATGGGGTATCTTGTATGTCAGGTCTTGGTTTTGTACACAATTCAGTCACATCCAAGCGATCATGATCTGCTTCATCCACCACCACTTCACGACTTGGAATTGGTAACAAGGAAGCTGGATTCAAACTCGTGCATCTTGTCACAGACATAGTTTCTGCACCCAAAATCACTTGCTCATATTTTGTTAACCGACTGCTTGTAAGATGCTGTCTGTGAGTTCGTCTTAACAAAATCTCAACTAAATGTGGCACATACACTTTCAACGGATGTCCCATTACAATCGTTTCACTCTGCTCCAAACTCATACAAGTAGCAGCAACTGCTTTCAGACAACCAGGTAAGGCTGCACGTACAGGATCCAACGTGGCTAAAAAATATGCCACTGGACGGCGCGCTGTTCTGTGCATTTTCGTTAAACTGAAAGTGCACAACCATCGCGTTCGCTACAAAACAGTGCAAAATCCTTATTGAAGTCCGGCATCCCCAATGCGGGTGCTCGACACAAACTATCTCGCAGTTCAAGAAATGCTTTCATGCATTTATCATCAAGATGTATGAGATCTGACATGTCTTTGTGTGTCAATCTTTGTAATGGCTTAGCTATCAGTGAAAAACCCGCCATCCACTGCCTGCAATATCCAACCATTCCCAAGAACATTCGAACTTCTTTTGTGTACTCAGCGGATTCATTTGCAAAATGGCATCAATCCGATCTTGAGACACTTTCCTGATTCCTTTTTCAATGTTATGACCCAAGTAAAGAACTTCCTTTTGGAAAAATTGTAATTTTGCTGGTGACACTTTATGCCCACCTACTGCCAAATGGTTCAGTAGAGCAATTGTATCAGCAACACATGCTTCTTTCATACCTGACGCAACCAATGTCATCTATGTATTGCACTAAAACTGAATTATTAGGCCTCATCAATGACTCCAAACATTTCTTCAATATCTGATTGAAGATTGAGGGAATCTCTATACACCCTTGAGGAACTCAGCACCATGCCAAAACACGGTTTCCGAACCGGAACACAAATAAATATTGACTATTCGGATGCAAAGGTATCGAGAAAAAGCTTGAAACAGATCAATCACTGAAAACCATTCTGCATCACAAGGAATTTGATAAAGAATCACAGCTGGATTTGGCACTATTGGACAAAAAGGTATTACAATTTGATTCATTTTCCTCAAATCTTGCACTATTCTATATTTTCCATTAGGTTTGCGAATTCTCATGATAGGTGAATTACATGGATTCTCTGGAATCTCTTTTAGAAAACCTTGTTCTGTTAACATTTCAATCACAGGTGTTACTCCTACAATTGTTTCAGGACCTACTTTGTAAGGTGGTGTTCCTGGAAATTCTGCATCTGGTTTAACCGAAATCTGAATTGGAGCTACTCCTTTCATCAAACCAATATCTTTTCCTGAAAAATCCCACACATCAGACAGTACTGTATCTCTCAACTCAACAGGCAAATCATTCGCTGTAAAAGAGGATATAAATCATTCACTTCTGTTGCCTGTCTTGTCATTTTAAAAACGACATCTTCATATTTCGTATGAAATGCTATTCCATCTGGTGTACAGTAAATGGAGCAATTTATCTTGCAAAGTAAATCTCTACCTAACAAATTTACTGGACTAGTGTCACACACCACAAATTTGTGTAAATCCTGAAATCCTCCAATCTGTACTTTCATTGGTTTAGTCACTGTAGTCTTAATCAATTTGTTCGAAACTCCTACAACTTGGATACTTTCTCCCGAAAGGGATAGGTTGGGAATTTCCACAGTTCTCACAGTGGAACGGGTAGCACCAGTATCTACGAGGAACTTAACTGTGTTTTCATCAACCTTGCCATCCACACAGGGACCACACTGATCTACCTCTAAGGATGCACCACGCACACACTCCCCCCCCACCCAGGTACCCTCATTGAGATGTATCTGAATAATTTCCATCTAACTGCATCAAATATTGCGAAGACACCTGCACATTTGAATTCAATTGTTCATTTGTATGAAAACCCACATTTGCATTATATTTCTGTACTTTACCATTCATATTTTACATAGGAGCTTGAGGTATTTGCTGACCATGTCCTCTGCCAACCGACATCTGCTGATTCCGATTCTGTTGATTCATCTGAATCTGATTCATTCCATTTATTCCTGTATCTACAAACTGTGTATCACCTGTATTTGCCTGTATGCTTTTACACTCACGCTTCCAATGTCCAAACTTGCTGCACGCATGACAAGGAAACTTCTTTTTCAATTCATCTATATTACCACCTCTACCTTTCCCTTGTGGTATCGGTATCATTTGCGTCACAGTATATCCATTTGACACTACACCTCTCATTCCAGTTGTAGTCTGACCATTTCCCTGATAAGCTTCTGTAAAATCCGTATTCATATTCAAACATCCTCCTTTCTTTGCTGCTTTCATTTGAGCCAACATCAATTTCTCCTTTAACTTTTTATGTCGCGATTTAATATCACCACAATATTTTGCATAACGAAGAATCTCATCAATCGACTTACTCTGCCAACAAATTAAATGTTGCTGAATCATATCACTTATTTCTGGTCTCAATCCCTACAGAAACCTATAGACAAAATGTCCCATATCTTTCTCAGTGATATTCTCAATTCCACTGTACTGTTTGAACAACTGTAAAAGCCTTTCATAGTATGCATGCACTGAATCCTTCAATTCCTGAGTAGTCCTGTCTATTCTCACCCAATCTGTTTCTTTTGGTGAAATTTTCCCTTTCAAATATGTAATGACCTGATTATACTTTTTCATAACCTCTTCAGATGATGCTCCTGTCTTTGGATCTCTTGGATATTCCTCTTTCGGCCAATCTACAGTAATTTTACACTCAACCCACAAATCAGCCGGAAGTACGATATCAAACAAGCCATCCAAATGCTTCCACAAAACCTTTGAAACCTTGACAAACCTCTCCAGTTGTTTGTACCATTCGACTGGTTTTTCTCTCAACCTAGGAAAATCATTCGTAAAAGATAATATATCCTGTCTTGACCATGGGACGTGAACAAGCACGCCTCCTGCCACTTCTCTCATAGGATATACTGTCACATCTGCCATTTCAGCTCCTGTCTCCCTCACAGGATACAGTGGTAAAGCCACTGAAGTCACTATTGTATCCTCCTTCTTTTTTGCCCATCTACCTTTCCATCGGTCCAACTCACCCCAACCCTTTAGAGTGTTAATTAACTCCTTAGTCTACAAACCCTTTCCTGAAAGTTTCAAACTCTCTAAATCTTTGTCAGTAAAATCTAATCTATACGTCTTTTGTAAAGCTTTGGACTTCTCTATGTCAACTTCATATGTTTGTGAAATTTCAGCAAACTTCTCATGTAAATTCCTCGCTCTCCGTGTAATATTCTTACACATGAAAAGCAATTCTTCATCCCGATATTTACCTAATCTCTCTGGACTAATCGTTCCCAATATAATTTCTTCCAAATCCGCTTTTAACCTGCTCACATCTATGCTTGAGTTATTATTCTGTAAGCTACAACCAGGCGCTATTTTTTGTATCCATTCATCTATTTCTTCCGGAGAAGGACCTAACGATCTTTGAGTATCTTTAACAGTTTCACCTCTTGAACCTTCTGATGTAGGTGTCACTCTTTTCTCAATGTGCAACAACCTTTTTGGATCCACATATGCACCTCTCTTTGGAGTTTCAACTGATTTTTCTGAAATGCTAATTAATGGGTCTGATTCTTCTCCTGGAACTAAACTCACATTTGCTCCACTATTTTCAATCAGTCCTCGATTATCCACATTTATTTTTTTCAAAACCTTATGAACTCCACTCATATTTCTATCTGGTATTGTTAAAGCATGTACTCGAGAAACTCCTTGTCCATCATTGTATAATGGACAATTGGACCAATAGTCACTGGGACTGACAAATCATCTAGGTTCATTGGTATTACTATTCTCGACAACTCCTCTCTATTTGGAATCTGATTCTGTCTTAAGGGCGTGCTTTCTTGTGGCATTTCTACATGAACTAATGGAGCACTTGGTAAAGAGTTTGTCTCCATTGGCATCTGTTCCTCATGATAAGGCGGAGGTCTATTCATCAATAACTCACTTAAAAATTAATCATCTATGTCATCAATTCCCTCAGAAAATTCACTATTTCTAAATTTTTGTTCTTCAACATTCTTCTTTTTCTCCTTACATTTTTCTCCCTCATTAGTCTCAGCTACCATGACTGGGAACATCCTTGTTCCTTCAGCTATTTCTTTTCTCCACATTTTCTTCTGAGCATCCCACTTCGCCTCTGAATATCTACTCACAGTATTCTTGTATCTAGTCTGATACCTTTCTCTTTCTCTTTTGTATGCCTCATGTTCCCATTCTTTAAGAGCTTCATACTGAATAGGTCTAGGAATATGTCTCAAATTATTCATTTATCTCCTTAAATTCTATAGAATTCTAGGATTAAGTCCCATTCTCTGGAAATGCTAAATTATCATCTCGTTCAGTACACTTCATCCAATTTTCTAGCCATGTACACGTGTGATAACCCCTTTCCAATGACATAAATGAAGCAGGGGTCCTTTCAGGAGCCACAGGAATTCCTTCTCTAATGGGTATCGGCTTATCTTTATGAAACAAAGTTTTCAATAATTTAAAAAACTTCATGTTTCTCTACATTAAAATAAAACTATACAAGTAAAACAAATCTCCAACAATTTATTTTTCCATGTTATGATTCCTCTGCTACCAATCAAAGTTATTCACGCTGTCCAATCCCAGCGCGATTCACAGCAACCAACCCATACCAGTGTGGCACCCAGTGAAGATTTCTCACCAACCGACCAATACCAGCACAGCACTTTGTGACGTCAGTTTAACGTCTTTATGAAGTCTTTAACAAACAAACAACATAAAACAACTTGTCTGCTCCACTAAAAGAATAAACGATAGAACCATGCACTCTGAGAATTCTTTTACTTCCAGCAAAATCTCAAACAGCACGATTTTACCCTTACCTGATTGAAAACTCTCAGGACTTCTCCAGTTGTGCTTTCTGAAGATACCTAAAAAATCTTCAAAATTCACACTTCAAGATTCCCTGTGCAAGTACCTACAATACGACTATTGCTCAGCACTGCATCAACAGTAGACAACACACTTAGGGCCCGATTCTGATGCGGGTTGGAAAAGCTTCCCGACCGAGAGCCTGATTCTGATGCGGTTAGGAAGGCCTCCTAACGGCATTTGCTCCTTTCAAATCGGGTCGGGAATGTGTCTTCCCGACCGAGGGCCCAATTCTGATGCGGTTAGGAACAAATGTTCCCATTGAAGTCAATGGGAGTTCAACCAAATCGTATCTGGAAGCATCCGGATGCATCCTACTCCGCCGGTCGGACTTTCCCGATCCGAGTGGGTCGGACACCATTTCCCAACCGATTCGGTCGGGAAGCTTTTCCAACCCGCATCAGAATCGGCCCCTAAGTGTATGCCACACTAAGACTGCCCTTAGGCTTTATCCCCGGATCATAGGCCAATGACGGACCCGTTACTTCCATTAAGGTCAACGACGGACCACAACGTATAACATAAAAGTTACATTTTTATAGTCAGTCAATGTCTCCTAATTCCGTCTCTTCATTAACTAGTATATTTAGTCGAATAAACCATCCGATAAAGCTACCAGAAAACTGATCCAGCGGAAGCGGTGTAATTTTTATAACCACTTGCAATATCCTCATTATACCATAAACCAAATTTTGATCATTTACTATATTAAAGAGTTTAGGCCCATAGAAACTCTATAACCACTTACAAATCATGAGGTCATCCGATAGATCTTTGAAAGAGCTAATAGGGACTCAGATAATTAGAGACGGATGCTATTTCCTTCATGAGGACCTGTAATGAAGAAAATGCCTAACCAACAACAATAGTCAAATGCGTATCATGTCAAATAACACATCAATAAAAACAAAATCTGTATACTTATCAAGATACTTTTTTCTAAATCATCAAATATGAATGGTCAATACATAAACACATTAGAATGTCAGTACTTTTGTTATTTCAATAATTACAGGTAAAAATCACAACAGAAAATACAGATCATGGTAACATACATCAAATCAATAACTAGCGTGAGAGGAGAGAGAGAGAAATGAAAAGAAGATTTACATTGAAATATCAGTATGCAATTTGAGATTCATACGAACCTAAGATCATTGAGTTAATGCACAGCATGCAATAGTCTTAATTAGCCAACCCTTTAGCCGAAAAGGTAGAGCTTGTGCAACATCATCAGCCAATGAAATGCAAAATAACCAGGATAGTTCAGTTCAAGGGAGAATCAGAGTTCAGACCAACAGCATGTCACCCCCAGTACTGCAAAGATAATAGCCAGCCAGAGTAGCATTGAGAGTGCAGCAGCAAAAGCCTCTCTCTCTAGTTTCTTTTCCCACGGAAATAATTATACCCCAAAATGTATCCAACCCCCCAAATGTATCTTTTTCACAGTTTTGCATGATTCTATTGGTTAGGATCCATGAGGTGATCATTCTCCAGCCTAGTCCATCCAGAACTTTAACAAGATAGTCCTTTGTTAATTTGCAAGACGTCATGTCACCTCGGAAGTAGGAAACACATCGAGACTTTTTTCATATCCACGCGCTCGCTGACAAAATTATTCATAGAGAGAAATACTCTAACCGTAGGAAGGAAACTCTAGTGATAAACATGCATTAACTGAAGCAAATAGATAAGCATCATAGGAAATATGAAGGACAAAATACATTCTTCTGATGCCTCCATTAGAAAAGGAAATAATACACTAACAGTTTTTGAGGCCTTCATATGAGAACCGCAAATCATCTTTTTCTGAATAATAAAACACACCATTAGTAATAATATATAAGTAAATGGAGAATGCATAAGAAACGATATAAGAAGAAAACATCATTTCAATTAAACTCATAAGCATAGTCTGATTTCATAGCAATAATTTTTCTAATATGATTTTCATGACCATAAAAAACATAAGCAAGAATCATTTTTACTTTAAGTATTTTCATTATCATATTTTCTATAATTCTATTTGCAAGTTGCTTTTGTACTATATTCGTTAGTACATTTAATAAGTTTCTCTCTTGTGACATAATCATTTCTCTGTCAGCAGTTTACAACCCTCCTGCATGCTTTTACGATGCAGCTTTTAAATCTTTCACGTTTTGTGTCACTCCTGCATGCTTTTACGATGCAGTCTTAAGCTTCTCAAGTGTTTTCACAAGATCACACTGTTAGTTATGTCTATTAAATAAATATTTGTTCACACATAGGGGCCGATTCCGATTCGGGCCGGAAAAATACCGACCGACTCGGAGCCGGAATAAATACCGACCGACACGTACAGGTGCAGCCCGACCCGCAAAGTACGATGAAAAGCGTGCTAAATCCGACCGACTCGTACGGAACACAAGCCGAACGACCGAGCCGCGCGGAAAACAGCCATCCGGCCGGAAAACCACGCGAATCGAACCGACCGACACGCACCAGGAAGAATCCCGAACTAAACGTACCCGCGAACTCCGACCCGCCAAGTACGATGCAACGCGTGGAAAACACGACCGAGTCGCACGGAGCCCAAGCCGCACGACCGACACGCATTCAAAACAGCGAGCCGAAGCAACCCAAAACCCCGCGACCGACGCGTACGCAGCACAGAAAACAGCACAAACACAGCGTGAACGAATCGGAGAGGCTCGCACGAGAAACTGGAGGGTCCGACTCGGTCAGAAGAACGTCTCCTACACGCACAAAAAGAAACAAGGAAAAAAAAAAAAAAAAAGCCCTAACAAGCAATCACAAAGCAAATAAATACTGGGTGGGGAAACAGGGAACAAAGACACACCTACAACTCCACCCATATAAAGGACACAAATCCCTACCATGATCCTTTGCAAATTCAAATTACCTGCCAGCACTCAACAGACAGCAACCACACACCCACAGCTCATCCATCACACAAGCCACACACCATCAGCACCTCAACAAATAGCACCCTCACATACACCCAGCAAAACACACACTCACACACCCTCACTTGCACACCAACACACACATCACTCACCACCACCACCCATCACCATGCCCCCCAAGAAGAATCCAAAGTTCCTAGATAGTGAATTGGAAGTCCTGGTAGATGAGATCCTCAGGGTAGAGCCACAGCTGTTTGGTACACTGGTCCAACAGACCCCCATGTCGCAGAAAACCAAGATGTGGGCGAGGATCGTTGACAGGGTGAACGCACAATCACCATGTTTGCGCACAAAGGAAGACATCCAGAACAGGTGGTATGACGTGCGCAGGAGGGTCAAGGAGCTGTTGAAGAAGGACTACCTCTTGAGCCAACACACCGGCAGTGGCCCTCCTGCCAAACCACTATACCTCAGGCCCTGGGAGGAGAAGGTGCGGGCCATCCTACCACCAGTGAGCGTCTATGGACTAGAAAACATCCCAGAGCCTGGTGAGTACACAACAAATGTACACAATATTGTGCCACAATACACACACATCACTGTCAAGGGGAGAGTCAAACCATGCACCCTAAGCAAATACACACCAACCAGAACAGAATCATCCCAAAATGTGTATGTCAGTCAGATAAACACAACACATGCCATCTCATAGTGATACGTAACTGTGTCATCACATGTACAAACACAACTACAACTACAGCTAGGCAGTGGCACAAATATAACTAACAAACACATCCAGACATGTAGCCACCACTACAACACCACCTCACAGTGAAGCCCACTGAAAGGAAGGAATCCTGTATATGCTGGGCAAGTCAGTGTAGCCAATAGCATCATGGGAGTCGTAGTCACAGATATTGCCCACCCTCACAATGCGCACATCAACACCACCATGAACCATGCTCACATCACAGGGAGTGGAAAACAACTGACAAGATGGCTGACACTGGCTACTGCTGTGGGGAGCACATGGCCCTGCTGGGAACTGGGCACCAAGCAACAGCAGGACACCACTGTCAGCCATCTTGCCATTGCTCTCACACTCACACACAGTGAAGTCCACCCAAAAGCAAGTAAGTATGGGCATGCTGGGAAGGGGGGTAGAGGCAATAGCATGATGGGAGTGGTAGTCACAGATATTGGTCACCCCCACAACTGTCCCATCAACACCACCCTGAACCATGCGCACATCACAGGGAGTGGAAAACAACCGACAAGATGGCTGACACTGGCTACTGCTGTGGGGAGCACATGGCCCTGCTGGGAACTGGGCACCAAGCAACAGCAGGACACCACTGTCAGCCATCTTGCCATTGCTCTCACACTCACACACAGTGAAGTCCACCCAAAAGCAAGTAAGTATGGGCATGCTGGGAAGTGGGGTGGAGGCAATAGAATGATGGGAGTGGTAGTCACAGATATTGGTCACCCCACAACTGTCCCATCAACACCACCCTGAACCATGCGCACATCACAGGGAGTGGAAAACAACCGACAAGATGGCTGACACTGGCTACTGCTGTGGGGAGCACATGGCCCTGCTGGGAACTGGGCACCAAGCAACAGCAGGACACCACTGTCAGCCATCTTGCCATTGCTCTCACACTCACACACAGTGAAGTCCACCCAAAAGCAAGTAAGTATGGGCATGCTGGGAAGGGGGTGGAGGCAATAGCATGATGGGAGTGGTAGTCACAGATATTGGTCACCCCCACAACTGTCCCATCAACACCACCCTGAACCATGCGCACATCACAAGGAGTGGAAAACAACCGACAAGATGGCTGACACTGGCTACTGCTGTGGGGAGCACATGGCCCTGCTGGGAACTGGGCACCAAGCAACAGCAGGACACCACTGTCAGCCATCTTGCCATTGCTCTCACACTCACACACAGTGAAGTCCACCCAAAAGCAAGTAAGTATGGGCGTGCTGGGAAGTGGGTGGAGGCAATAGAATGATGGGAGTGGTAGTCACAGATATTGGTCAGCCCCACAACTGTCCCATCAACACCACCCTGACCCATGCCCACATCACAGGGAGTGGAAAACAACTGACAAGATGGCTGACACTGGCTACTGCTGTGGGGAGCCTAAGGCCCTGCTGGCAACTGTGCACCAACCAACAGCAGGACACCACTGACTGACATCCTGAAAGACAACTTGCACTCCCTGCAATGGAAGCACGTTCCATGGTGGGATATCTGGCTGGGTGTGAAGGAGGACTCACAGCACTGACCATAGTTACAAGGACCTCCCCTCACACACCCCCTCAACACCAACTCCACATAACCCACCTGGGAGAATGCAATGCCTCACATCCTAACTGAAGATCCCACAAAGAACCACCACCCTGGGTTATGCTGTGTGAAGCACAGGGACACACTTGGGACTTGTAGCCAAACAACTGCCAGGACAACACTCCCAGCCATCCTGTCAGCACAGGCACCCCACCCCACAGGGAAGCAGAGTCAAAAGGAAGGAAGGATGGGCATGCTGGGAAGGGGGGTGGAGGCAATAGCATGATGGGAGTTGTAGGCACAGATATTGCTCACCCTCACAATTGGCCCATCAACACCACTCTCAACCATGCTCACATCACAGGGAGTGGAAAAGGACTCACAAGATGGCTGACACTGGCTACTGCTGTGGGGAGCACAAGGCCCTGCTGGCAACTGGGCACCAACCAACAGCAGGACACCACTGACTGACATCCTGAAAGACAACTTGCACTCCCTGCAACGGAAGCACGTTCCATGGTGGAGAATCTGGCTGGGTGGGAAGGAGGACTCACAGCACTGACCATAGTTACCAGCAGCACCACTCACACACACCCCTAACACAAACTCCACACAACTCACCTGGGAGAATGCATTGCCTCACACTCAAATCATATATCCCACAAAGAACCACAACCCTGGGTCATGCAGTGTGAAGCACAGGGACACACATGGGACGTGTAGCAAAACTAACCCCAGGATAACACTGTCAGCCATCTTGTCAGCACAGGCACACAACCCCACAGGGAAGCAGAGTCAAAAGGAAGGCAGCATGGGCATGCTGGGAAGTGGGGTGGAGGCAATAGCATGATGGGAGTGGTAGTCACAGCCCAACATCCCCCACCCACATGGCCCATCAAGAACACACCCAAGCATGCACACCTCACAGGGAGTCAAAAGCCACTTCAAAGATGTCTGACACTGGTGTTCTTTTGCGGGGAGCACAAGGCCATGCTGGGAACTGGGCACCAACCAACAGCAGGACACCACTGTCAGCCATCTTGCCATTGCTGTCACACCCACACACAGTGAAGTACACTAAAAAGGAAGGAAGTATGGGCATGCTGGGAAGGGGGGTGGAGGCAATAGCATGATGGGAGTGGTAGTCACAGATATTGGTCACCCCCACAACTGTCCCATCAACACCACACTGAACCATGCACACATCACAGGGAGTGGAAAACAACTGACAAGATGGCTGACACTGGCTACTGCTGTGGGGAGCACAAGGCCCTGCTGGCAACTGTGCACCAACCAACAGCAGGACACCACTGACTGGCATCCTGAAAGACAACTTGCACTCCCTGCAATGGAAGCACGTTCCATGGTGGGATATCTGGCTGGGTGGGAAGGAGGGCCGGATGTCAACCATATACAACCAATGCAGACCATGTACACACCCCAACATTCTCATAGAAATGCCCAAATAATGCAGGACAATGTGCTACACCAATATCAACCCCTGACTGTGACAACTTAGGACAATGCAATGTACAGGCCCGCATCCAGAGGCACAGTCACAAGTGTCAGGTGTGTCAAACATTGATGCCTGCAGAAACATAACATACATTGTGTGTGTCTCCCAAAAACAGGTGATGATGGGGACACAGCAGCAGACGCTGAGGAGTCCCCGACCCAGGCTCAAGAGGATACGGAGCTCACTGGTGTGGAACAGCCTCTGCCCTCCTCGGATGAAGAAGACCAACCTGGCACCTCCGGAGCAAGTCATCATGCAGCACCAGCAGGACCACCAGCTGCACCCCTGCACCCACCCCTCCAACGACTGTCAACACACATACCACCCCTGCCGACATGGAAAGACCAAGGAGCACCACCAGCACAGGGACCCTGGACCAACGTGGGGCCATGGACACCAACACCACCAACAACCCCCAAGGGGGCCCAGGGTCACCTGTGCGTGCCACCTCAGGTACTGCACGTGTCGCCAGGGGTGGTGGGAGGGGTGGGAGACAAAGGTCGCTGCTTGCAGAGGGGACTGGACTGCATGATGACCCACAACTGGCACGCATAGCCGATGCGTACCAGTCCAGCACCGGAGAGCTCAGCCAGGTAGTGGGGCTCCTCAGGGACATTAAACAGCAGCAGGCTGCCCATCATGCCCGCTTGGACTCACACATGTCCCGCGTGGAGTCCAAGTGGGACACACTGCAAGAGATGACGGCGGTGCATAGGGACATATTACAATGCCTCCGCCAGATGAGCAGCAACCAGTCAACACCTCCCTGTGTGCCCACAACATCTGCTGCTGAAACAACTGCAACTGCCACAGGGAGGGAGGATGACTCTGGCGGAGAGTCCCCTGCACCGCAGCAGCCTGCACTTGAGGGTCCCCCCCCAAAGAAGAGGGGTTGTCTGAGGAGGGGCAAGTGAGAGGCCGATGGCCATGTGCAACCCCCAGGAAGCCAAAACCTGTTCTGGATAATCACCTTTGTGCGCAAACTGTTCACCCTGTTGACTGCAACACAACTCTCCCACATGACATGGGGAGCTCAAGTTGGACCAATGTCTCAGATGACTGTGGACTCTACTCTGGACATTTCTGCTACCAGGACTTCCAAATCATCTAGGAACTTTGGATTACAATTACAATGTACAGCACCCACCATCCTGTGCACTATACTCACACATGTATGTCAATAAACTCACTAATACACCATACTTGCCTCTGTTGTGATTCCTACGTTGTCTCTGAAGTGGCGATGATGATCTGGGAAATGACACTGTGCATGCTAACTGCTACAGCAAGTACAACACCGGCATGTGAGTCATGGCGACGTCACACATATGAGGGAGGCACACCACCAGGGCTACACAACACATACACACCATGGCCATCTGACTCATCGCCTACACTGATGTTGCCAGGAAATATGTTGCATTGCACAGACCCAACACCTATTCACAGTCTGTGTCAACTAGCCCACTGGTGCAGTAAGCAAATGTCAGTCAGATGTGTGACCACAGACAACGCACATCCCAAAGTGAAGCACAGGTTTATTACACATTTGCAACATGTTGTAACCACCACAGATGCAAGGTAATCCCACCTGGCAGCGGGCACACAGTCAACAAGTGTAGAAGGAAGGAAGTCCATGGGTGTGGTGCACATCACCTGTAGGGACACGACAGCTACCACCCTGGAAGTCGAATCACGGTGTTGGGGATCACAGTTGACCAAACGACTCAGAAAGTACCCTGTGAAGGACAGAAATGACACACAGTCAAAAGCAGTGAAGAACAGCACAGAACTGCAATACTCATGCCCAATACATGTCACAAGATACCCACCTAGAACCAAGTTAGCATGTCAACACTGTTGGGGAGTACAGACTACCTGTAAGGACACATCGCTACACGCATACAGTCATGTAGCACATGGACACACTCAAACAGCACCAGAGCACCACCAACACATATCATGCATACTCACATCATTGACATGACATCTCTGGATACTCACATTCAGCTGAAGAAGTTGGTGATGAGCTGTGTGCGGACATCACCATCATCATCATCATCATCACTGGCATCGTGGTCCAGGCCAGGATCCTCCACAGGTGGCGGACGTTGGTCATCGTCATCCAGGATGAGAGGCAACTCCTTCCGCACTGCCAGGTTGTGTAGCATGCAGCAGACGATGACAATCTTGCACACCTTTGCCGGGGCATATGGGAGGGACCCTCCTGTCTTGTCCAGGCAGCGGAAGCGGCTCTTCAGGAGACCAAATGTCCGCTCAATCACTCTCCTCGTCCGACCATGTGCCTCATTGTAGCGCATCTGGGCTGGTGTCACAGGGTTCCTGAGGGGCGTCAGCAACCATGGCATGTTGGGATATCCGGAGTCACCTACAGACAGACATTTGCACATTAGCTGAGTTGGAAAAGAGGGTGGAACACTACATTGCAGAACACACACAATGGTACAAAGTCAGTACACACCAACAAGCCAGGCACGCTGGTTCCGCATCTGTGACATCATCCTCGGGATGCGACTACTCCTCATCACGTAGGCATCGTGTGCAGAACCGGGGAAACGGGCACACACGTGTGTGATGGTCATATCTGCAAGACAGACCACCAGTGCATTGACCGAGTGGTAGTGCTTGCGGTTCCTGTATGCCTGCTCCTGGGCCTGTGGTGGTACGAAAGCCACATGTGTCCCATCAATGGAGCCAATGACATGCGGCATCCTCCCCAGGGCATAGAAGTCACTCTTCACGTCAGTGAGTTGCTGGAGTCTTGGGAAATAGATGTACTGGTTCAGGTATGTCAACATAGCCTCCAATACATCGCGGGGCACACGGCTGAACATGGTCTGTGACATCCCACCAGCAGTCCCCAGAGTGTGTTGAAAGGTACCGGTGGCAAAGAAGTGTAGGGCTGCCATCACCTTCACCTTGGGGGTCAGCGCTGTAGGGTACGGCCGGCCAGGTTGCAGGTGTGGTGCCAAGCGCACTGCCAAATCATCAATCAGCTGCCTGGTGAAGCGGTACCGTCGGATGCTGTCACGTTCCACCATCGTTGCCAGGTCAGGGAATGGTCTATGGACAGCTGGTGCCCTGCAGTGCATAGGTGAAGAAAGAAAGATTGTCACTCACCCCACATATGTGGCATTGTACACACTCAATATCACACGATACATCATTATGAGGTACAAGTACATGATGTGTGCAGTTCCGTAAGGACATGTATGGCACATACATGGCCAACATCCAACATCACAGTTCAACAAGTGGCATCAATAAGTCCCAGGTTGTGCCATTGGGTATCATGAGGACGTGTCACATTTCCCATCTCCTGCTGCCACGTTACAAACACACCCCACAGTGACATGTGAGGACAGATGTGCCCCAGGCATCACAGCTCAACAACAGGTAGATTTCCAGGGACCCTGTATTGCCACATGGACACTGGCATGACATGGCGTATCATGTATACACCACAGCAAACAACCATGACCCCCACAGGTAGTGGTCCCTGTTGCCTCGGCAGGACAGACATGGACGTCTGTGACACACACACGCACAACATCAAAGTCCATGCACAAACAACGTGGGTGTGGAGACTGTCTCCCATTGTGCACATGAAATCAGAGACATTGTAAACACAACATGCACACAGACTGTGGAGGACCATCAACATTGTGCCAATGGGTCACCCTGGGTTAAACATACCGTCCCACATGGGACACGGGGCATGTGACATGACATACACATACACCACCGTGAAATGTGACCATGCCACATGCTCAGATATGAACAGTTGCACATCACAGTGGTCATGTACACGAAACACCAAGGATACTGTCCCCATGAACACGTGCACAGCCTGGGGGTGGCTACCCCAAGTGACTCCCACAGAACAACATGTTCACCCCCATACACGGAATAGGTAATGCAGCCTTACATGCCTTAGGATACAGTTTGGACAGGCTGTGGTGTTGTAGGTGTGCCCCTCACTCCCTGGGAAGTATATGTGGCTGGCATATGTTCACCTGTGACAGGCATGGTGACATATGCCAGTGACATGTACAGGGACGCGTTGGACAGCAATGGACCGATCGGTGCGCACACATTGGTCATTGCATTCAATGTGTGCTGGTACGCGTTGTATTCGCAATACACGTTGGACAGCAATGGGCCGATCGGTGCGCACACATTGGCCATTGCATTCAATGTGTGCTGGTACGCGCTGTATTCGCAATACGCGTTGGACAGCAATGGGCCGATCGGTGCGCACACATTGGCCATTGCATTCAATGTGTGCTGGTACGCGTTGTATTCGCAATACGCGTTGGACAGCAATGGGCCGATCGGTGTGCCCGGCCGGCCCATTGCATTCAATGTGTGCGGGTACGCGTTGCATCCCGGGTACGCGTTGAACAGCAATGGACCTATCGGTGTGCCCGGCCGGCCCATTGCATTCAATGTGTGCGGGTACGCGTTGCATCCCGGGTACGCGTTGAACAGCAATGGACCGATCGGTGTGCCCGGCCGGCCCATTGCATTCAATGTGTGCGGGTACGCGTTGTATCCTAGGTACGCGTTGAACAGCAATGGACCGATCGGTGTGCCCGGCCGGCCCATTGCATTCAATGTGTGCGGGCACGCGTTGTATCCCGGGTACGCGTTGAACAGCAATGGACCGATCGGTGTGCACCCATTGGCTATGGCCTGGCCTGGCAACGGACGCGTATTCAAATTTTGAACGAGTCTGATGCTGGAAATTCAGTTGGTCACCCACAACAATGTTGCAAATTCATGGGTGTCATGAAGTTGAACATTTGAAGGATGCTGTGGGCGTGTGTAAGTGGTGCAATTCCATGGATTGGCCAGATTCAGAAGATGCTAACGACTTGGACCTATCACTTTGGACACATGGGACAGTAACTGCCTCTGCAGCACACATATAATGCTGGCTGTTCCCCTGAGAGCTCACTTGCCTGCACTACATGCTCCAGGACGACATCTGCCACCACCACTGCTGCTGTATCTGCACCGTCTGGACCCTGCAATGGCACGTACTGTGGAGAGAGCCCCAGCCTTCAGCACTGAGGAGAACCAGGCCCTGCTGGACAGCCTCCTTCCACAGTACAGCAAGCTGTATGGGAAAGCAGGGGAGCAGGTGAGTGTTCTGTCCACTGCCTTCCTAAATGTGCATGTTGTCTGACTAGCAAGGCTAACAGTCTGCACGCCACTGGCTAGCAGGCTCACTGAGTAGTTGTCACCCCCATAGTGTGTAGTCACATGCACTGGACAGGTATAGTGCAGTGACAGTGCATTTAAACAAGGTTTTACTTCCCAGGAAATGATACCATGTAGTTACTGCTGGCATACTGTCCATGGCCATCGTTGCACTGCCTGTGTACATCATGTGCCCCTGTGATTGAGACATGTATACACAACTGTGTCATGCACGGATATGTTGCATGTGTAGTAATAGCATTCTCACTTTGTCATCCTCACAGGTTGATGCCCACCAGAAGCAGAAGATATGGTTGACCATCGTCCGGGCAGTGAGATCCGTGGGGGACTACAAGCGCCGGATCCGCAACTGCCAGAAGAGGTGGCAGGACCTTCGGGCTGGACCCGGAGGATCGCACGGGTCCAGCTGAAGCTGTCGCCTCCTCGCAGGAGGGGCGGACACCGGACCCTGACCCCCACATGCTCAGGATCCTGGCGGTGGTCTTCCCTGATCTGGATGGGCAGCTGAAGGCCAGGGAGCAGCACGGAGGGGGTGAGTCCATGACTGCATTGTGTACTCTGTCTGCCATGCTATGTGCCCTCCTCTGGCCTGGTTAAACTTCCACAGCACATCAGTCATGTGGTCCAGGACCCATGTCCCTCGATTGTGCACTGCCCACTCCTCATCTGATACCCAGGTGTGGCCCTTGCAGTCAGGGAATTGTGTCACTTGGGTACTGTGTCCTAGCAGTTTGCTTGACTCAAGGTGGGGGACAGCATCTGTTCCCCTAACTGTGGTGGGCATCATGGGTGGGTCCATTGCTTACACAATGCCTGTGTTCTGACATGTAATCTGCGTGTTACTTTGATCTGTGGTCCAATTGCTGAGCTGATCCACCACATGTGCCTGGGGTAACTGGCACACACCCAAGCTGCGGGTGGGAACAATGTTTGGGCCCCAGGAGTGTGTATATTACGTGTGTCACACATACTCAGCCAGCTGCCTACTGTCCAGGGTTCGTCCCTCATTCATGTGGGGCAGGACAGTCATGCCTACTCCAGGCCATGCAATGCACTCTGTATTCCCACTCCCGTGTATCAGCTGACACGTTGTGCTCAGTGATATGTCCCCTCAGGTGTCAGCCTCTGTGTCAGTGTGCTGTGGCTTCGATGTCAGGACTGCTGGGGTGTTTATCGGTTGGGGCTCAGCATGCCACCGGAGATGTGACCATAGGAGACGATACTTGTGTGACACATAGGTGTTTGAACACCTGACCGTGCAGACTGGGGTATGCAAATGTGAGGTCCATGCAGCTGTTTCCCATTCACAGCAGATTGTGAGGTGCCCAGGTTCAGAGGCTTGTGTTACAGGTCACCCATATGTCCAATCAGTATGACCTGGACAGATAAGGGTTCAGATGATGTGGTGTGTGGGGGATGTACATGTGCACTTGTTCAGCTCCAGGACTTGCATTCCCCATGACCTACTATTGTGACACAGTGCAGACTGTTGTTGTGTGGCTGCCCTGCCCATGTGACTGGAGACAGTGATGTATGACTTAGCAGGCATGCCTGTTCCATGGCATGTGACTTCCTATGAGTGATCCTGCAGGGGAGTGACATGTGCTACTTGCACACCATAGTGGCAATGGCTATCTGCACATGGGTGCATTGTGGTGTCTGTCGCTGGTATGCATCACATGCATTTCATATATCTGACTCTGGGCATCACTTTAATCCGGGCACCTGTACTGACTCAGTGGCAAGAGATGTGATGTGTGCATGTTCACATGCTTCACCGTGTTCTCTGCACCGTCCAACTACTGTGTAGGTGGTGCATGTGTCCACACTGGGGTATTGCCAGCCAACGGACGCCAGACAGATGGGTGCAAGGCCAGGTGTGATGTGAGTGCCATGGTTGACGATCAGACTGACAATTGGCTTCTCCTATTCTGTTTGGGCAATTTTAGCAATGTTCAACTAAGGATGCCAGGCCTTGCTCTGTATTGTGCTGTACTTACTGTGGTGTGTGCGTTCGGTGCAGGTGACTGATGTCTGTCTGTCTCCCTATTGTTTGCAGATACATCCACGGCCACAGGAGGGGACAGCTCCACGGACCAGGAGGAGCCGCAGAGCCAGACTGGGTCAACAGCCGAGGAGTGGTCGGAGGGACCCAGTGGCACGGAGGGCGAGGGAGCCACACCGAGGAGTCCTCAGCACCATCCACCTCAGCTGAGGACCACAGCAGCTCGGAGGATGACTCCCTTATGGAGGCGGGTGTCAGCAGCCACCACACCCCAGCTAGTGTTGCTGTCCCCGCCACCACCACCACCACCGCCCTCCCATCGGCTCCCATTCCCGAGGTCCGTGGAGGCTCCCATGTATGGGAGCGTGTCTCCTTCGGGCCAGGCACCGCACCCCCTGCCCCTGTGTCCCCTGCTGCCCTGAGTGAGGAGTCTGTGTACCTCCTTCGGCAGCTCCATGTAGGGCAGACAGCGATGCTGAGTGTCCTCCATGCACACACCACTCTGTTGACTCAGATGGTGTCGTTCATGGAGGGCATCTCATCGGGCATGTCTGCCCTACAGAGGGGCAATAGGTCCATGGACTCCTCCCTGACGGCAGCAGTGTCCCTCCTCCAACAGTCCCTCACCCCTCCTACCTCTGCCCCATCCACACTCCCCAGCACCTTACCTGTCCCAAGCACACACACACCGGCACAGGCACACACCAGCACAGACACGAGCAGCACACACACACACACGCCACAAACAAGACGCACACGCACGCACAGTCAGGGGACTGAAACCACACTCACAGGGGATGGGGCCCAGTCACACACACACGCATCCACAAGCACTGCGCAGTCCACAGTTGCCTCTCCCTCCAAAGCCCCCTCCGTTGCCTCACCTGCAACCCCAAAGACCCAGCGGCTCTTCCTCAGTGACCTCGGCCTCTTCCCCTCCGATCCAGCTGATACAGCATTCAGGGCGAAGAAGAAGCCCACCCACACGGAGCGGAGTGCCCCTCGCCACCGGACACCCTCCCCCAGGCGCAGACCGACTGACGCCCCCATCCGCAAGTCCCCTCAGACCCGGAAGAGCAAGACCCCGCCGCCGCCCTGCAGCTCAGGCACCAAGTCTCCTTCCTCCATCCCTCAGGCCCCCACTCCACAGGTGCCCCCACCACACCCTGCCCCAGGTTCCCCCACCCACAGATACACCACCCCAAAAGGATCAGGCCTTCTCCCCCTGCCACTTGCTCTTCCGGCCCCACACCCCCCGCTGCACTTGTCTGTGCCACTGGTGTGGAGACGGTGTCCTCCCCCTCTGTCCTGCCCACCTTACCTGATCCCCATTCTCCTCCCCTGGAGGTAGGCACTGCAGTGGAGTCCACTACCACCCTGTCTGACTTGGGCACTGCAGTGGGGAACCTGTCCACTCCATCTGCACGGTCCCCTGCAGTCTTGCCGGCACCCACACCATCAGAGTCATGCCCCCCAGTTGTGCCGGCACACACCATGTCAGACACCTCCACTGCAGTTGTCAGTGGCTCTCCAGCACCCACCACCCCTTCCCTGCCTCCTTCTGGTGAGCCATGATCCTGTCCCTGCGGTGCCTGGCCTGCCCCCCGTATGCCCCTCCGAGGGGATTGTCCCTGGCTTTCATCAGTGCAGGCATGTGTAGGGTGACATCTGCCACTGTCACCCTGTTTTGACTTTCAAGTTGGACTGGCCATTGGCCTTTGTTAATTTTTTGCTGGACATCAACTGTTAGTCCCACATATGCTGAATAAAGCAGCTTTCTGTTCTCTAGTGCTTTTGCTTCTGATGTACATGTTGTTGATGATGCTAACCGTGCCCTTGCTGCAGTGATGGTGATATTTGGTCTCATGATAATGAAGTGTTACTGTGCAGGTACACATGTGGTCCAGGGGGAATGTGTCCTATCCTGTGGTGTATCCATGTCATCCTTAGCAGCATCTGAGGGTGTCATGTGTTCAATATTTGGCAATGGGATTTCCTACTTACATTAGCAATTTCACATCTGTGGCTTCCACCCCTGCACATCTGTTGTGCCTGCCATTGTTCAATTCGTCTACTTCCCTGACCGTGTGGCCATCTCCACTGGACATGCAGGTTTGGGCATCAATGAGGAAGGACTCATCTGTGTTGTCAGTGCAACATTGCTATACAAGTGTGTTGAATCTGTGCTGATGATTTCGTTGGCACTCCCATGACCAGGCTGATGTGACGGGAGCCTTCATTTGGTGCTAATTGTTGACTGTGTGACCAAGTGCTCAGCTGACATGATGGAGCCCTACTGAGGCAACATATGGCACAGCTTTCCTCACACAGGAGTGTAGTCCCCTCATGGCAGTGTGTACTCCTGTGACATTGCCTGCGCCCAAGGTGTGTGTTATATGAGCATGTCTGTGTGTTCACTTCCGTTTTGCTGTGCATGCTGGGATCCCTAGTGTTGTACCTGTTTGTGTTGCTTGCTGAGTTGACCTATGTTCCCCCCAAGTCTTCTCCCTGGATTCTCTGTGATGTGGGTGCATGGCACATTACTGGTCATCAGGGTGTCACCCATAGGTGTGTTTGCTGTCAGGGCTGAGTTTGTGTGCAGACGCAGATGGGTCACAGTCAGGATTCCCCTTGGCACTTGTTGTTTACACCTGTCATGTGATTTCCAGTTTGTGTTATCTTTCAGTGATTGTGACACGTTATGTGTGTGACTGCTGGCACTCCTCAGGGTCCGGGCTGCAATGTTGGTAGTTGTGTATGTGTGTTCTTTGTGGGTGTCCTTGGCTTCTTCATTGGTGTGTGACTGTGGCTGGGATCCCATTGGTTGTTGTGGTATTGCCGTCATGTCCATGTACAGCGTAGTGTGCAGTGTGTCAGACATTCAGGAGTCTTGTTGAGTGGCCATGTGTGATGTGTTTCTGCACCTTGGTTCCCACCCACCAGCCTGGGATTGTCATGCGTGCATGTGCAATGTCACCAGTGCATGTGTGCTTCACTGCTGCACATTGTTGGAGGTCGAGGTGTGTGGTGTTGAGTGTGTGCAGATGAGAGTTCTTGCCCGGCTAGACCCCTGCCTCCATGTTGGCCTTGGCTTACTGGCTGTGCTGATTGATTTGTGCTTGTGTAGGTGTGATGGTAGTTTGTTGCTCAGGACACATGACTGTGGTTCACAGTGTGAACGACATTTGGCTTTGTCATCACAGTGGGTTTGTAATGCAGCCCAGGGTCACCACATTGTGGGGGCCCTGGGGGTAGTGCTGTGGTGTGTCTGTGTCTTGCTGTGTCAGTTGCTGTTCCTACATGCTTGTGTGACATGTGTGATTTGTGCTCCCTCTCATCTGACAATGCCTGATTGCCCACATAGGGGATTTGGATCCATGAGTTACCTTTGTGTGGCACTGTATGCACATCTGTGTAATTGGTATTCAGGCATCCTCATGTGTTGTGTGGTTGCCTGGGGACACTGGCACACCCCCCATCACCTGTTGTGTTTGATATGCAGTGTGAGTCTGCCTGTTTGTGTTTATGCATTTGCACCACTGCATTGGCATATCTTGAGTGTGCCATTGGCTGTATGTTGTTTGGTGGGTTTCCCCTGCTGTCCCTGGGACTCCTAGGTCATCGGTCAGCACAATGAACATGGTTTGTGTGTCCCATTGCTGCCGTGGTATGGTATCTGTTCACCTCACATCTACAGTCTCCACAGGGTATCTGCATTTGTGTGCCCATTGGTGCAAATATGTGGGTCTGCATTCTGATGGTCACTTCTGTCATTGTGTCATTGATGAATGTTGACAGTGTCAGCCCCCATGGGTGTTGTTTGTCTGCACATGGCCAAAGGTATGTCTTATTTGCACTGCAGTATTTGCCTCCCCCAATCTATGTTGCAATGGGACACATGCACTACTTTGCCACTGATGTGTTTTATGTTCTGTGACCAGGAATCATCCATGCAGTTTGGCAGATGCAGCTTTTTCTTTGTCAACACTTGCATTTTGGTCACTGTGATGATGGGGGTTTAGGTCCCATTGCCACAATGTTCAAAATGTGCTTCAGCTATGGAACCCACACTTACCTTTTGGTCACTGTGATGATGGGGGTTTAGGCCCCATTGCCACAATGTTCAAAATGTGCTTCAGCTATGGTCCCCACACTTACCTTTTGGTCACTGTGATGATGGGGGTTTAGACCCCATTGCCACAATGTTCAAAATGTGCTTCAGCTATGGTCCCCACACTTACCTTTTGGTCACTGTGATGATGGGGGTTTAGACCCCATTGCCACAATGTTCTGAATGTGCTTCAGCTATGGACCCCACACTAACATTTTGGTCACTGTGATGATGGGGTTTTGGACCCCATTGCCACAATGGTCATGGCCTGCTTGCATTGTGGGGGCCACACACATATATGTGTGGCACATGTGATAGGGGGTCACATTGTATGTTCAAAGTCATGTTCAGTGTTGTAGGCATTTGACACAGTCTACTCACGCTTGTCATGGTGTTGGGGGGATGTCTTTTTCTTGCATTCCCTAGGTTGTGGTGTGCTGGTTGTGTCATGCATTGTCCATCCTATGAGTGGGGGTGGTGTTGGTGGTAGGCATCCAGCCCCCCATGGGTAGAGGTGGTAGTAGTGACAGGCATCTGGCACCCCATGGGTAAGGGTGGTAGTAGTGGTAGGCATCCAGCCCTCCATGGGTAGAGGTGGTAGTAGTGACAGGCATCTGGCACCCCCTGGGTAAGGGTGGTAGTAGTGGTAGGCATCCAGCCCCCCATGTGTAGAGGTGGTAGTAGTGACAGGCATCTGGCACCCCCTGGGTAAGGGTGGTAGTAGTGGTAGGCATCCAGCCCCCCATGGGTAGAGGTGGTAGTAGTGACAGGCATCTGGCACCCCATGGGTAAGGGTGGTAGTAGTGGTAGGCATCTAGCCCCCCATGGGTAGAGGTGGCAGTAGTGGTAGGCATACAGGCCCCAATGGGTAGAGGTGGTAGTAGTGGTAGGCATCCAGCCCCCCATGGGTAGAGGTGGTAGTAGTGACAGGCATCTGGCACCCCCTGGGTAAGGGTGGTAGTAGTGACAGGCATCTGGCACCCCCTGGGTAAGGGTGGTAGTAGTGATAGGCATCCAGCACCCCATGGGTAGGGGTGGCAGTAGTGGTAGGCATACAGGCCACCATGGGTAGAGGTGGTAGTAGTGACAGGCATCTGGCACCCCATGGGTAAGGGTGGTAGTAGTGGTAGGCATCCAGCCCCCATGGGTAGAGGTGGTAGTAGTGACAGGCATCTGGCACCCCATGGGTAAGGGTGGTAGTAGTGGTAGGCATCCAGCCCCCCATGGGTAGAGGTGGTAGTAGTGACAGGCATCTGGCACCCCTGGGTAAGGGTGGTAGTAGTGACAGGCATCTGGCACCCCCTGGGTAAGGGTGGTAGTAGTGACAGGCATCTGGCACCCCTGGGTAAGGGTGGTAGTAGTGGTAGGCATCCAGCCCCCATGGGTAGTGGTGGTAGTAGTGACAGGCATCTGGCACCCCATGGGGTAAGGGTGGTAGTAGTGGTAGGCATCCAGCCCCCCATGGGTAGAGGTGGTAGTAGTGACAGGCATCTGGCACCCCATGGGTAAGGGTGGTAGAAGTGGTAGGCATCCAGCCCCCCATGGGTAGAGGTGGTAGTAGTGACAGGCATCTGGCACCCCCTGGGTAAGGGTGGTAGTAGTGGTAGGCATTCAGCCCCCCATGGGTAGAGGTGGCAGTCGTGGTAGGCATACAGGCCCCCATGGGTAGAGGTGGTAGTAGTGGTAGGCATCCAGCCCCCCATGGGTAGAGGTGGTAGTAGTGACAGGCATCTGGTACCCCTGGGTAAGGGTGGTAGTAGTGACAGGCATCTGGCACCCCTGGGTAAGGGTGGTAGTAGTGACAGGCATCTGGCACCCCTGGGTAGTGGTGGTAGTAGTGGTAGGCATCTGGCACCCCTGGGTAAGGGTGGTAGTAGTGACAGGCATCCAGCCCCCCATGGGTAGAGGTGGTAGTAGTGACAGGCATCTGGCACCCCGTGGTTAAGGGTGGTAGTAGTGGTAGGCATCTGGCACCCCCTGGGTAAGGGTGGTAGTAGGGGTAGGCATCTGGCACCCCCTGGGTCAGGGTGGTAGTAGTGGTAGGCATCTGGCACCCCCTGGGTAAGGGTGGTAGTAGTGACAGGCAGCCAGCACCCCATGGGTAGGGGTGGCAGTAGTGGTAGGCATACAGGCCCCTATGTGTATGTGTGGCATTGGTGAGGGCCATCCCGCCCCTATGGTGCTGCTGTTGCTGGTGTAGGTATTTCTGCATCCCTCTGTGTGTGATGTGTCGGGTACGTGTAGTTTGTTTTTGTTGTTGGTGTCTGACTTACCTTCTGCGCTGTACGCGTCCGTGCCTGTTCCGGTAATAGAGGTAGAATATTGGTAGGATCGGCACGAAGGGATTCATGGTTGGTTCGTCTCGTTCGTCTTTCTCTTTGCTTCGCCTCGTCCTCGTCGCTGGCGTGTTCGTCTCGTAGCCGTGGATCATGTTGTGGCGCGAATCGGAGCTTATGTGCGCCTCGCCCGGATGCTTTGACGTGCTGTGCGTAGCGATGGGTTCGGCGCGTACGGAAAGCGCATCGTACTTGTCCGGCCGGACGGGGCTGCGTTTTTGCTTCCGTACGGCTCGATTCTACGATTCCGGATCCGGCTCGGTCGGGGAACATGACCTGGATTGGGTGAGTACGACTGGGTCGGAATCTATGCTGTTGTGCGCATCGTACTTGCTCGTTCGGAATGATGTGCGGATCGGTCGGGAAACAGGCATTCGCATGGCTTTTTTCCCGACCGAATGGTGTTAGGTGCGCCTCCGACCGAGATCGGAATCGGCCCCTTAATGAGCAGACTTGATCAAGCAAAATTATTCTCAAATAATCATGCTCCGTTGATCCCCCATCTGATGGCGAATCAAGCCATCACAAAATCTACATAATCTGATTACGATCTGATTATCTCAGAATGCAGTTGTTCTCATTTGTTTTAGTCTAACACCCTCTAAATCCCTTAACACTTCATATTATGCACCTTTTTTGTCTTCTATCTCATTGTTGTCCCTTTTCCTTTTTCTTGCCCTTCTTTTTGTCTCTTCTACTTTGCACTTACAACATCTATATATCAGTATTATTATTAGTATACCAGCAGAAATAGCAATTATTGGTGTTAGTATTTGTCCTAATAAGCTGTTACTTAGTGCTGTAAATCAATTTCCTACAGAGGAAAAACCCTTACCAAGTTTCTCCCATGCACCATCAACTTTTAGTTCTGTCAAATTACTACGGAAACGAGTAATGTTACTTATTTATCCCTCCAAATCTCTGCTTTTGTCAGGGATATAAGTGCAACATTGTTGAATTTTCAGCATACTACAGACTCCACCCTCTTTTGCCCATAATACATCTAGAGCAAGCCTATTTTGCAAAACCATTGATCTCATTGCAACCATTTCAGTATCAATCATTAAGAACCCACCAGCAGTATTCGTTGATAAACGATCAACCACTGTAGACAACTTTCTAATCTTATGTGATTTCAAAATCACTCCCACTGAAGGTATTAATGCCCCATATATATCACCCACAATTTCTGCAGCACTTATTCCTCTTTTATTCCGTGTTAGTTTCTTTTTATTGGTTCCATGATTTTCATTCACATGGTAGATTTTGGGAAAAACTATGTCCACATAACAACTTCCATACCAATGTTGTGGCAATCTATAATAAGCATTTTTATCACAAACATAAAAACTCCAGGATAGACTGGATCAGTACCACCTCTTAGGCTCAAACCCCTCGTAAAAAGGAAAGTATGTTCACATTTACTAGAACCAATGAAATAGCTGTTATATTCAGTCTTCTGTCTTAGTAAGCAAAGCTTCCCTTTGTGATGCCAATTCAGAGTCATTGCATCATATGTCTCACCTTTTTTATAATCACCATCCCTATGAGCCCATGGAGGTATATAAGCCTTTTGTTCTGCAGCTTTTTTCTTAAACTCGTTTCGCCTATCTTCTACTGTATTTATAAATTCTATTTCTGCACTGTGTAAACTACAAGTCAGGTTGTTTCGATGTGCATGTACAGTATCTATTGGCTAAGTAGTATGAAAAAATCTCCCATGTACTCTGCATCCTTTGCACTTATCACTATATTCTTATTCTTCTTAATAGGAACTTCTGCAAAAACAAAATCAAAATTAGAGTAGAAGTATTGAAACTGGTCTTTGCCATAGAATAAACTTGTTAGTACACTACATGAAACTCCATATGTTAAAGGAAGGTGGTGATAGGTCACCCCTTCTGACACAGACGAAGATAATTGCATACACACATAACAATCTCTCGCATCCATAGTATCAACATATTCGTATAAGAGTTTAGTAAAAATATTCAACAAAAAGTCATTAATAGAATTATCTTGGTGTAAGTCATTCCCTGTTAGTTTTTTAATATTAGTCTCTTGATCCTCTTTAAGGTTTTCTGCTACATCTGTTATTGTATTAAATTGTTCATTAGTAGGTTTGACATTGACAGGATACATAAAATAAGGCACGATTAATATTAGTACTAACCAGACAAACAATATTATAAAAAAACATAAAAAGCCAGCATTAAGACATCTTCGCCTATTTAAGCGTTGATTTTGATTACCAGTCTCAGTTCTATTCATTTTATAATAGAAAGGAAAAAATGAATTCTAAAAAAAAATTCTAAAATATCAGCAAGTTTTTTCCCCCTTTTTTTCAAGCTTTAGCAAGCTTTCTTTTATTAGCAAGATTTGTGTACCACACACATTTCGAGCTTCAGGTCACGGCCTTATTTTCAAATCTCCTCTCTTTTTTTCTGTACCCTTTTTCTTATGAACAGTTCATTTAGGGTGGCTCATATGATGAGTTGTCTTTGGAACAAAACGTAATGAATTCTTTTTCCCAATCATTCGTGGCAGCAGTCAAATATGTCCATTCAGGTGCTGTGTACTTTTTACTTGGAATCCGTGCTCTTTTTGTTCTGCGTACTGTGTTTTCTTCTCCGTCTGTATCACTTTGTTCAGATTAGCTAGACAGTTCAATTACAGTTGCTGGACTCTTTTCATTCAAAATATATTTCAACTGCTTATTTCCTCCAGGGCATTTATCACCTTTTCTTGTGCGTTTTCCAGAGACACTGTCTATTTCACTTGAGTCAAAACTCAGCTTAGCTGATTCCCTTTTTTCTTTTTCTCTGTCTCTTTCAGGGACCAACTCTCTTTCAGCTTCAACAGTGACAGTGTTGCGAGACCCAGTAGCTTGAACCCACTCTACTCTACTTGATTCTCAGTCTGTTCAGGCTCTCTTTGTTCTCTTTGTTCACCTTCAACTGACTCTGTTCTTTCAAGTGGACATGGGACTGGACGAGAGTGAGCAGCGTGAATCCAGTTAGGCAACCCACCACATTTGACTGCTGTTGTTGTCACAAGAATCACTAGATATGGCCCACGCCAACGAGGTTCCAAACAAGACTTCCTCACATGTTTCTTGATGAGCACCCAGTCTCCGGGGCTCAAATCATGTGCTTGTTCTTGTTGGACAGTAGTTACGACTTCTCCAACATGGTGAGACACAGAACGCACTACGTCAGCCAATCCTTTATAATAATCGAGCACTAAATCATCAGTTATGTTCACAAGCTGATTTGCTGGGACTGTTGGCTGTCTCATAGCCCTTCCCATCACAATTTCATGCGGGGACAGTCCAGTTCTTCTGTCTGGAATACTTCTCAAACTCATCAACACCAATGGTAATGCATCAGGCTATTTCAGTGTTTTGGATGCACAAACTTTAGCTAGTCGTGATTTAATTGTGCCGTTTATCTGTTCGACCACACCAGGTGCCCAATGCAATTTTTGCTGAATTTGTAAGGCAGCACAAATCATTCGAACTACTTCGTTATTGAAGTGCATTCCTCTATTTGATTCTAACGAGACTGGAAATCCAAATCTTGGTATAATCACTCTAAGTAGCAGTTTAGTAACAGTTAGGCTGTCATTATGTCTTGTTGGGTATGCCTCAACCCAGCGTGAAAACAGACACACAATCACCAACACATACTTTAATCCATGGCAAGGAGGCATCTCAATAAAGTCTAACTGCATACGCGTAAATGGAGCTGCTGCTTTTCCAATTCGACCCAAACTAACAACTGTCTTCCTCCTTACATTTTTTTGCTGACATGTTATGCATCATTGGCAGAGACTCTCTGCAATGACTCTAAATTTCGGGTTAAACCATGTCTGTTTAAAAAGTCTTATCATAGCATCTCTGCCTACATTTGTTGGACATGACAAATTCTTGCCATTTGTGATAACAAACTGTCCAGCAATATTGGTCTTCCATCTTTGTAAACCCACACTTCATAATCTGCTCTGCGTGTACATCCTGTTTTGATCCACCCCTCTCTTTTGGTTTCGCTAGCTGCATCTTGTAATTCTCAAATTTCCTCCCACATTTCAACAGTTGGGAACATTAATTTGCATTCTGCTTAATCAGATTTTTCCTTCAAATGTTCCCCATTTATTGTATACGAATTTTGAGCACAAAAGCGCGCAATTTCGTTAGCATATCTGTTGCCAATGGTGATATAATCACAACCAGATTTATGTGCTGGACATTTTACCACCCCAATTTGAGCAGGCATTTGTAGTGCTATCAATAGGTGTTTTACACAGTCTCCGTTTCGTATGGGTGAACCCGAAGAGGTCAAAAACCCACGTTGAGACCACAACTGCCCGAAATCATGCACCACCCCAAACCCATATTGACTATCCGTAAATATGGTTACTCTCATTTGTTTTGCAGGACAACATGCTCTTGTCAGCACAATCAACTATGCCACTTGTGCTGAACTCACTCCTCTCAACCATGATGCTTCAATGACACTTATCACTGTACAAATCGCATATGCAGCTCGCAAGGTACCCTCAGGATCTCTCAAACATGATCAATCCACAAACAAAACAAAATCAGATTCAGGCAATGGGGTATCTTGTATGTCAGGTCTTGGTTTTATACATAATTCAGTCACATCCAAGCAATCATAATCTGCCTCATCCGCCACCACTTCACAACTTGGAATTGGTAACAAGGTAGCTGGATTCAAACTTGTGCATCTTGTCACAAACACATTTTCTGCACCCAAAATCACTTGCTCATATTTTGTTAACCGACTACTTGTAAGATTCTGTGTGCGAGTTCGTGTTAACAAAATCTTAACTGAATGTGGCACATACACTTTCAACGGATGTCCCATTACACTCGTTTCACTCTGCTCCAAACTCATACAAGTAGCAGCAACTGCTTTCAGACAACCAGGTAAGGCTGCAGCTACAGCATCCAACGTGGCTGAAAAATATGCCACTGGACGGCGCGCTGTTCCGTGCATTTGCGTTAGAACTGAAAGTGCACAACCATCGCGTTCGCTACAAAACAGTGCAAAATCCTGATTGAAGTCTGGCATCCCCAATGCGGGTGCTCAACACAAACTATCTCGCAGTTCAAGAAATGCTTTCATGCATTCATCATCAAGATGCACGGGATCTGACATGTCTTTGTGTGTCAATCTTTGTAATGGCTTATCTATCAGTGAAAAACTCACAATCCACTGCCTGCAATATCCAACCATTCCCAAGAACATTCGAATTTCCTTTTGTGTACTCGGCGGATTCATTTGCAAAAGGGCATTAATCTGATCTTGAGACACTTTCCTGATTCCTTTTTCAATGTTATGACCCAAGTAAAGAACTTCCTTTTGGAAAAATTGTAATTTTGCTGGTGACACTTTATGCCCACCTACAGCCAAATGGTTCAGTAGAGAAATTGTATCAGCAACGCATGCTTCTTTCATACCCGACGCAACCAATAAGTCATCTATGTATTGCACTACAACTGAATTATTAGTCATCATCAATGACTCCAAACATTTCTTCAATAGCTGATTGAAGATTGAGGGACTCTCTGTAAACCCTTGAGGAACTCAGCACCTTGCCAAGACACTGTTTCCGAACCGGAACACAAATAAATATTGACTATTCGGATGCAAAGGTATCGAGAAAAAATCTTGACACAGATCAATCACTGAAAACCATTCTGCATCACAAGGAATTTGATAAAGAATCACAGCTGGATTTGGCACTATTGCACAACAAGGTATTACAATTTGATTAATTTTCCTCAAATCTTGCACTATTCTATATTTTCCATTAGGTTTGCGAATTCCCATGATAGGTGAATTGCATGGATTCACTAGAATCTCTTTTAAAATACCTTGTTCTGTTAACATTTCAATCACAGGTGTTACTCCTGCAATTGATTCAGGACTTACTTTGTAAGGTGGTGTTCCCTGAAATTCTGCATGGTTTTTTTTTTTCTTTTTCATTCTGCATCTGGTTTAACCGTATTCTGAATTGGAGCTACTCCTTTCATCAAACCAATATCTTTTCCTGAAAAATCCCACACATCAGAGAGTACTGTATCTCTCAACTCAACAGGCACATCATTCGCTGTAAAAGAGGATATAAATCATTCACTTCTGTTCCCTGTCTTGCCATTTTAAAAACTACATCTTCATATTTTGTATGAAATGCTATTCGATCTGGTGTACAGTAAATGGAGCAATTAATCATGCAAAGTAAATCTCTACCTAACAAATTTACTGGACTAGTGTCACACACCACAAATTTGTGTAAATCCTGAAATCCTCCAATCTGTACTTTCATTGGTTTAGTCACTGTAGACTTAATCAATTTGTTCGAAAATCCTACACCTTGAATATTTTCTCCCGAGAGGGGTAGGTTGGGAATTTCCACAGTTCTCACAGTGGAACGGGTAGCACCAGTATCTACATGGAACGTAACTGTGTTTCCGTCAACCTTGCCAACCACATAGGGACCACACTGATCTATCTCTAAGGATGTGCCAAGCACGCACTCCTCCTCCCCCTCAGGCACCATCATTGAGATGTATCTGAATCATTTCCATTTAACTGCATCAAATATTGCGAAGACGTCTGCACATCTGAATTTAATTGTTCATTTGTGTGAAAACCCACATTCGAATTATATTTCTGTACTTGACCATTCATATTTTGCATAGGAGCTTGAGGTATTTGCTGACCCTGTCCTCTGTCAACCGACATCTGCTGATTCCGATTCTGTTGATTCATCTGATCTGATTCATTCCATTTATTCCTGTATCTACAAACTGTGTATCACCTGTATTTGCCTGTATGCTTTTACACTCACGCTTCCAATGTCCCAACTTGCCACACGCATGACAAGGAAACTTCTTTTTCAATTCATCTATATTACCACCTCAACCTTTCCCTTGTGGTATCGGTATCATTTGCGTCACAGTATTTCCATTTGACACTACACCTCTCCTTCCAGTAGTAGTCTGACCATTTCCCTGATAAGCTTCTGTAAAATCCGTATTCATATTAAAAAATCCTCCTTTCTTTGCAGCTTTCATTTGGGCCAAAATCAATTTCTGCTTTAAGTTTTTATGTCACGGTTTAATATCATCACCACAATATTTTGCATAACGAAGAATCTCATCAATCGACTTACTCTGCCAGCAAATTAAATGTTGTTGAATCATATCACTTATTTCTGGTCTCAATCCATACATAAACCTATACATAAAATGTCCCATATCTTTCTCAGTGATATTCTCAATTCCACTGTACTGTTTGAACAACTGTAAAAGACTTTCATAGTATGCATGCACCGATTCCTTCAATTCCGGAGTAGTCCTGTCTATTCTCACCCAATCTGTTTCTTTTGGTGAAATTTTCCCTTTCAAATATGTAATGACCTGATTATACTTTTTCATAACTTCTTCAGATGGTGCTCCTGTCTTTGGATCTCTTGGATATTCCTCTTTCGGCCAATCTACAGTAATTTTATACTCAACCCACAAATCAGCCGGAAGTACAATATCAAACAAGCCATCCAAATCCTTCCACAAAACTTTTCAAAGCTTGACAAACCTCTCCACTTGTTTGTACCATTCGACTGGTTTTTCTCTCAACCTAGGAAAATCATTCTAAAAGATAATATATCCTGTCTTGACCATGGGACGTGAACAAGCACGCCTCCTGCCACTTCTCTCATAGGATATACTGTCACATCTGCCATTTCAGGTCCTGTCTCCCTCACAGGATACAGTGGTAAAGCCACTGAAGTCACTATTGTATCCTCCTTCTTTTTTGCCCATCTGCCTTTCCATCGGTCCAACTCACCCCAACGCTTTAGAGTGTTAATTAACTCCTTAGTCTGCAAACCCTTTCCTGAAACTTTCAAACTCTCTAAATCTTTGTCACTAAAATCTAATCTATACGTCTTTTGTAAAGCTTTGGACTTCTCTATGTCAACTCCATATGTTTGTGAAATTTCAGCAAGCTTCTCATGTAAATTCCTCGCTCTCCGTGTAATATTCTTACACTTGAAAAGCAATTCTTCATCCTGATATTTACCTAATCTCTCTGGACTAATCGTTCCCAATATAATTTCTTCCAAAACCGCTTTTAACTTGCTCACATCTATGCTTGAGGTATTATTCTGTAAGCTACAACCAGGCGCTATTTTTTGTATCCATTAATCTAGTTCTTCCGGAGAAGGACCTACCGATCTTTGAGTATCTTCACCAGTTTCTCCTCTTGACCCTCCAGATGTAGGTGTCACTCTTTTCTCAATCTGCAACAACCTTTTTGGATCTACATATGCACCTGTCTTTGGAGTTTCAACTGATTTTTCTGAAATACTAATGAATGGTTCTGATTCTTCTCCTATAACTAAACTCACATTTGCTCCACTATTTTCAATCAGTCCTCGATTATCCACATTTATTTTTTTCAAAACCTTATGAACTCCACTCATATTTCTATCTGGTATTGTTAAAGCATGTACTCGAGAAACACCTTGTCCATCATTGTATAATGGAACAATTGGACCAATAGTCACTGGGACTGACAAAACATCTGGGTTCATCGGTGTTACTATTCTCGACAACTCCTCTCTGTTTGGAATCTGATTCTGTCTTAAGGGCGTGTTTTCTTGTGGCATTTCTACATGAACTAATGGAGCACTTGGTAAAGAGTTTGTCTCCATTGGCATCTGTTCCTCATGATAAGGCGGAGGTCTATTCATCAATAACTCACTTAAAAATTCATCATCTATGTTATCAATTCCCTCAGCAAATTCAGTATTTCTAAATTTTTGTTCTTCAACATTCTTCTTTTTCTCCTTACATTTTTCTCCCTCATTAGTCTCAGCTACCATGACTGGGAATATCCTTGTTCCTTCAGCCATTTCTTTTCTCCACGTTTTCTTCTGAGCATCCCACTTCGCCTCTGAATATCTACTCACAGTATTCTTGTATCTAGTCTGATACCTTTCTATTTCTCTTTTGTATGCCTCATGTGCCCATTCTTTAAGAGCTTCATACTGCATAGGTCTAGGATTAGGTCTCAAATTATTCATTTGTCTCCTTAAATTCTATAGAATTCTAGGATTAAGTCCCATTCTCTGGAAATGCTAAATTATCATCTTGTTCAGTATACTTCATCCAATTTTCTAGCCATGCACACGTGTGATAACCCCTTTCTAATGACATGAATGAAGCAGGGGTCCCTTCAGGAGCCACAGGAATTCCATCTCTAATGGGTATCGGCTTATCTTTACGAAGCAAAGTTTTCAATAATTTAAAAACTTCATGTTTCTCGACATTAAAATAAAACTATACAAGTAAAATAAATCTCCAACAATTTCTTTTTCCGTGTTATGATCCCTCTGCTACCAATAAAAGTTATTCACGCTGTCCAATCCCAGTGCGACTCACACCAACCAACCTATACCAGCGCGGCACCTAGTGACGGTTTCTCACCAACCGACCAATACCAGCGCAGCAGTTTGTGACGTCTTTAACAAACAAACACCATAAAACAACTTGTCTGCTCCACTAAAAGAATAAACGATAGAACCATGCACTCTGAGAATTCTTTTACTTCCAGCAAAATCTCGACCAGTGCGATTTTACCCTCACCCGAGTGAAAACTCTCAGGGCTTCTCCAGTTGCGTTTTCTGAAGTTACCTAAAAAATCTTCACTATTCACACTTCAAGATTCCCTGTGCAAGTACCTACAATACGACTATTGCTCAGCACTGCATCAACAGCAGACAACACACTTAGGGGCCGATTCCGATCTCGGCCGGTAGGGCTCCGAATCGGATTCGGCTTAACCGGATCCGATTCGGAGCCCTATTGCCCGACCGATTCGTACGCGCGTCCGGGCGAGCGAGTACGATGCGAAATCGCCGACCGACTCGTCCGGGCGTCCCGAACGCTCCGACCGACTCGTTCCCGGGTCTAATCGCACCGACCGACTCGCTCGGACTCGACTCGCACCGCGCAATGGAGACGTTCCCCGGCCGGGTAAGTACGATGCGCGCCGCGAGCAGTCCGACCGAGCCGCGCACTCCGGCTCGAAAGAGCAGTCGGAGCCGTACTTTGGGGGTCCGTGTCGGACCCCCCTGTACGCGTAGCCGCATGAGTCGCACACAGGGGGGACCCATGGGTCCCCCCTACCTGTGCGTGTACGGCGCGAGTCTCTTTGCCGCGTATACGCTGTAGGGGGCGCCCTTGTCCACCTCGCACCCATTGAGTCAATGGGAGCCCGCGTACGTGTTGTACGACAGGCTCCCATTGACTTCAATGGGAGTCCGACCGACTCGAGTCCGATGGCATACGTGCGCATCGTACTCGTTCGGTCGGGCTGCTAGGGTCCGATTCGGTCGGAAATCTCTCCGGGTCCGGCTCGGTCGGAGAGATTTCCGGCCCGAATCGGAATCGGCCCCACAGTGTATGCCACACTTAAGCCCTTAGGCTTTATCCCGGGATCTTAGGCAAATAACGGACCCGTTACTTCCATTAAGGTCAACGACGGACCACAACATATAACATAAAAGGTACGTTTTTATAGTCAGTCAATGTCTCTTAATTCTGTCTCGTCATTGCCTAGTATATTTAGTCAAGTAAACCATCCGATAAAGCTACCAGAAAACTGATCCAGCGGATCGGTGTAATTTTTATAACCACTTGCAATATCCTCATTATACCATAAACCAAATTTCGATCATTTACTATACCAAAGAGTTTCGGCCCATAGAAACTCTATAACCACTTCCAAATCATGAGGTCCACCGATAGATCTTTGAAAGAGTCAATAGGGACTCAGATAATTTGAGACGGATGCTATTTCCTTCATGAGGACCTGTAATGAAGAAAATGCCTAACCAACAACAATAGTCAAATACATATCATGTCAAATATCACATCAATAAAAACAAACTCTGTATACTTATCAAGATACTTTTATCTAAATCATCAAATATGAATGGTCAATACATAAACACATTAGAATGTCAGTACTTTTGTTATTTCAATAATTACAGGTAAAAATCACAACAGAAAATACAGATCATGGTAACATACAACAAATCAATAACTAGCGTGAGAGGAGAGAGAGAGAAATGAAAAGAAGATTTACATTGCAATCTCAGTATGGAATTTGAGATTCATACGAACCTAAGATCATTGAGCTAATGCACAGCATGCAATAGTCTGAATTAGCCAACCCTTTAGCCGAAAAGGTATAGTTTGTGCAACATCACCAGCCAATGAAATGCAAAATAACCAGGATAGTTCAGTTCAAAGGAGAATCAGAGTTCGGACCGACAGCATGTCATGCATAATATTGCAAAGATAATAGCCAGCCAGAGTAGCATTGAGAGTGCAGCAGCAAAAGGCTCTCTCTCTAGTTTCTTTTCCCACGGAAATAATTATACCCCAAAATGTTCACAATTCCATTCCCCAAATGTTTCTTTTTCACAGTTTTGCACAATTTTATTGGTTAGGATCCATGAGGTGATCATTCTCCAGCCTGGTCCACCCAGAACTTTAACAAGATAGTCCTTTGTTCATTTGCAAGACGTCATGTCACCTCGGAAGTAGGAAACAAATCGGGACTTTTTTCATATCCACCCGCTCGCTTCCACATCAGCTTGCAACATAGTTGACAAAATTATTCATACAGAGAGATACTCTAACTGTAGGATGGAAACTCTAGTGATAAAAATGCATTAACTGAAGCAAATAGATCAGCATTTTAGGAAATATGAAGGACAAAATTCATTGTTCTAATGCCTCCAGTAGAAAAGGAAATAATACGCTAACAGTTTTTGAGGCATTCATAGGAATTCCGCAAATCATCTTTTTCTAAACAATAAAATACACCATTAGTAATAATATATGAGTAAATGAAGAATGCATAAGAAACGATATAAGAAGAAAACATCATTTCAATTAAACTCATAAGCATAGTCAGATTTCATATCAATAATTTTTCTAATATGAATTTCATGACCATAGAAAACATAAGCAAGAATCATTTTTACTTTAAGTATTTTCATTATCATATTTTCTATAATTCTATTTGCAAGTTACTTTTGTACTATATTTGTTAGTACATTTAATAAGTTTCTCTCTCGTGACATAATCATTTCTGTTTCACTAGTTTGCAAGCCTCCTGCATGTTTTTACGATGAAGCTTTTAAATCTTTCACGTGTTGTGTCACTCCTGCATGCTTTTACGATGCAGTCTTAGCTTCTCAAGTGTTTTCACAAGATCACACTGTTAGTTATATCTATTAAATAAATATTTGTACACACTTAATGAGCAGAGTTGATCAAGCAAAATTATACTCAAATAATCATGCTCCATCAATGAAATATGCGTTGTTAAGGCATGTATGGCTGTTACAAATGGGGGTCTCTAGTTGGCAAAGGTAGGCACCTTTCTCCAAATAGGGACCCTTGCTTCTAGTCAGGGTAAGGGGGATACACACTTTAGATAACCCCTGCTCACCCCCTTGGTAGCTTGGCACGAGCAGACAGGCTTATCCCAGAGGCAATGTGTAAAGTATTTGTACCAACACTCACAGTAACACAGTGAAAACACCACAAATGGATACCACACCAGTTTAAAAAATATATATATCTTTATCTAAACTTCACAAGACCAAAATGACAAAAATCCAACATACACAGTTACAAATATGACTTTCAAAAGGTTTCAAGAACTTGTACCATAGAAAACTATGGATGCATGACTTTTACACAAAGTACCTGAAGATGCGTCAAAATTCACAAGGCCAAACAGCCGCAGAGAAAGGAAGCGTTGGAAAACACAGCGATGAGTCAGTTCCTGAGTCCTTGGGAAGGCGAGGCGACAGTTCTGCTGCACACAGGAGCTGTGATGTGTCAAATCCGGACTGTAGGGGGAAGTGAGGCGTCGAAATCCAAGATGGTTCTGGTCTGCAGGTGATGCGTGGAAAAACTTGGTGCACAGGTACGATGCGAGGCACACCGGAGGTGATGCGTCGATTTGCGAGGCTACGCGCCATCCGGCGTCAGTGCTGCGGGCTGCGCGGCGAGACTTCAAGTGGTCATTCGAGACTCGCGAGGCTTTGCGTTGTCCGGCGTCGGTTCCAAGAGACTTTGCACGGCTTTGCGATGCTTCGCGCCGGTTCTTGCAGAGATTAGCTGCAAAACCCACCTCTGAGGCCCTGTAACTGGAAGGAGGCACCTCAGGCAAGGGTAGGACTCACAGATGGCAGAGTCCATCAGCACCAGCAGATTTGCAGGAAGTCTTTTGTGTCCCTGAGACTTCAGAACAGGAGGCCAGCACACTTCAGGCCCTTGGAGATCTCCTTCAAGCAGGGGACACAGCACACAGCAAAGTCCTTCTCCTTTCCTTGGCAGAAACAGCAACTGCAGGCCAACCCCATACACACAGCAAGGGCAGTACTTCTCCTCAGTCTCTCCAGCTCTTCTCCTTGGCAAAGGTTCCTCTTGAATTCCAGGAAAGATCTAAAGTTCAGGGGTTTTAGGTCTAATACCTATGCCCCAAAATGTCTTTGTTCTCTTTGTGCAAGGGGCTCTGAGCCCAGTTCAAACCAGTTCTGGGGGGCACTCTGCAATCGCCCAAAAACATCCATTGTCAGTGTGAGCCTTGGCTCCAGACACACCACAGGGGGCGGAGCCAGCATTGTGGAAGGCAGGCACAGCCCTATTCAGGTACAGGTGCTACTCCTCCCACCACTCCAAATGCATACCAGGCCTATTCAGCCTAGTGCTGACTCATCCAGACTCCTGGAGCCACTGCACCTCCCCAGCCCCTGTCACTCCAAAGCCAGACAGTCAATCCAGAAACAGGCAGAGGCACACAGGATGGTTGAACAAGATAATAGCCACTATGTAAAAGTGGTATTTTCAAACACACAATTTAAAAACCATCTTTACTAAAAGATGTGTTATTAAATTCTGAGTTCAGGGATACCAAACTCCATTTTCAATCTTATCCCTATGGGAAGATATGCTTGTAAAATGTTACAAAGCATTCCCCATTCTGTCCTATGGGGCAACATAGCCTTTCAATAGTGAAAAATGAAATTGGCAGTATTTCACTATCAGGACATGTTACACACACCAGTACATGTTCTACCTTTCACATACACTGCAACCTGCCCAGGGGGGTACCTTGGGCCTGCCATAGGGATGCCCTATATGTAAGAAAAGGGAAGGTTAGGGCCTGGCAAGTGGCAGTTAACAAACTGCGCACAGGCACCGAGGTGGCAGGCCTGAGACATCTTTTCAGCGCTACTCATGTGGGTGGCACAATCAGTGCTGTAGGCCCACTAGTAGCATTTGATTTACCAGCCCTGGCACACTCAGTGCACTTTACTAGGGACCTACTGGTAAAACAAATATGCCAATCAGGGAGAACCAATCAGAATAACAATTTACACAGAGAGCATATGCACTTTAGCACTGATCAGCAGTGGTAAAGTGCCCAGAGTCCTATAGCCAACAAACACAGGTGAGGAAAAAAAATGAGGAAGAAGCAAAAAGTGTGGGGATAACCCTGCAAAAAGGGCCATTTCCAACACCACCCCCTTCCAGCCTAAAGCCAGGGTAGACCAATCAATACCTCGATGGGCTTCCCTGCTTGGGGAGACAGAACATGGAACCTGGCCCGAACAGCAGGGGTCTATTCCCGTTCTACGCCTTCCTGAACCCAGTTGGATCCCTCTATCCATACTCTCAGGGCACACTAGGCTAACCCATGGGGGACCCTTCTCCTCACCTGGGGACCCCATCTGTGCAGCGCCTAAACTTACTTTGCTCACAGATGTATCCCAACAGGTAGACAGTACCCACATGGCCAACACAGTGGTTAGGCCCAGTCTACTCCCGGGGTGGGACTCCTGCCCCCCTCCCAGGGGCAACTCTGTCCACCAGGACAGCCAGCCACAGTGTCCACTGACAGCTGTCAGTGATGAGAGCCAGGTCTCATGCCTTTCAGGTCTCTCTAACCTCTGTGGCGTCAGAAAGTGGGGGGCAGTAGCCCCAGGTGCCTGGCACCTTTTCTCCACTCACCCTCCTGCCAAGTCAGGTATGGAATCCTGACCCTTGCCACCAGCCCAGGGTCTGTACCCTGTGGCTGGACAAGAGACTTGGGTGGGCTCTCCCATACCCTGTCTTCCTCCCTGGGGCTCTGCACCCTCCCACCTGGAGCGGTACCCCCAGAAGACAACTTGGTAGGGGCACTGTTAGCAGTCGCCCCTTCCTCCAGGTCATGGGGGACACCCTGAACCTGGTCCTCCAACCCAGGGTCTGTACCCTTTGGCTGGACCTGTGCCTGGCAACCCAGGACTTCTGGGGGAGTACACCAAACCCTCCAACGAAAACACACTTCTCATGAGTGGTATGAGAGTCTGCCTGGCGCAGGTCTCCAGCCTCCTGTCCACTTGACAGAGCATGAAGACCCCCAGGCCAGAAGTGGCCTCACCAGGGTCAGTCTTGGGGTGCTCTGACCTCAGAGCTGGCAACCCTTAACCCACTGGTCCTTCCACTGGGGACTGCGTCCCCCCTCACCCTTTTCCCTGGACTCACGCACCCCCCCACTGCAGCGGTGCTGCCAGACACCAGAACTGGTGGGATGCTTGTTACAGCAACCCCCCCTAGTCCACCTGACACTTTGGGATCCCCCTTAGGAAATTGCCTCCCTGTACAGACTAGGCCCCCATCTGGTGTTCACTTATGGAACCAACCAGGCCCTGGGACTGGGTTTCTGGCACCTTGGGACACAGCCCACTCCCACTCCTTCTCCTCTGAGACAGGACGTGGGACCCTACACCCCTCCCACTACACTGGGACCTATCTGGGCTACCACAAACCTTCCCTACCTCACTTGGTTGGGGAAAACCTGAGCCACCACCTTCAGGATCACTCCCAAAAGCTTCTTCAGACCCTCTGGAATCCACCAAAAGGTCTGCCTCCAGTGCAAGCTCCCTGGAATCAGAGAACTCACACTCCACCGGGTGTTGACATAGCTCTGGAAAACAGGGACTTAGAATATGCTCTCCAATAATTGAATCGCACAGCACCCCACAGTTGTTAACCAAGCTACCCTTTGCCCCACCATCCAGTGCCTCACAACAAGTACCCCATATCACTCTCCTGAGACTGGCAAGACAGTGTCTGACTGTCTTTGTCACTCAACCCACACTTTTCTGGGAGGTCTCCACATTCACACACCAAGGCTTCTTCCATGGGGGAACCCCTCTCCCTGTACCTCTCATCTAGAGTCAGTAGAGTGTCCCTCCTACCTCTAGGAATATGAACCCCTGTGCCAGTTCCCCAATCTACTTCAGGGACACTGCACACCACTGGAGCTACCTCATAAACCTGAACCCCCTGGTGTATGTTAACCCCCTCCCTCAAGTCAGGCGCCACATCTCTGGGTGTGTGTACTTCTCCCTCAGCGCTAGATAACACTGTTTCGCTGCCACCATCTGAGCTGGACTCCACCTCCAACCCAGCGGAACTCACTTCCTGAGCTACACACATCTATTATTGCTTGGTTGAGACACTCGGGGTCTCAAGCCTCACGAACTCCTCATCGAGCTCTCTCATTCTCAGCTCATATGCCAAGATCAATTTCTTTTAAGGCATAAGCCTTCTTGCTCTCCTCTGCCATCTTTTCTCTCTCCATGGCAGCCCTTTGGTTCTCCATTTCCAATATTTTCATCTCGAGCCTCATAACTTCTAACTCATGATCTCTAACCCTTTGGTTTTCCTCCAACTCCTCTGGGGAAAAACTTCTAGCGGAATGGTTGCTGCCAGCCCTGGAGGCTGCTCTTCCCACAGGCAGATCCTGTGATCTGAACCCATTCCCTTGTGCATCCTCAACCACCTCTGCATCCCCTGTCTCCCCAGCTTCTTTGGCCTCCCACCAGGCCCTTAAGGCCTTCTGTAGCTCCTCCTTCCTGGAGCTGCTCTTCATGGGACATCCAAACTCTTTGCAAAATTGCTTGAGCTGATCTACTCTGTAGGTATGCAAAACTTCAATATAAAACTCCAATTCTGCCATCTCACTTGCTGGTTTACCCTTCTGAGACATGATGCGTGGATACTTTAAGGGTCTCTCAAAAATAGAACCAAAAACAAAACACAGTATGTGGTTGAGTAGTGGTCTGCACTAAACTAGTGATGTACACCAATCACTGTGGGTCAAGAACAAATACAGGTTCAAATCCTCACCGCTGACCACTAATGTTAGTTGGCAGAGGTAGGTACCTTCGTCCAAATAGGGACCCTTGCTTCTAGTCAGGGTAAGGGGGATACACACTTTGGATAACCCCTGCTCACCCCCTTGGTAGCTTGGCATGAGCAGACAGGCTTATCCCAAAGGCAATGTGTAAAGTATTTGTACCAACACTCACAGTAACACAGTGAAAACACCATTAATGGACACCACACCAGTTTAGAAAAATAAAATATCTTTATCTAAACTTCACAAGACCAAAACGACAAAACGCCCGGCGTCGTTGTCGGTGCTGGGGGCTGCGCGGTGAGACTTTGCGTCGCCTGGCGAGGCTTTGCGTCGTCCGGCGTCGGTTCCAAGAGACTTTGCATGGCTTTGCGATGCTTCGTGCCGATTCTTGCAGAGATTAGCTGCAAAACCCACCTCTGAGGCCCTGTAACTGGAAGGAGGCACCTCAGGCAAGGGTAGGACTCACAGATGGCAGAGTCCAGCAGCACCAGCAGATTTGCAGGAAGTCTTTTGTGTCCCTGAGACTTCAGAACAGGAGGCCAACACACTTCAGGCCCTTGGAGATCTACTTCAAGCAGGGGACACAGCACACAGCAAAGTCCTTCTCCTTTCCTTGGCAGAAACAGTAACTGCAGGCCAACCCCAGACATACAGCAAGGGCAGTACTTCTCCTTAGTCTCTCCAGCTCTTCTCCTTGGCAAAGGTTCTTCTTGAATTCCAGGAATGATCTAAAGTACAGGGGTTTTAGGTCTAATACGTACACCCCAAAAAGTCTTTGTTCTCTTTGTGCAAGGGGCTCTGAGCCCAGTTAAAACCAGTTCTGGGGGGCACTCTGCAAGTGCACAAAAACATCCATTGTCAGTGTGAGCCTTGGCTCCAGACACACCACAGGGGGGTGGAGCCAGCATTTTGGAAGGCAGGCACAGCCCTATTCAAGTACAGGTGCTACTCCTCCCACCACTCCAAATGCAGATAAGGCCTATTCAGCCTAGTGCTGACTCATCCAGACTCCTGGAGCCACTGCACCTCCCCAGCCCCTGTCACTCCAAAGCCAGACAGTCAATCCACAAACAGGCAGAGGCACACAGGATGGTTGAACAAGATAATAGCCACTATCTAAAAGTGGTATTTTCAAACACACAATTTAAAAACCATCTTTACTAAAAGATGTGTTATCAAATTCTGAGTTCAGGGATACCAAACTCCATTTTTCTATCTTATCCCTATGGGAAGATATGCTTGTAAAATGTTACAAAGCCTTCCCCATTCTGTCATATGGGGCAAGATAGCCTTTCAATAGTGAAAAACGAAATTGGCAGTATTTCACTATCAGGACATGTTACACACCCCAGTACATGTCCTACCTTTCACATACACTGCACCCTGCCCAGGGGGGTACCTTGGGCCTACCATAGGGGTGCCCTATATGTAAGAAAAGGGAAGGTTAGGGCCTGGCAAGTGGGTGCACTTGCCAAGTCGACATGGCAGTTAACAAACTGTGCACAGGCACCGCGGTGGCAGACCTGAGACATCTTTTCAGGGCTACTGATGTGGGTGGCACAATCAGTGCTGCAGGCCCACTAGTAGCATTTGATTTACCAGCCCTGGCACACTCAGTGCACTTTACTAGGGACCTACTGGTAAAACAAATATGCCAATCAGGGAGAAGCAATCACAATAACAATTTACACAGAGAGCATATGCACTTTAGCACTGATCAGCAGTGGCAAAGTGCCCAGAGTCCTATAGCCAACAAACACAGGTCAGGAAAAAAAATGAGGAAGAAGCAAAAAGTTTGGGGATAACCCTACAAAAAGGGCCATTTCCAACAATGGCAAAGACATATGCATGGTTAAAACGTACCTATATACCCTGACCGCTGTCCCCACCCTGAGCCCTAAAATGCCCCCAGGGCAAAAATCTACTCTGACCCCAGCCCCTCCCACCCCCGCCTGACCCCTGCCCCCCTCCATGAACCCTAAAACGCCCCTTGTGCAAAAATCCACCCCGACGCCAGCCCCTCCCCGCTCTGAGCCCTAAAATGTGCCCCCAAACGCAAAAAACTAACCCTATCCCTGGCCTCCGCCCTGAGCCCTAAAACGGCTCCCTGGCTAAATAACTGCCCATTCCTCCCCGCCCTGAGACCAGGGCTTTAAGTGGGATGAAAAAACTGGGGGGTCTCTCAAAGGGGTGTGGCCAATGTAATTAAGGGCGTGGCTTAAAAACACGTAAGCTCAAAATCTGTTCTTAGCATAGTGTGCTGCCCGACTCGTATTTTGCTGTTTCTGTCATTGCATCCAGATATATGATACAAGTAACATCATACCTACAACAAGTCAGGACTATTGGCTTTGTCAATGGTTGTTAGTTGCATAAGATAAATAAGCAGCAACTATGGCTAGTATATAATATTGAAAAAGCTTCAACTTACAGCCCTGGTGACACCACGACAATGTTGCTGCTCCTGAGTTTCAAAAAGAGAAGGGAAATCCAGAGAGAAAATGACACTTTAAAGGATTTCCCTTCCCCTACAACTCACCTGGCATGACGTCATGCCGTAACTTCTAAACTAGTGAGAAGTGAGCAGTGTGAGCACGCGGACATGATGTGCCTGCTGTCACTGCAGTCTGGAAAAAACGGACCGCATGTGCCAGGGCACAAAACAGAGCTCGATAGAGACCCGTTTCAAGGCCCCCTTTAAAAAACTGCCGGTGCTCAGCACCGGTGCGACCCGGCCCACTTAAAGCCCTGCCTGAGACCTAAAATTACCTCCCTCCCCCAGCCCTAACAACGTTCCTGACCCCCAGCCCTAAAAATGTCCCTGCCCCTCCTATGCCATAAAAACTACCCCTGCCCCCAAGCCCTAAAACCTACCCCACCTCTGAGCCCTAAATCTACCCAAACCCCCTAAGCCCTGAAACCTTCCCCCACCCCCCTTGAGCCCTAAAAACTTCCCCTGACCCCTAAACCCTGAAAACTACCCCCAACCCTCAAAAACTAACCCCCCACCCTTCCCAAAACCCGGTCCCAACCCCACTTACCTCACTGCGTCCTCAGCCAATCCTTCCTCTTCCTGGGCCCGCCCATTCCGGACATCTAGACTGCCCGTATGCCTTAACCACGTACATGTGTGGTTAAGGTATATGTGTGGTTAAGGCAAGCGTGGTAGCGCTTGCGTTGTTCGGGCATGCTTTGCAAAGGCCGCGTTGTTCCGGCCATTTCCCTCTGTGTGTATTATAAATTGATTGTGTTCACCATATGCCTTATTAGCTAGATGGCACAGCCTGCAGACATTATTGCATTTTACCCACTGTTGATGGCTCAGGATCCCATGCCAGTGCTGTGTCTCGCTCACCATTCATCGATGGCATGCCAGTCCAGCATCATTATCTCACTCACTAATAGTGTTAGCACAGACGACCATGCCAGTACTGTGTCTCACTTAGTATTGGTGCTACAGCCTGCCAATCCGGCATCATAAAATTACTACCCATGGCACAGTCCGTGTCCCTAATTTATATGTAACTCATTATAGATGGCAGGGCCTGCCATACCCATATCGGGTCGCACATTCCGCGATGACACAGCCTGGCAGCACAGTATAGCCTCGTTAGTCTTTGTAAATGTACAGCCTCCCGGTCCTCCATGATGCCACTGCATGGCATCCCTTCAGATGCTGCCCGGGGGCATCCAGTCCCAGGCACCCTGATCATCATATTTCAACAGCCACGGTACAACGGTGGGTGTAAATGGCCCAGCTGAACCCTGAGTGCAGCAATAACGGGCAGTGGGCGCCATTTGGAGAAAGCGAAACCAAAGCTATCCCGTGTGCGCGACCCGAGGCCGGGCCGCCATTGTCAGCCTTCGGCGGTGTAAAACCCGACAAAGGCCCGGCTTTATTAAGAAGCCGAAGCGGGGCTTGTGCAAAGGGCTTGCTTGGACCACGGGAGAGAGAACATTGGTATTGTCAGCCGGCTAATGATTGGGAGACAATATCTCTGATTTCGAATAATCAGATATAGCTTTTCTCCTCCGCTGAGAGGCCTGAAGGACGTGCGAAAATAAAGTTGCTTTTCAGTCGCCATTATCAGCACAATTTTCTAAAAGACACTTTGAGGGGAGTCAGCTTTTATATTACACTGATATTATCTTGTTCTCTGGGGGAGGGAGGGGAATAAAAGAATCTGCTAACAACTCAGCATATTTTTTTTCTGCTAGCTGTAAAATTGCCGGGAGGGCACCTGCCTGTCGAGCTCGTCGGCATCTATGGCTAGGAGGAGCGGCGGCTCTCACGTCTCGGCAGTGTAGCTCTTTTTAAGTCAGCCATTTTCTTAAGATTTCTCTGAAGATGGACCCTTCACTCGAAGGAATCCTGTTCAGACTGACAAGGCGTCACCTGACCCAGATCACGGGTGACAGTGGGAAGAGCTGTGCACTGCAATGCCATCTTTCTCTAAGTGGGCTCTTCAGGGCACACCCTCTGTGTGGGGCCCATCAGGGCACGCAGAGTTGGCATTGAGGACTTCTGTGCATGCGATGGAAATCCACATGTCAGTGGTGTTCAAGAACATTTATTTCCCAATATTTTATTGGCCATTTAAAACAGCAAAATTATTTTGGGCAACATCCTATTCATTGACTGAAGTGTGCATTTTATGTGCCTGAATGTCATACTCTGACATCAGCTGGTGGTAAATACACCAGGCGAATGAGATGCTGCCCAAATAAAATGGAATTACAGGAGGCGCATAAGAGGCTGCGGAATACAATGCTCTAAATTGCACTTCGAGTTAGCGTGATTACCAAATACGATGCTAACATCTTCTGGTGCATAAGATGCTCGTCGAACATGATGTGAACTCCAGCCGGTGTAAACATTATGCCCAAGCAATATTTCTAGCAATCAAATAGGATGCTGAATGGAACGCGTGAATAAGATGCTTGACATAGTAAGAGCATAGTGATTGCCAACTAAGATTCGAACATCTGCTAGTGACTAAGATGCTAGGCTTTTAGCATAGGACACCCTAATAAATCCATAGCACATGGGGTAAATATGTCCCGGCTAGGTTTCTGGTTAGCATTATTCAGCATATTAGTTATCACTATCTTAAAACACATGGATGTGTCATATATTATTTAAAATAATCTTCATGGTCTATTGTTGTCAAAGCAATAGAGAAGTGTGACCACCATCATGCTCCTACAAGTTAACTTGTGTTTTAATTTATTTGACAAGGAGTTAGTATGACATTGATGTGTCAGTACAGTGAACAGAGCTAAACAGCATAATGAAAACGAGGTTGTTAAAATGTTTTGTGGATCAGGGATTTAAGTGATATGCCTAATAAGGCATATGGTGAACACAATCAATTTATATTATGCACAGACTCCCCAAAAGTGTGCTAAACAGTTGCTGGCATAGTTTATCCACCCACATATTAAGCTTGCATTGGGTTCTTCTTCAGGACTGGTGCATTAAATGCAAGATAATTTTTTGGATAGTATAAATAAAGACGCATGGGCAAAGCCAACAAGTCTTGCTTGCATTTTGAGTCCCGACTAAAACATTAAAAAAGCTTGCAGCAGTGAGAAAAAACACACAAAAAAGTAGCTTTCTATATGAATGAATTTATGAGATAAAGATTCAAACGTGTGATTCTGCAAAGTACTTTTGAGATGTAAAATAGTCCTTTAAACAATGTAATGAAAGCACTTCATACCAGCTGGTATGATACACCAAATGGCCAGTGCTTCTTAATTTGAGCCGGTGGTTGCAGGTGGGGCCCACTAACACTTATTTTTGCGGGCTGGCACTTATTTTATCTCATCAGACTTTCCTTTCACCCAGAGCAAGAGAGAGGAAAACAGACATGGGAGAAAGAAGGGGGAAGAGAAAGAGAGAAAGCAGGGATGAAAATGAACCTTAAAGAGTGAGATAAAGAGGCAGGGAGCATCTGGTGCTGGATGAAAGAGGTATGAGGTGGAATCAAGACAATGCAACCATGCTATTAGGCACCCTGATATTCAAAGCGTCGGCCGCAGAGTACTGAGCACAATTTTGGCACTGGCCCTTATTATTTCACAATCTAAGCACTGAAAATAGCTAATAGCCTGAGTGAGCGAGTGATACTGCTCTGGGTGGAGCCAAAGCACACTCCATTAATATTTTAAAGAATTGTAACAGCAGGTCTTGCAGACATCTGTGCTGTCAAGCCACACCTAAAAACGACATATTGGGTGGAAATAAATTGATCATAGCTCCAATTATATGGTGGAAGTAAGTACCAGTAACAAAAACAACAGTAATGGTATTAGTATGAACGGTGGAAACAGTGGAGTAAATGTGAATTAATCGAACTATGCCTGTAAGAGGAAATAACCATTATATTGGATTAAAATTAAAATAATGAAAAGAAGTTCTATTGTAGAGAAGGAAGAATAGCATAACATTGTAGTGGCTGATAGGAGATAGAGGTTACATTTTTTGTAAAAGATGATTGTAAGGCCAAGAAAGTCAATGCTCAAAAATGTTCTGGAAAAATAGTGGTGATCACTTTTAAGTGTGTACCCTATATATAATTCAAAACGGTAGAATGACAGCTATTGCATGCACCAATAGAAAATAAATACTTGCAAAAAGTCCGGAAGAAAAAATTGAAACCACTACCTGCAAGGCACCTTGGCGCATCTGGGACTTTTGTGCATGCCCATTCCTGGAATCATCTTGTTTACATTTGTTTAAAACTATTTAGTTATCAAAAGATGGTAAGGCATATATTATGTTCATTGACATAAAAAATATTTTGTCGTATGACAGTGCGCTATATAATTAATTATACAATAAATTAGTACACAGCCTTTCAATGCTCAGAAGCTAGAATATTGTAAACATGTGAGTAGGTGTGGCTGTGGCTCTGGGGAATCCATCATACTGATGCTTGGTGTACTCAAAAGTGTTCTGTGCAAGAAATATGTCAAACCCCTCGCACCCCCTCAGAAACAAGTACCCCCACCTAGATTTAGTCTCTGATTGCATCTCTGCCGTCAACCTTTTGGCTAGGTTCATACTACACAAATACCACACACCACTTACATGTATCTTATGTGAAAGTATAGTGTTGCAAAAATACTAATTTCTAACATTTAACAATATGTAACAGCCATTCTAACCTACCTTAGGCAGGGCTAGGCACACACATCTGCTCAGCTCCAGGATGCCCTACAGGGATATAGTGAGCTTTAAAAATACACATATCATGATATACAGATTGTGCTAAGGTGGCCCAGTAACAGTTTGGAGCAAACAGTGTTGCAGTGTCAATCAATAGTATTGGCTTATTCTAATCTCCTGGCTTGTTTTGCCTATGTTAACTAAATTACATGGCCGTCTGATCACAGAGAGCACATTTGTGACATTACCACTGGAAAATGCAATTTGCTGACGGACTATGTTGTTGTGCTCGTACAAATGTTTTGCTTCTTGAGAGATTGGGTCCAAGGCTGATTGAGAGACTAGTACCTCTTTCATCAGGGGCGGCTCCTCTGTTTTGGCAGAGGAGCGTCGCTCCCCTGCTGAAAGCCAGCAGAGGGAAATTAAAAAATAAAATGATAATAAAACAATTTTATTATCATCTTATTTTTCGTCCTGCAGGCTGCCAGTCGAGTAGAGGGATGGGGGCATCCATACTGACGCTGCAGCACCAGGGAGGAGGGGGGAGTGCTGGGTACTGCTAAGTGTGCATGACGGTTTGGCCGGCCGTCTGGGGTCAGCCAAACCGTCATGCGCACTTAACTTTTCTCCAACCCGAGCTGTGTTGTACAGCCGGGTGGAGAACCAACACATGCTCCCAGTACCTGTCTGAGCACCAAACCAGGGAGCTCAGACTAATCCCAGCACTGCTCTCATGCTGGGAATGGTATTCCCAGCATGAGAGCAGTGTTGAGATTGGCATCTGGGAGCCTATGCAGTGTGCAGCAGTTCCTGGAAGTCCGAGAGGCAAGGATTGGGAGCAAGGAGGCAGCCATCAAAGCAGCAGATAAGTGTAATTTTATATATTTTTATTTCTGTCTTCCGATATCCCCTTCCCCTGCCCCACCACTTCACAATGCGAGCAGCCACTACTGTCTTTCATAGATGTTTTCCTATGTTTATTTGTTTTTTGGGTGCGACCCTTCAGCCATTTCTTTATAGGAAATTTAATAAAGGAGGAAACCTAGCAATGAGCATACATATATTTCAATGTAATATATACATATGTCTTATGCTTATAGATGAGTCTGAGAACAAACTTTAATATATAGATGTTTCTTGTATTTTTTTTATCTAAGAGCAGCTGACACTTGTTTCACCCCAACTAATCAATGGGTAAGCTTTTTCAAGTGTTTCCCGCCTCCCAGCTGTCCAGCCCCCCCGCAGCACTACTTAATGGCGGTTGCTGCGCAGTGTAAGTGCAGTCCACTGACCTTCTAGTGGACTGCTCCTTTCACTGCACAGCTCTGCCTGGTAGCTGCTACTGCCCCTGTTGCTGATCCTCTGGTCAGCAGTTTGAATTCCTGGTGGTCTAGTGGTAGAGCGGTACTGCTCTGCTGCTGGACTGCCCTTCTGTCTCTATTTTTCACTGCTTTTCTCTGCCTCTTTTGCCTTCTTCTGCTTCTTTCTGCTTTTGCTTTTTCTTGTTTTGCTCTTTTTCGCACTTTTTTCGCCGCCCTTGCCGCTGCGATCCCCGTGGCCTCACTTCCCTCAAGTGACTCTTCCTGCTCCCCGCGTTTCCCACCTCCCAGCTGTCCAGCCCCCCGCAGCACTACTTAATGGCAGCCACTGTGCAGTGAAAGTGCAGTCCACTGACCTTCTAGTGGACTGCTCCTTTCGCTGCACAGCTCCGCCTGGCAGCTGCTGCTGATCCTCTAGTCAGGAGTTCGAGTCCTTGGTGGTCTAGTGGTAGAGCAGCACTGCTCTGCTGCTAGACTGCCCTTCTGTCTCTATTTTTCTCTGCTTTTCTCTGCCTCTTTTGCCTTCTTCTGCTTTTGTTTTTTCTTGTTTTTGTTCTTTTTCTCTTTTCTGCACTTTTTTCGCCACCCCTGCCGCTGCGATCCCCTGTGGCCTCGCCCCCCTCCAGTGACCCTTCCCTCTCCCTTCGTTTCCCACCTCCCAGCTGTCCAACCCCCCCACAGCACTACTTAATGGTGGCCGCTGTGCGGTGAAAGTGCAGTCCACTGACCTTCTAGTGGACTACTCCTTTCACTGCACAGCTCCGCCTGGCAGCTGCTGCTGCTGCTGACACTCTGGTCAGGAGTTCGAGTCCCTGGTGGTCTAGTGGTAGAGAGTCACTGCTCTGCTGCTGGACTGCCCTTCTGTCTCAATTTTCTCTGCTTTTCTTTGCCTCTTTTGCTTTCTTTTGCCTTTTTCTGCTTTTGCTTTTTCTTGTTTTTGCTCATTTTCTAATTTTTGCACTTGTTTCCCCACCGTTGCCGCTGCGATCCCATGCAGCCCCGCCCCCTCCAGTGACCTCTCCCGCTCCCTGTGTTTCCCGCCTCCCAGCTGTCCAGCCCCCCCCGTGGCACTACTTAATGGCGGCCGCTGCACGGCAGCGTGCAGCGGGCACGCCGCTGGTGCATGAAGGCTTGCCAAAAGCAAGCCCCTCTGCGCCTGGACTGTGCCCATCGCCACGGACTCTGGTTCTCAGACCCTCCGCCGATATGACGCAAGCACCCTGTTCACCCTCAATACAGGATGCGACACGGACTGCCACCTCGCCTCACCGAAGGACACCAAGGACCCTTCTCCTGCTGAAACTGCAGCCACACCTTCGCCCACGCCAACACGCCAGCTCCTCTCGCTGCCCAGCCAACCAACAGCGTACCTGACCGGATCAAATGCATCCTCCTCAACACGCGCTCCCTCCAAAAACACGCCACAGAAATCTGGGACCTCCTCGACGCTGCCTCGCCCAACATCGCCTTCTTCATGGAAACCTGGACCAGCCCCTGCTCTGGTCCGGACATTGCCACCGTCATCCCCGATGGCTACAAAATCACCCACAAGGACCGCGCCGCCTGACCAGGAGGAGGCATCGCCATTGTCCACAAGAACACCCTCCGCCTGACCACTCACTCGAACGACTCATCGACAACCATGGAATACCTCCATTTCCAGACCAACCCCCGCGGCACCCTCGTCTACAGGCCTCCCGGCCCCCGTCCGCCCTTCACCGATGCCATCATAGACCTCATCAACCCCAGGCTCTCACATCTACCGATTACATCCTACACGGTGACCTCAACTTCCACCTGGACAACCCCAGTGACCAGAACACCGCATCCCTTCTGGACAACCTCACCAACTCAAGCAGTAAGGCACTACACCGACCCACACCACCGGACACACACTCAACCCCATCTTCTCCGCCAGTGGGAACATCACCTACCACACCACTGAACTCCTCTAGACCAACCACCACAGCGTGCACTTCACCTTTGCCACTCCCACCGTTCACCACCACCTTCACCGCCCTGTCATAGATGGGTCAAGGCCGCCAAAGAACATCTCATCACCTTCCTCAGCACTACCACACCGCCAATATCAACAGACGCCAACACCTCAGCATGCAACCTTCACCAATGGATCTCCAACTGCGCCGACACGCTAGCACCCCTCAAGAAGACACCAGGCAAGCAACACTCCAAGAACACCAGCTGGTTTACTCCCGCCCTCTAAGAGTCCAGACGCACCTGCAGATGACTCGAGAAGAGATGGAGGAACAACAAAACCCCGAAAACCCATGCAATCTTCAAAACCGCTGTAAACGCACACTGCCTCCTCCTCAAAACCACAAAGAAAACGGCCCTCCAAGACAGAATCAACACCAACGCACACAACAGCAAAGAACTCTTTGCCATCGTCAAGGAGTTTGCTAGGCCCAACAGTGAGACCACAGACTTCCCACCCTCCCAAGACCTCTGCAACAAACTCGGCACCTTCTTCCACCACAAGATCAGGCAAATCTACAACAGCTTCGACAACCAAGACCCTGCCACAACGCCCGTCACCACTGCAAGCACCCTCATCGCACCCCAGCATACCCTGCTCAACTGGTCTCTGCTTACCACGTATGACACACTCAACACCATGAAAAGCATCCACTCTGGAGTCCCATCGGACCCATGCCTGTGTCACATCTACCACAGAGTAGCCACCTCCGTCGCCCCAGAGCTTCGCCGCACCAACTGCACCATTGAGACCGCCACCTTCCCCGATGACTGGAAACACGCCAAGATCAACCCCCTGCTGAAGAAGCAATCCACCGACCTGACAGACTTCAAGAACTTCAGACCCATCTCCCTCCTCCCTTTCCCCGCAAAGGTCATTGAGAAGGTCATCGATGCCCAACTCTCTGAGTTCATCTAAGAAAACCATGTCCTGGACATCTCTCAATCTGGCTTCCACAGCATCGCGACCGCAATCCTTGCTGCAACCGATGACATCAACTCCCTCCTCGGACGGGGAAAAACCGTAGCCCTCATCCTACTGGACCTCTCAGACGCCTTCGATACCGCCTCCCACCGCACCCTAACCACGAGACTCCTCGATGCTGGCATCCGTGACAAAGCACTTGACTGAATCCACTCCTTCCTTACCGGCCGAACACAGCGAGTCAGACTACTTCCGTTCCTCTTGGACCCTACACAGATCAGCTTCGGAGTGCCCTAGGGCTCCTCCTTAAGGCCCACCCTCTTCAACGTCTACATGGCCCCCCTCGCGGCCATTGTCAGAAACAATGGACTCAGCATCGTCTCCAATGCCCACGACACCCAGTTGATCCTCTCTCTTACCAACGAACCCACAGACGCCAAAATCAACTTTCACAGCAGGATGAAGGCCATTGCCACCTGGATGAAAGATAGCTGCCTCAAGTTCAACTCGGAAAAGACCGAAGTACTCATCTGTAGTGCTAGAGGCACTCTTGTGGTCTGACACCCTGTGATGACCTTTGACTACCATTATTTTAATTGACTTTAGTGTGTTATTTTATCCTAGCCTGAATGTACAACATCCTGCATATGCCTTGCTTCTCTTAAAGGTTTATTTCTTGTAATCTTGCAGTCTTTCAGTGGGAGCTGTCACGGAGTAGAACAGCCTTGCCAAGAACAGAACGTGTGAGATGTGCATTTGAAAGCATGAGAGAGAGAGTGAAGTGTGGAATGTACTTTTTGGTCTCGAAGTGCAGTGTTATGAGCAGTGGTGCACAAATGTGCTGTGTTGTACATTGAGAGATGAAGTATGTGATGCTATAAGCAGTGGTGCACAAATGTGCATTGTGTTGTACATTGATAAGTATTATGACGTTCTTACTATTGGCTTTGACATGGCCTCATGTCATCCTGTTTTCTGACTCTGCCTGGCTTGAGCTTTATCTGCGTGCACAGCAACGCTTGCAAGTTGTTTGGGTTAACCCCTTGACCGCGATCGGAATTCCGCTCGTGTGCTGGACATTCCGATCGCGGGTGGGGTCGTGACGAGCTCAGCTCATCATGCGCACAGCGCTACCGCGCAGCATGACGAGCTGAGCTCGTCATGAGCACGGAAGGGGTTAATCACGTTCAAGGATTGTTTTTGTGAGAGATTGTTTAATGTACCCTGGAAGGCTTTCGTGAGCTTCGTCAAGATAAAGGCTGAAACATGCGAGATTGGAGAGGGAACGTGGGAACTCCTTCCTGCCATGGAATGCTTGCTTGGAAGCTGGCCAGTGGCTTTGATCATTTGAAGTGCTTGAGTTTTGACTAGTGCCATTGTGATGCGTGGTTCCAGTGGCTGTGGTCATTTGAGGTGTTTGAGCTTTGATTATTGCCATTCTGATGTGTGGCCAGTGGCTTTGATCATTTGAGGTGTTTTCTTTGTGATGTGTGACTGAGTGAGGTGCACATTCAAAGTAATAATTTGATGTATCTAGTGTATATATATCTTTCTGATCTCTTGCAGGACGTCCAGCATATTATATTTTCTTGAGTGTTATCTCATATTATTTGCTGCTTGTTTATTCATCAGTATTATTCATGCATTTAACTGTTGCATTTATCAAGTGTGTTATTATTGCTTGCATATAAACATATATATCTCTATGTGTATTTGAATTTTGTGCATTTGGCATCTGGGAAAGCCTTTTCTGTTAGAGAGCATTGTGTAAAATAAAACCCCAAGCCTTATTCTAAAAAGAGAGTCTGCATTTTGTAAAATAAATCCCTTTTCTAAAGGTGTTGTTAGTTTTGTGTTAATGTCTCCTGCCTCGCCGAGTGTTGAGCCATCGTGTGGGAGATTCTGTATTATCTGAAAGGCGAAGCAAGACATTTTTGGCGTCACAAACAGGATACAAAAAGAAAATTAAAAGGGGAAAGAAAAATGTTTTCCAGAAAAACGAAGGCAGAGTCCCAGATGCCAACTGAGTTATTTGAGAGGGAGATTGCCTCTTTAAAAGAGGGAAAACAACTTGGTATTTCAGACAGAAATAGTGGTGTCATTTTTGAATGCATTGCTTAGCATATATCAAAAATGTGAACAATTAGAAAAAGAATGTAGTGGACTGAAAAGAGAGTTAGCTGACGCTCAGTTTGAAAACAACTCTTTGAAAAAAGAGTTAAACATGTACCAAGCTCCGAAGCCGTTTGTTTTGCCAGGCTATTCAGATAGCCAGGGTGAGTCGTTCGTGAAAAATGTGAACTTAGAGATGCTGCCAGTTAATCTGCAGGTTTCACAGGAGGTTTTAATTAATTCTTTTGAGGACGTTACTCAGTCAGAAATGAATTTGAACCGAGAAAATGTACACGTGCAGGAAGATAAACAAACCAGTCTGTTAGAATTAGCGATTGTTGGTTGCAGTTATAAATCAGACATGTCAGTGGATGATAAACCTGCTATTTTGAAAAAAGAAATGCAGCAATGTGCTTTTGAATCTGTACAACAGACTGTGCAGTGTGTTTTAAACGTGTGGTCAATTCAGGAAGGTGACATTACATTTTATGTGCCAGTTCAGGGGCAGTGTGCTACTTTTAGTAATTGTGAAAAACAAGGAAAGAAGAGTATGCTTTTAGACTTGTGGACTGAAACATTTTCAAATGCTGGAGAATATTTTGCTGGCACTGTGACAGACACTGGGCAAATGACAATAAGAGATGATGTGATTTTGACTTTTGAATTTTTTCAAATGCAATGGGAAGAAGCAAATGTTATTAAGTGGCACACACAGACATAAACTGCAGTTTTGCATGAACAGTTGGTGCAGGTCCCAATAGAAAGTTCAGGGGTGGTGCTTGAGGTGTCTGAGACACAGGATTCCCCAGTGAAGTGGCAAATTTTACTGCAAAGCGCAGCTACTGTGTATGCTCATGGTCCTAAACATTCACTAGACAGAACCTTTAATTCCCTTACAGATGAAAAGGCTAAAATCTTGGAGACAGAGGTGGTGACACACGATTCAGATTTGGTGTGCATGACTAAGTGCGAGCACCTAGGAGAGAAAGACCATACAAACAGGTGGGCAGAGAATGAAGGGATGCATATCCCCTAGACTTACTTAGAACTGTGATTCCTATGTGTCAGTATGCACAGCGCAGACCAGTCCCACAGAAGGTGAGGGGTGAGTTGAAGAAAGGAAAATTACCAGAGCAGACAGAGCAGATGGATTGCCTTGGGCTCATGCCAATTGATAAAGGGTGCATGTATTCAGCAGTGAGTGGAAAAATAGTCAGGAAGGAGACTGCCCCAGCCCTTCTTACTGTGCAGGGAAAAGGAGAGTTTCACCTCAATACCAAGAATTCAGAGGCCATAGTGTGGGTAGAATTCTCAGATAATTCCCCAGAGCCAGCAGAGAACCGTGCAGACAGGAATGACAATATTGTGCCTTGAGGCTCAAAACAGAGAAAGGAAAACGTGCGCTTTTTGAAAAATATTTTTTGCAAGAAGAGTGATGCTGTTTCTTTTCCAGATCGACTTGTTGGTGTACCTGGTGTCCCTGTCCTGCGAGTGGGTACCCGTGTCTGTCTGGCCCCGTGTGGGACCCCTTCCCCCCCAACCATGGAGTGATCACCGGACAGTGCAAGCTGACATCCTTTGGCTGAACAAACCAGACGAACTAACCAAGCAACTGATCATGGACTGATATCATAAACATGAAGTAAAAAGTTCACAGTTATAATTTTGAATGCAAGAAGGCTGTGTGTCTTTCACACAGAAGGACATTATTTGTTCTACAAGTACTGGTCAATTTGAAAAAAATATATATATTGTGCAATTGAAATTGAAGAAGATGTTTTTAGTTTAAAGCCTTTATTTTTAAGCACAAAATATATAAGTTTGGCTGCTTCAACAGTAGAAGTTCCAGTATTAGCCATTTGTGACATTAGGAGCATTACTGAGTTCATATGCTTGTTCTATTTGTGCATTTATTTTGTGTATCCATCAAACATTTATTCTTGCTGAATATCCAGATATGCATGAGCTATTTTACTTGCTTTTAAATGATTATTACATGCTTTTATGATTTCACTATTTTAATGTGTGTTTCAATCTTAGTTGTGCTTTCAGTTAAGGAGTTTAGTTTTTTATATATGTGTGTTATGATAGTCAAAGGTCATGGGGTGGAATGTAGTGCTAGAGGCACTCTTGTGGTCTGACACCCTGTGATGACCTTTGACTACCATTATTTTAGTGTGTTATTTTATCCTAGCCTGAATGTACAACATCCTGCATATGCCTTGCTTCTCTGAAAGGTTTATTTCTTGTAATCTTGCAGTCTTTCAGTGGGAGCTGTCACAGAGTAGAACAGCCTTGTCAAGAACAGAACGTGTGGGATGTGCATTTGAAAGCATGAGAGAGAGAGTGAAGTGTGGAATGTACTTTTTGGTCTCGAAGTGCAGTGTTATGAGCAGTGGTGCACAAATGTGCTCTGTGTTGTACATTGAGAGATGAAGTATGTGATGCTATAAGCAGTGGTCCACAAATGTGCATTGTGTTGTACATTGATAAGTATCATGACGTTCTTACTATTGGCTTTGACATGGCCTCATGTCATCCTGTTTTCTGACTCTGCCTGGCTTGAGCTTTATCTACGCGCACATCAACGCTTGCAAGTTGTTTGGGTTAATCACGTTCAAGGATTGTTTTTGTGAGAGATTGTTTAAAGTACCCTGGAAGGCTTTCGTGAGCTTCGTCAAGATAAAGGCTGAAACATGCGAGATTGGAGAGGGAACGTGGGAACTCCTTCCTGCCATGGAATGCTTGCTTGGAAGCTGGCCAGTCCTGGTAAGATTCCTCTGGCGCGGGGGGAAGGTTCCTCGAATCTTCTAGTGTGTTTTTGAGATTATAAAGCTGAGGGATGTTGACTTAGAAACTGGGATTTTGGAATCCGAATGGGGACGGACACGTCTATTTTGGTACAGCGGAACCCTGGTTGCTGAGGCTCTTATCCACGGCTGTTTAATCCCCCGGTCAGGAGTGGGCTAAGATGCAGTGTTTGCACCAGGTGAAGTGTTGAGTTTTGATTATTGCCATTGTGATGTTTGGCCAGTGGCTTTGATCATTTGAGGTGCTTGAGTTTTGACTAGTGCCATTGTGATGCGTGGTTCCAGTGGCTGTGGTCATTTGAGGTGTTTGAGCTTTGATTATTGCCATTCTGATGTTGGCCAGTGGCTTTGATCATTTGAGGTGTTTTCTTTGTGATGTGTGACTGAGTGAGGTGCACATTCAAAGTAATAATTTGATGTATCTAGTGTATATATATCTTTCTGATCTCTTGCAGGACGTCCAGCATATTATATTTTCTTGAGTGTTATCTCATATTATTTGCTGCTTGTTTATTCATCAGTATTAATCATGCATTTAACTGTTGCATTTATCAAGTGTGTTATTATTGCTTGCATATAAACATATATATCTCTATGTGTATTTGAATTTTGTGCATTTGGCATCTGGGAAAGCCTTTTCTGTTAGAGAGCATTGTGTACAATAAAACCCCAAGCCTTATTCTAAAAAGAGAGTCTGCATTTTGTAAAATAAATCCCTTTTCTAAAATTGTTGTTTGTTTTGTGTTAATGTCTCCTGCCTCGCCGAGTGTTGAGCCATCGTGTGGGAGATTCTGTATTATCTGAAAGGCGAAGCAAGACATTTTTGGCGTCACAAACAGGATACAAAAAGAAAATTAAAAGGGGAAAGAAAAATGTTTTCCAGAAAAACGAAGGCAGAGTCCCAGATGCCAACTGAGTTATTTGAGAGGGAGATTGCCTCTTTAAAAGAGGGAAAACAACTTGGTATTTCAGACAGAAATAGTGGTGTCATTTTGAATGCATTGCTTAGCATATATCAAAAATGTGAACAATTAGAAAAAGAATGTAGTGGACTGAAAAGAGAGTTAGCTGACGCTCAGTTTGAAAACAACTCTTTGAAAAAAGAGTTAAACATGTACCAAGCTCCGAAGCCGTTTGTTTTGCCAGGCTGTTCAGATAGCCAGGGTGAGTCGTTCGTGAAAAATGTGAACTTAGAGATGCTGCCAGTTAATCTGCAGGTTTCACAGGAGGTTTTAATTAACTCTTTTGAGGACGTTACTCAGTCAGAAATGAATTTGAACCGACAAAATGTACACGTGCAGGAAGATAAACAAACCAGTCTGTTAGAATTAGCGATTGTTGGTTGCAGTTATAAATCAGACATGTCAGTGGATGATAAACCTGCTATTTTGAAAAAAGAAATGCAGCAATGTGCTTTTGAATCTGTACAACAGACTGTGCAGTGTGTTTTAAACGTGTGGTCAATTCAGGAAGGTGACATTACATTTTATGTGCCAGTTCAGGGGCAGTGTGCTACTTTTAGTAATTGTGAAAAACAAGGAAAGAAGAGTATGCTTTTAGACTTGTGGACTGAAACATTTTCAAATGCTGGAGAATATTTTGCTGGCACTGTGACAGACACTGGGCAAATGACAATAAGAGATGATGTGATTTTGACTTTTGAATTTTTTCAAATGCAATGGGAAGAAGCAAATGTTATTAAGTGGCACACACAGACATAAACTGCAGTTTTGCATGAACAGTTGGTGCAGGTCCCAATAGAACGTTCAGGGGTGGTGCTTGAGGTGTCTGAGACACAGGATTCCCCTGTGAAGTGGCAAATTTTACTACAAAGCGCAGCTACTGTGTATGCTCATGGTCCTAAACATTTACTAGACAGAACCTTTAATTCCCTTACAGATGAAAAGGCTAAAATCTTGGAGACAGAGGTGGTGACACACGATTCAGATTTGGTGTGCATGACTAAGTGCGAGCACCTAGGAGAGAAAGACCATACAAACAGGTGGGCAGAGAATGAAGGGATGCATATCCCCTAGACTTACTTAGAACTGTGATTCCTATGTGTCAGTATGCACGGCGCAGACCAGTCCCACAGAAGGTGAGGGGTGAGTTGAAGAAAGGAAAATTACCAGAGCAGACAGAGCAGATGGATTGCCTTGGGCTCATGCCAATTGATAAAGGGTGCATGTATTCAGCAGTGAGTGGAAAAATAGTCAGGAAGGAGACTGCCCCAGCCCTTCTTACTTTGCAGGAAAAAGGAGAGTTTCACCTCAATACCAAGAATTCAGAGGCCATAGTGTGGGTAGAATTCTCAGATAATTCCCCAGAGCCAGCAGAGAACCGTGCAGACAGGAATGACAATATTGTGCCTTGAGGCTCAAAACAGAGAAAGGAAAACGTGCGCTTTTTGAAAATATTTTTTGCAAGAAGAGTGATGCTTGTTTCTTTTCCAGATCGACTTGTTGGTGTACCTGGTGTCCCTGTCCTGCGAGTGGGTACCCATGTCTGTGTGGCCCCGTGTGGGACCCCTTCCCCCCCAACCATGGAGTGATCACCGGACAGTGCAAGCTGACATCCTTTGGCTGAACAAACCAGACGAACTAACCAAGCAACTGATCATGGACTGATATCATAAACATGAAGTAAAAAGTTCACAGTTATAATTTTGAATGCATGAAGGCTGTGTGTCTTTCACACAGAAGGACATTATTTGTTCTACAAGTACTGGTCAATTTGAAAAAAATATATATATTGTGCAATTGAAATTGAAGAAGATGTTTTTTAGTTTAAAGCCTTTATTTTTAAGCACAAAATATATAAGTTTGGCTGCTTCAACAGTAGAAGTTCCAGTATTAGCCATTTGTGACATTAGGAGCATTACTGAGTTCATATGCTTGTTCTATTTGTGCATTTATTTTGTGTATCCATCAAACATGTATTCTTGCTGAATATCCAGATATGCATGAGCTATTTTACATGCTTTTAAATGATTATTACATGCTTTTATGATTTCACTGTTTTAATGTGTGTTTCAATCTTAGTTGTGCTTTCAGTTAAGGAGTTTAGTTTTTTATATATGTGTGTTATGATAGTCAAAGGTCATGGGGTGGAATGTAGTGCTAGAGGCACTCTTGTGGTCTGACACCATGTGATGACCTTTGACTACCATTATTTTAGTGTGTTATTTTATCCTAGCCTGAATGTGCAACATCCTGCATATGCCTTGCTTATCTTAAAGGTTTATTTCTTGTAATCTTGCAGTCTTTCAGTGGGAGCTGTCACAGAGTAGAACAGCCTTGCCAAGAACAGAACTTGTGGGATGTGCATTTGAAAGCATGAGAGAGAGAGTGAAGTGTGGAATGTACTTTTTGGTCTCGAAGTGCAGTGTTATGAGCAGTGGTGCACAAATGTGCTCTGTGTTGTACATTGAGAGATGAAGTATGTGATGCTATAAGCAGTGGTCCACAAATGTGCATTGTGTTGTACATTGATAAGTATCATGACGTTCTTACTATTGGCTTTGACATGGCCTCATGTCATCCTGTTTTCTGACTCTGCCTGGCTTGAGCTTTATCTACTCGCACATCAACGCTTGCAAGTTGTTTGGGTTAATCACGTTCAAGGATTGTTTTTGTGAGAGATTGTTTAAAGTACCCTGGAAGGCTTTTGTGAGCTTCGTCAAGATAAAGGCTGAAACATGCGAGATTAGAGAGGGAACGTGGGAACTCCTTCCTGCCATGGAATGCTTGCTTGGAAGCTGGCCAGTCCTAGTAAGATTCCTCTGGCGCTGGGGGAAGGTTCCTCGAATCTTCTAGTGTGTTTTTGAGATTATAAAGCTGAGGGATGTTGACTTAGAAACTGGGATTTTGGAATCCGAATGGGGACGGACACGTCTACTTCAGTACAGCGGAACCCTGGTTGCTGAGGCTCTTATCCACGGCTGTTTAATCCCCCGGTCAGGAGTGGGCTAAGATGCAGTGTTTGCACCAGGTGAAGTGTTGAGTTTTGATTATTGCCATTGTGATGTTTGGCCAGTGGCTTTGATCATTTGAGGTGCTTGAGTTTTGACTAGTGCCATTGTGATGCGTGGTTCCAGTGGCTGTGGTCATTTGAGGTGCTTGAGTTTTGACTAGTGCCATTCTGATGTGTGGCCAGTGGCTTTGATCATTTGAGGTGTTTTCTTTGTGATGTGTGACTAAGTGAGGTGCACATTCAAAGTAATAATTTGATGTATCTAGTGTATATATATCTTTCTGATCTCTTGCAGGACGTCCAGCATATTATATTTTCTTGAGTGTTATCTCATATTATTTGCTGCTTGTTTATTCATCAGTATTATTCATGCATTTAACTGTTGCATTTATCAAGTGTGTTATTATTGCTTGCAAATAAACATATATATCTCTATGTGTATTTGAATTTTGTGCATTTGGCATCTGGGAAAGCCTTTTCTGTTAGAGAGCATTGTGTAAAATAAAACCCCAAGCCTTATTCTAAAAAGAGAGTCTTTGCATTTTGTAAAATAAAACCCTTTTCTAAAGGTGTTGTTTGTTTTGTGTTAATGTCTCCTTCCTCGCCGAGTGTTGAGCCATTGTGTGGGAGATTCTGTATTATCTGAAAGGCGAAGCAAGACATCATCCTAGGACCAACCTCCTCAGCCTGAAATGATTCCTGGTGGCCCACCGCACTGGGAACCCCTCCCACCCTCATGGACCTTGCATGCAACCTCAGCATCATACTGGACTCCTTGCTCACAATGAACCGCCAGATCAACGCTGTATCCTCATCCTGCTTCCACACGCTCTGCCTGATTCGAAAGACATTCAGATGGATCCCCACAGAATCCAGAAAGGCAGTCACCCACGCATTCATCACCAGCAAACTCAACTACGGCAACACATTCTACACCGGCGTCACCCAGAAACAGTTCAGGAAACTACAGAATGTTCAAAACGCCACAGCCAGACTGGTCCTCGACATACCCCACTGCAGCCACATAACACAACACCTCCGACAACTCTACTGGCTCCCAGTCAACAGGAGAATCACCTTCAAGCTCCTCACACATGCCTACAAAGCTCTCCACGATGCAGGACCAGCATGTCTGAACCACCGTCGTTCATTCCACGTACCCGCCAGACAACTGCTCTCCGCCCAACTTGCCCGGGCCCCTGTCCCACAGATCCACAAGACCAGAACCAGAGGAAGATCCTTCTCCTACCTCACCGCCAAGACCTGAAACACCCTGCCCCTCCACCTCAGGCAATCCCTGTGGCTGACCCAATTCAGGAAGGATCTCAAGACCTGGCTCTTTGACTGAACCTCCATGCCCAGACGGATCATCAGCCCCCCCCCCACAGCACCTTGAGACCCTCACGGGTGAGTCTCCACATCCAGACAGATCAGCAGCCCCCACCCCCCAACCCACCCCAGCACCTTGAGACCCTCGCAGGTGAGTAGCCGTGCTTTATAAACTCCTGATTGATTGATTGATTGATTGATTGATTGATTGAAACATAGAATTCAGTATATGCTCTAAGAAATTCAAAAACATTTTCTATCACTTGGTGAGAACTGTGCTTGAAACCAATTTGGCAAGAAGCGATAAGGTGAAGTGTTCATTAAGAGGCACTGATTGTGGAGAAGGTATTACATCCTGATGTTCCCACAGAGTGAAAACACTACGCATGGGCCCTATGTCACAAACTGAAAATATATCGCCAGGAGAGTAAGGAGAAAAGAGCTCCATGACAAAGGTTGCCTGGCATCCTCCACTCAGCAAGCATTTTCTAGGAATCTCCAATACCTATCAGTCCATCGTCTTCCTTCCATCCTCAGGCTGAAATATGTGTAGTCCCTCATGCTGTACATATTATCAAAATGCCCTATCTGTATATATCTGCTTGTTACCCGGCCTCCTTATGATCATCCTGGCCTCCACTCTGTTTTGATCAGATTTTCTGTTTCATACCAGCAAGCCTCAAGTCTTCTTTCATTGAAACATCCATAATTCCAACTCCAACACAAACCCCCATAATTCCTGGCCCTACCATTTCCAACACCTATAATGAATGCCCACTAGAAAATCAATGCAAGTATGGACCTGGAAAGTCTCTATTCTACTCTAAGGCGGAATCACACACGAGTCTTACCTGTAGATTAACCCCTTTCACTTTCACAATCATCATTGACAGTGCTTAATTTGTGAAAGAATGAGTGCCAGTGCCAGCAACTATGCTCAGATGCCCCACGGCAGGTAAAAATTTAACGTTGTGGTGTAGAATGCCAAGGCTGGAGGTTTTGAAACCACTGCATACCTCTTTAATCCACTACCAGACATTCCCTCCTCCTTTATCTCACTCCTGTAGGTTCCTGCTTTCCCCTTTTGTGATGGTCATGCCATTTTTCTCTTCCTTCGTCTTTCTGATCTGTGTAATTTCCCTCTCTTGTGCTCAATAAATAAATGATGCGGAAAAATAAGTGCAGGTCCACAAAAAAAAGTGCTGTGGCCCCCACCGGCAACCATCAGCTCAACTTAAGCACTGAATGGGCCGCCTTGCATCCAGCCTTCTCTCTGTTACCTCGAACATCCTTCTAAATGGGCCTCTCCCCTTTTAGGTTCATATCTCCAAAATATTTCCCTTAAAAGTTCAATCCATGTTTTCTTAAATCGTCACCTGTGCTTTTTTCAGTCAAGTGCATTGCAACATTGACCAAGTCCTATCATTGTGCCGCATACCTTTCCTACTGGTGTCCCTTCTCCATGGTCCATTTCTCCAAATTTGTATCCAAGTCAGCCAATAAGTCATTCTTGTTGAGAGCACCAAAGTGCCCTCTGCCAGTCTAAAGAATCTCACAATCCAAGAACCCACATGCCATCCAGAATTGGGTTCCACCTCCTGCACCAACCCCCAGAATCTTGACCAATGAGAACAAGACAGGGTGTCAGACACTGTGCAGTCCAACCCTCTAATGTGTCATGTTCTAAATATAATACCCAACTCTAGATAGGGCAGCACCAATTCTCTCAAAAGACGCAGCACCCACCCATCATTTACCGATATTCTATTAATTGCCTTTGGTACTGTCTTATTTTTAATCACAAAAGCCGCTTTCGTGTTTTCAAGCATGCGTCCAGAGAGCCTCACCACCAAACAACACCATAAAGAAATCTAGGAATGCAATACTGTGCCACTTCTGTTTCCATGCCCTCGGCCACCTCTTTACACACCGACAATCCCTCTATTATAATACAAAATCCCCAGATCCTGTAGAATTTGAAATTAGCCTGGTTTGGCAGATTGAATGGCGATTTGCTCACTCTACGTGTGCTGCAAAATGCAGCACACATAGAAAGAGCAAAAAACAAGGAGAAATAAAACTTTTTTCTCCTCGTTGTGCCACTATAACGCCACCCTTTTAATGACGTTAGTTTTTGGCGCTGCCTCAGATTTACGATTTCTTGTAAATTTGGGGCAGTGTCAAAAGACAATGGGTGTTGGGTGGGAAAACTGCGTCAAAGGGTACGATATTTACAAGGCAGCGTTATGCCACGCAAAGTGGCTTAGAGACGCCTTGTAAATATGGGGCAGGGCATTGCGCCACTAGAGCGTCAAAAACAGTAATGCTCCGGTGGCGCAATACCCTTGTAACTATGCCCCATAGTCCCCGTGGGGTTTCACAGGGAAGAAGAGGAGTTAGGGGTAGAGTCCAGGGATAGGTCTTCAGATGTGGTCTATCTGTACTCGATTTCTCCAGATGGCCCATGCCCTGGGAGGTCAAGGCCAGACTCAAATGTCACTATAATGGTCAAAACTCATGCAGGTGCACTTTGTGTGTCTTATCTCCTTGGTCAGATATGTCTCTCTGTTGGTATTACTAGTTTTTTCTTTCAGCATCCCCCTCCTGGCAGCTAATTACTAATATAATACAATAAGGAGGGGACTGTGGGCTATATTTAAACAGGTCCAGCATACAAGCCCATATGAAGTTCAAGAAACCAAATGGTATGCTGTTCCTAATGAACACTGTTGGTTGATGTCCAAGTAGTGATATATGATTGTTAAATCACGACAGGCAGGAGAAAATATCCTCCTTTCGGAAAAAGACCCTCACACACCCAAGTCACAGGATGTATTGCCTCATCGGGTCTGCTCCTTATCGGGTCGGCGCTGCAATACCCGATCGGCGCCCGAATCGGGGCCTTTTAACGGAGATCTTTATTCCTGTTGCCGTAAAATGTAGTGTGTGTAAGGGCTTTGTGAAAAGTGTAGATGTGGAAGGTGCAGAGGTGAAATTAAAAGTAAGAGGAAGCAGTCCACTCAGAATTATTTTAATGAACGTGGTTGCTCTCTTAATTAAAAAACGTGATTAGTGCGCACCCCTCTTATAAGGTATTGGGGATGTGCGCCAAAGAGATCAACATGTTTCTTGCCATTAATTCAATTAGAAGGCAATTCTTCAGGATCAATTTAAAATCTAACTACACTTTTTGGTGGTGGATCCCAATAGTAAAATAAGTGTCCACTCATACAGCACCCTAAAAAGTGGTACCTGTTGAATTAGAGCATCAACCCTAATTAGGTCAAATTACTGCTTCATCGTGTACCGGCAGAGTTTAAAACACTGAATAGTGCAGTGCCAATTGCAGTCCACAGCTACTGGCGGGTCAACACCTACCCACAGTCTGCCGGTCCCGGGACCTTACACACACTACATTTTACGGCAACAGGAATAAAGATCTCCGTTAAAAGGCCCCGATTCGGGCGCCGATCGGGTATTGCAGCGCCGACCCAATAAGGAGCAGACCCGATGATGAGGCAATACATCCTGTGACTTGGGTGTGTGAGGGTCTTTTCCGAAAGGAGGATATTTTCTCCTGCCTGTCGTGATTTAACAATCATATATCACTACTTGGACATCAACCAACAGTGTTCATTAGGAACAGCATACCATTTGGTTTCTTGAGCTAATTACTAATAGCATTTCTGCCCTTTTTGATAATATAAGGTTAATTTATACCTTTCCCAAAAATATTTCAGGACTGAAGTAAGAATAGTAAATAACCCTCCTGGACTATGTTGGGAACGTTGCTCCTTCCCAAAATACGATAGGACTGGAGTAAGAATATAAAATAAGCCTCCTGGACTATTTTAGGAAAAGTTGCACTTTTCTAAAATATTCTACTATTGGTATTAGCATAGTAAGTTAGCCATTCCAGTCTGTGTTACTGTCCATCTTGTAACTTCAAGAGAAGGACATAGAGTATCTAATGAAGATAGATAGTGGTTAAAATGTATATCGGTGTATAATTGTGTAAATAATTTTTATATAAGGTGTGTGACTATGTTTGTATTGTCATTTGCAGCCCTGAAGAAGCCCGCAAGGGTGAAACGCGTTGGCTGTTATGTATAAACTAATGAATAAAAGGATTCACCACAGCATCTATTGAAAAAAGCAAATATTTCTGTCATCGCTTTCTTTCTGTGTTTTGGGGATTAAGCCCTATGAGTGTTGTCTTTGCAATAATGCCTCTCTCACTCTTTGTGCTGATAGATACGTACCCTCACACATGATTATGGGTAAATCCAGAGACTTGGCAGGATAAACTCTTGGTTAAGTGGAAAGTTGTTGGAACGTGAATGTCCCCTGCATGATGTACAGTTGTGACCCCTATCCTGTGTGCCTAAACTGCACATAACTGTGATGCTGGTCTTTTTATTTTTTTGGACACTAATCCTGTGTGCTTGCATTGACCTAAGCCTTTTCTTTGACAATGACTGGTTCTGGAGCTTGTGCACCTGGTGCATCTTCATGGAGAGAACTAGCATCCATGTCACAGGTGATATGCATGGAGCGGGGTGGTGGCAGCATGCCACATTTAGTGAATTATAGTAACAGGCTTTTCACCTGTGAGACATGAATGCTGCTTACAGGCCTAAAGTTCAGCTGCTAGAAATGAACCAGAATCCTGAGCACTGGCATCCCATGCATGGTACATGTGCTTGTGTGCTAGGTTTGATAGTGTGCCACGCACTAGTGATACAGGCTTACAAGTAATTCTCTGGCCTGGGCCAGAGTATGAGATGGAGGAGAGGCTGCTTTGCCCAGACAGCATATGTGTTCAGCTAGCATCTCCTTAATTGGAGGGGGAACACCAGGCGCTATAATGCAGAAAGAGGAAACAGGCCTATATTGTAGTGCCAGGGCCCTTCCTGATGCCTGGGCTGTAAATGACTCTGATTGCAGTTGCCATTAGGTAGATGACAGGGGGTGCAGTGTGAGGCCTGCAGTGTCTTTTAGGGAAAGAAGTCTTTTGAAAGGGCACAGATTCTGGTCTCTCTTGCTGAACTGCGAGGAGGGGTCGGAAATTGCTGGGCGAAGCCTGTTGACACCTCTTTGTACTGCTGTAGTGGGGACTACACCTGGAGATTGTCCTGCTGGTCAGAGCATCTTTGCAGACAAAAGCCTGGTCTGGAAGGTGGCCTGGCCAGGATAAATGAAAGGGGAACCTACCCACATTGGTTCCAATGAAGAAGACCTGGAATACACAACTTCTGTCAATCAATCAATCAAACATTTGTAAAGCGCACTACTCACCCGTGAGGGTCTCAAGGCGCTGGGGGGGTGGTGGGAGGGGAGCTGCTACTGCTCGAACAGCCAGGTCTTGAGAAGTCTCTGTAGGAAGGTGGAACCTGACTATATGGTTGCCACCACTTTTTTTATGGTGTTTTGCTGGTTTATGACTTAGTTGGACTGGGATCCTGCTATTCAGGGCCCCAGTCTATCTGCTTTCTCTGTAAAAAGGTTTCCATGTGCCTTAGGCACATCACTGATTGGGATCTGGAGTGCCCTTATAAGTCCCTAGTATATGGTATACTATGTACCAAGGGCATAGGTACCTCAGAGGCCTGCCAGGGGCTGCAGCATGTATTATGCTACCCCTGGAAGGCCATCCAAACTGACACCACAGGTCTGCTACTGCAGCCTGGGGAAGGTGGTGCATGCACCCCTTACTGTGATATAGGTTACCTATATCACTAAATACATACACACATATAAACCTATAAGTCACTCCTCAGGCAGGCCTTATCAATCCTAAAGGCAGAGTGCATGGTTCCTATGTGAGAGGGTGCCCCTGCATGAGCAGGGCCCCTCTGCAGCGTTCGGAGACCATCTCTGATGCTGTTTGTAGTGCAGCCTGACCATATACTCTTAAGCGCATTATATCCTCGCGGTAAAATGCTAACTTTGGAATGGCTGCACCTAAACATGTCGTGTTTGGTGTCAAACATCTTGGAATACTACCCCCCGCCAATCCTGGCGGCGGGGGTAGCATTCCACCCTTCTAGAGGGAAAGACATGTTAACTCTGACTAGTCCGGTAACTTCTTTCCAGAGCCCTGGCATCACAAAATGGATGCTGCTGCCACAGACACGAGTCTGGCCTCCTGCTGCTGGACGAAACTCCGGCAGGGGAGGCCTGGACAATAGGTTTCCTGTTGCAGGGAGGTGTGACCACCTCCCCAGACAGGATAATGTGTTTTGGGGCTGGGCGGGAGCACCATCTGTGTGCTTTGAAGTCCTGCACTGGGGGCACATTTGGTGTCCCTGTGCATACCCCAGTTCAAACCGGATCAGGGGCTTGCAGCCCCTGCTTTGGCGTGAACTGGACAAAGGGAAAGGGGTGTAGCCACCCCTCTGCCCTGACCCACCCATAGGTGGGGCCACAGAGTAGTCCAACCCCTATCTTTAGTATAAAGATAGGAACCCAGTCCTTAGGACTTTAGATTATACCTGGACGAAACTCTGAAACTGAATCCTGGACCTTCGACGCTCTACGACAAGATTAGAGGACTGAAGAATCTCCCTTGGGGTCAAGGAGTGACTCCCCTGCTTGGCAGGCACCAAAGAAGCATCTGTCCGGTTCGCATTTCTGAAGCTCCCGTCGGACGCCGAAGTCATCGCATCACCAGAGGTGGATTCTCAGACTTCCCCGAGGCTACCCTGAGTCCCCAGCAAAGCTGAGGCCCCGTGGCTATCGTGGGTGACTTGAGACCGTGACCCCTGGACACCAAGCACATTTGCAAGTGCACCATCTTCTGGGTCTCCCAAGAAGTCGTGCTTTGGGCTCCGAGTAGCCCTAGCCTCCAGCACCACCTGCACCGAAGATCACTGGCCCCCACTCCACGAGTGTCCTGTAAGCCAGCTCCACGTGCGGCGTCATGAAGCTCCTTCGCGGTCGCTAGCCCGTTGGCTAGTAGCCCTTAACGAAGGCCAATCCTTTTCTTACTTGGCATCCTGGTTGCTCCAGGCCTGCCCTCACTTACCCTCGCTGGGTGAGTTCCAAAGACCTTGCTGGTCTGCACCATCGACGATCTACATCTTCACCGAGACTTGCCGTTGCCAAGGCTTGTTGGGTCCAATCCGGTCGCCGACACCTCAGCACTCGACAAACATCGTGTACCAGCCCGAATCCTGCTCCTGGTCACCGACAACGCCTCCTGGACCTCGTGGCTGAAGAGTCAAGACGACCGTCAACGCACCTGAAGCACTCGACATCGGTGGGCATCTGTCCATCGCCTTCCTGGTCACTGGCTAGTGACCCAGACTCTGTCCCCTCTGCTTTCAGGTTCTTCAGAACTCTGATCCACTCTTGGATCCACCCGGACACTTTTCTCTTGGCCGCCAGCAGCACTTTGCAGCAGATCGCCATTCGAATCGACGACGAAACCCGACCCCGAAAGGCACCTATGCACCCGGCTTCCCTGGGTGAGGTAACACGAGTACTCCGGTGCTCCCGTGGGTAGAGACTCTTCAAAGTCCTAGATCTCAAAGGGTTTTGTCCTAGTCCTCTTTTAAGTGTCCCTTTTCTATAATTTCCCGATCCCGACTTTCTCCATAGAAGTCAACGGCGTATCGCGGTTGTGTATTTACACTGCACGCGTCTCCCGTAGGTCCCCTGTGTCACTACCTTGGGTGGTTCCTTGTGGTCCAAGCACTTCTAGAGGCTCTAGGCCTAGTGTCTAGTTCAGTCGTGGTTCACATACCACTTTATTGGTATATGGTTTGGTACGCCCCTAGGGCCCAAACGTGTATTTGTGCTATTACTGTGTTTAAATAACTTCTAACTTATGTACTTCGAACTCTAGCCTCATAAAGAGACTAGAGGGGTGTGTTTAGCAATAAATACATATATTTTGAATATATACCTGGTGTGGTGCTCTTTCATTTGGTCACTCAAGAGATTATAGACTGGTAAAACAAGCTGCTTTACATTCCTTCAAGACTTAGCCTGAAGGCTGCTCTCCATAGCTACCACTAGGATAGCTTTCAATAAGGTTGTCTTTAACCTATCTCCAATAAGGGGTTGTTTGGACTGGTGCAAGGTGCCCACTATAATTAGTGGACAGCATATGCCAGGCCAACTTCTCACATTGGTGTGCAGCGTGTGGGATTCCAGCTTGCTATTGTTTTACCAGATAATCTCAATTGAATTGATCAACTGAAAACCACTAAAGGTACCTAAGGTACATATAATTTAAGCTTAGAATACAGTAAGTTCTACTGAACTTAGAGTTGTGTGTTAAGGGATAGCACAACCCTTTCTACAACTCAAGAGAGTTTAGTAGGCCACACTAGAGTAGGTAGTGCATACACCACACCACACTAGTAATGTCTTTAAGGGCAGGATCCAAAGAATCCTTGCAGGAAGCCATTGAGCTTCCACCCTCCAAGTATGATACACTCCCATTCTTGGAATTGAGAGCTTTATGCAACTTGAGAAAAATAAGGACAGGCCAAAGCCTCACCACCCAACACCTCAAGGAGTTGTTGGTGGCTTATGACCTTAGTAAGCCCTTGGGGACTGAAGGGGTAGGAGCTGAGGGTGGGGCAGAAGATGAGGTTGGGAATGGGGGTACCAGTACCCCCAGCCCCCCCTCTGAAACTGGCCAGGAGGGCGACAACGGCCCTGACCTGGATAATCCAACCCCTCCTGAGGAAGATGAGGAGGAGGAGGATCAGAATGATGCTCCCTTTGTCCCCCCAGGAAGGATTGTGAGTGTGCCCAGAAGGTCTAGATCTTCTTCTCAGGAGTCTAACCACTCTGGCACCTCCATAGGGAGCTCTATCTCCTCTCACAGGAGGGAATCCTCCCATGAGAGAAGAGACAGACTGGTCCAGTATGAGGAAACTCAGCTGGAAATCAGAAAAAAGCAATTGGCTTTAGATAGGGAATCCCTAGATCTCCTTAGGGAGAGAAGAAAGTTGGGACTAGAGTCCCATGGTGGCAGCAATATCCCTAGAGATAGGGACAGGTCTTATGACCATAGAAACCTAAACAAGATTGTCCCTCCCTACCAGAGTGGGGATGACATCCACAAATGGATAACTGCACTGGAGAGGGCCTGTAAAGTTCAGAAGGTCCCCCAGAGGCAGTGGGCAGCAATCTTGTGGCTCTCCTTTGCAGACAAAGGTAGAGACAAGCTCCTCACTGTAAGAGAAGAGGATGCTGACAATTACACAGTCTTGAAGAGTGCTCTGATAGATGGGTTTGGCCTAACCACTGAACAGTATAGGTTGAAGTTCAGAGACACCCAAAAAGCTCAGACTCAAGACTGGGTTGATTTTGTAGATTGTGCTACAAAGGCTCTGGAAGGTTGGATACATGGCAACAAAGTGCATGACTTTTTAGGATTGTACAATTTGATTATGAGGGAGCAGATCCTTAATAATTGTCAAAACCAGCTTTTGCACCAATATCTGGTGGACTCTGATCTGACCTCTCCCAAAGAATTGGGAAAGAAGGCAGACAAATGGGTCAGAACCAGAGTAAAAACTAGAAATCAGGGTGGTGACCAGAAGAAAGATTCTACTAAGTCCCAAGAGAAAGGTGGGGATAAATCTAAGGATAAGTCCCCTACAGGGCCCCAAAATTCCTCTTCTGGGGGTGGATCCCAAACTCCTTCCTCTCCTGAAAAGAAACCATATTGCCATGTCTGTAAAAAGCCTGGGCACTGGAAAACTGATCCCAGTTGCCCCAGGATTGGCAATAAAGAAAATGTTCCTCCCACAACTACTACCACCCCTCCTGGTACTACCAGTAGTAATCCTCCAGTTGGGAGTAGTGCACCCAAAAGTTAGGTGCTTTTGCAAGAGGAACAGAGGTGGGCCCTAGTTTAGACAGGGACCCCTCAACAGACTCCTCTGACTCTGATGGTGGTATAGGATTTGCCACCTTTACCATGGGTCCCATAGCATTGGGCAGGTACAGACTGGAGCCAATGATTAATGGTCAGAAAGCTGTGGCATTTAGGGACACAGGGGCTAGTGTCACCATGGTGGCAGGGAAACTAGTCCCCCCTCACCAGCTTTTACCTGAGTTTAAATACCAGGTGACCAACATTGATGGTGTCAGAACAGATCACCCCATGGCCATAGTCAATCTCAACTGGGAGGGGGTCACAGGCCCAAAGAGAGTGGCAGTGTCCCCCACCTTACCTGTAGATTGCCTAATGGGCAATGATCTGGAGATTTCAGCCTGGGCTGAAGTTGAACACCAAACCCACCTTAGGATGTTGGGCGTCCCTGTAAAGGTTAGTGGGGCTGTAATGGCCACAGCCCCAGCCCAAGAATTTGGAGAGATGGAGCCTGAAAGAATGGCCCACTCTCCCCCAAAAGAGAGCACAAGGGTTGAAGAAAAGTCTTCTTCCCTCCAGACAGTAGGTAAGGGTCAGCCTCCTCAGGGAACTGACTCTACCCCTAGTGAAGGAACTGCCCCAGAGGTAGTCAGGCCTGGCCTGGCCACCCCCCTGATGGCAGAGGACCCTTACAAGGTGGTACCCAGTCTGGAGCAGGTAACCTGCCCCTCTCTACCCTGCCTCAGCCAGCCCAGGGCTGCAGAGGTCAGGGAGGTCAGTGGACCCCCCAGGGCCCCCTGTCCAGAGGAACCCCCCCATCAGCAGATTAGGGGCACCCAGTCTAGTAGCCCTAGCCAGGTGAAAACTCCTCTACACACTGAGGGATCCCCATGCCTTTATGTAGGGACCTCCCCCAGAAGGACTCTGGTAGGCAAGGGCAAACCTGGGACCTGAAGGTTCCAAACCTGCCATGTCCCTCCAGTAGTCCATCCAAAGGGACCCAACCCCCAGCTGTAGGCAGCCAAAGGTTGACCCTTAGAGCAAAGTGCAACTCAGTCATGGTAAGACAGGCATGCATAGTGACCAGTGATCTGAGGAAGCTGAGGCCAACATTCCTAGGGCCTCACTTCCCTACTCAGACACCTCACCAGCCTTGTACTTTACCTAAGCACATCACAGGTAGTGATTCCCCATGGTGGAGACCCTCTCATACCCTTAGGGTGAGGGATTGCTTTGTGGACCATAAGACAGGGGGCAACCATGCTAGTGCAGGTGCTTCCTTATATGACCACTTAGTCAATGAAGGCTCAACTGGCCAAGGTTAGCCTTATCTCCTTTCGTTTGGGGGGGTTATGTAGGAAGGTGGAATCTGACTATATGGTTGCCCCCACTTTTTTATGGTGTTTTGCTGGTTTATGACTTAGTTGGACTGGGATCCTGCTATTCAGGGCCCCAGTCTATCTGCTTTCTCTGTAAAAGGTTTCCATGTGCCTTAGGCACATCACTGATTGGGATCTGGAGTGCCCTTATAAGTCCCTAGTATATGGTATACTATGTACCAAGGGCATAGGTACCTCAGAGGCCTGCCAGGGGCTGCAGCATGTATTATGCCACCCCTGGAAGGCCATCCAAACTGACACCACAGGTCTGCTACTGCAGCCTGGGGAAGGTGGTGCATGCACCCCTTACTGTGATATAGGTTACCTATATCACTAAATACATACACACATATAAACCTATAAGTCACTCCTCAGGCAGGCCTTATCAATCCTAAAGGCAGAGTGCATGGTTCCTATGTGAGAGGGTGCCCCTGCATGAGCAGGGCCCCTCTGCAGTGTTCGGAGACCATCTCTGATGCTGTTTGTAGTGCAGCCTGACCATATACTCTTAAGCGCATTATATCCTCGCGGTAAAATGCTAACTTTGGAATGGCTGCACCTAAACATGTCGTGTTTGGTGTCAAACATCTTGGAATACTACCCCCCCGCCAATCCTGGTGGCGGGGGTAGCATTCCACCCTTCTAGAGGGAAAGACATGTTAACTCTGACTAGTCCGGTAACTTCTTTCCAAAGCCCTGGCATCACAAAATGGATGCTGCTGCCACAGACACGAGTCTGGCCTCCTGCTGCTGGACAAAACTCCGGCAGGGGAGGCCTGGACAATAGGTTTCCTGTTGCAGGGAGGTGTGACCACCTCCCCAGACAGGATAATGTGTATTGGGGCTGGGCGGGAGCACCATCTGTGTGCTTTGAAGTCCTGCACTGGGGGCACATTTGGTGTCCCTGTGCATACCCCAGTTCAAACCGGATCAGGGGCTTGCAGCCCCTGCTTTGGCGCGAACTGGACAAAGGGAAAGGGGTGTAGCCACCCCTCTGCCCTGACCCACCCATAGGTGGGGCCACAGAGTAGTCCAACCCCTATCTTTAGTATAAAGATAGGAACCCAGTCCTTAGGACTTTAGATTATACCTGGACGAAACTCTGAAACTGAATCCTGGACCTTCGACGCTCTACGACAAGATTAGAGGACTGAAGAATCTCCCTTGGGGTCAAGGAGTGACTCCCCTGCTTGGCAGGCACCAAAGAAGCATCTGTCCGGTTCGCATTTCTGAAGCTCCTGTCGGACGCCGAAGTCATCGCATCACCAGAGGTGGATTCTCAGACTTCCCCGAGGCTACCCTGAGTCCCAAGCAAAGCTGAGGCCCGTGGCTATCGTGGGTGACTTGAGACCGTGACCCCTGGACACCGAGCACATTTGCAAGTGCACCATCTTCTGGGTCTCCCAAGAAGTCGTGCTTTGGGCTCCGAGTAGCCCTAGCCTCCAGCACCACCTGCACCGAAGATCACTGGCCCCCACTCCACGAGTGTCCTGTAAGCCAGCTCCACGTGCGGCGTCACGAGGCTCCTTCGCGGTCGCTAGCCCGTTGGCTAGTAGCCCTTAACGAAGGCCAATCCTTTTCTTACTTGGCATCCTGGTTGCTCCAGGCCTGCCCTCACTTACCCTCGCTGGGTGAGTTCCACAGACCTTGCTGGTCTGCACCATCGACGATCTACATCTTCACCGAGACTTGCCGTTGCCAAGGCTTGTTGGGTCCAATTCGGTCGCCGACACCTCAGCACTCGACAAACATCGTGTACCAGCCCGAATCCTGCTCCTGGTCACCGACAACGCCTCCTGGACCTCGTGGCTGAAGAGTCAAGATGACCATCAACCTACCTGAAGCACTCGACATCGGTGGGCATTTGCTCATCGCCTTCCTGGTCACTGGCTAGTGACCCAGACTCTGTCCCCTCTGCTTTCAGGTTCTTCAGAACTCCGATCCACTCTTGGATCCACCCGGACACTTTTCTCTTGGCCGCCAACAGCACTTTGCAGCAGATCGCCATTCGAATCGACGACGAAACCCGACCCCGAAAGGCACCTATGCACCCGGCTTCCCTGGGTGAGGTAACACGAGTACTCTGGTGCTCCCGTGGGTAGAGACTCTTCAAAGTCCTAGATCTCAAAGGGTTTTGTCCTAGTCCTCTTTAAGTGTCCCTTTTCTATAATTTCCCGATCCCGACTTTCTCCATAGAAGTCAACGGCGTATCGCGGTTGTGTATTTACACTGCACGCGTCTCCCGTAGGTCCCCTGTGTCACTACCTTGGGTGGTTCCTTGTGGTCCAAGCACTTCTAGAGGCTCTAGGCCTAGTGTCTAGTTCAGTCGTGGTTCGCATACCACTTTATTGGTATATGGTTTGGTACGCCCCTAGGGCCCAAATGTGTATTTGTGCTATTACTGTGTTTAAATAACTTCTAACTTATGTACTTCGAACTCTAGCCTCATAAAGAGACTAGAGGGGTGTGTTTAGCAATAAATACATATATTTTGAATATATACCTGGTGTGGTGCTCTTTCATTTGGTCACTCAAGAGATTATAGACTGGTAAAACAAGCTGCTTTACATTCCTTCAAGACTTAGCCTGAAGGCTAATCTCCATAGCTACCACTAGGATAGCTTTCAATAAGGTTGTCTTTAACCTATCTCCAATAAGGGGTTGTTTGGACTGGTGCAAGGTGCCCACTATAATTAGTGGACAGCATATGCCAGGCCAACTTCTCACAGTCTCCTGAAGGTCAGCAGGTCCTGGGTCTGCCGCAGGTGGATGGGGAGGGTGTTCCATGCCTTGGCGGCGAGGTGGGAGAATGATCTGTCGCCTGCGGTCGTTCTGCGGATGCGTGGAACCGTGGCGAGGGCGAGGTCAGCGGAGCAAAGCTGGCGGTTCGGGGTGTAGAAAGTGAGTCGTTCGTTGAGGTATGCTGGTCTGGTGTTGTGGAGTGCCTTGTGAGCGTGGGTGAGGAGCTTGAAGGTGATCCTCTTGTTGACGAGGAGCCAGTGCAGGTCTCTCAGGTGGGCTGTGATGTGGCTGTGGCAGGGGATGTCGAGGATGAGGCGTGCAGAGGCGTTCTGTATGCGTTGTAGTCATTTCTGGAGTTTGGCCATGGTCCCCGCGTAGAGGGCATTGCCGTAGTCCAGTCTGCTGCTGACGAGGGCCTGGGTGACCGTCCTTCTGGTTCCGGTGGGGATCCATCTGTAGATCTTGCGGAGCATGCGGAGGGTATTGAAGCAGGAGGAGGAGACGGCGTTGACTTGCTGGGTCATTGATAGCGATGAGTCTAGGATGAACCCCAGGTTGCGTGCGTGGTCGGTGGGTGTCGGTGCAGCTCCCAGTGTGGCTGGCCATCAGGAGTCGTTTCAGGCGGAGGGCGTGGAGCCGAGGATGAGGACCTCCGTCTTGTCCGAGTTCAGTTTCAGGCGGCTGTTCTTCATCCATTCGGCGACGGCCTTCATTCCTTCGTGGAGGTTGGTTTTGGCGGTGGTGGGGGCCTTGGTGAGGGAGAGGATCAGCTGGGTGTCGTCGGCGTATGAGATAATGTTGAGGTCGTGCGATCGGGCTATGTTGGTGAGCGGTGCCATGTAGACGTTGAAAAGTGTCGGGCTGAGGGATGATCCTTGGGGTACGCCGCAGATGATCTTGGTGGCTTCAGATCGGAATGGAGAGAGGCGGACACTCTGGGTTCTGCCGGTGAGGAAGGAGGTGGTCCAGTCCAGGGCTTTGTCGCGGATCCCTGCGTTGTGGAGGCATGTGCGTAGGGTGTGGTGGCAGACGGTGTCGAAGGCGGCCGAAAGATCCAGGAGGATGAGGGCCGCGGTTTCTCCGTTGTCCAGCAGGGTCCTGATGTCGTCGGTGGCGGCGATGAGGGCAGTTTCGGTGCTGTGGTTGCTGCGGAATCCTGATTGGGATGGGTCCAGGGTGTTGTTCTCCTCGAGGAAGCGGGTCAGTTGCCTGTTGACAATCTTCTCGATGACTTTCGCCGGGAACGGGAGTAGGGAGATGGGCCGGAAGTTCTTGAGGTCCTTAGGGTCCGCCTTGGGTTTCTTGAGTAAGGCGTTGATTTCGGCATGCTTCCAGCTCTCCGGGAAGGTGGCGGTCTCGAAGGAGTTGTTGACGATCTTCCGGAGATGGGGTGCGATGGTGGAGCTTGCTTTGTTGAAGATGTGGTGCGGGCAGGGGTCGGATGGTGAGCCGGAGTGGATGGTGTTCATGATTTTGATGGTGTCGTTGACGTGGGTCCAGGAGAGCAGGAGGTCGGTGTGGCTGGGGGACGGTGAGTCTGAGGTGTCGGTGGCTGTCGGGGGGGCCTGGTTGTTGAAGCTGGTGTGGATGTCTGTGATCTTGCGGTGAAAGAAGGTGGCTAGGGAGTCGCAGAGGTCTTGTGACGGCAGGATGTCGTTGGAGTTGGAGCTGGGGTTGGAGAGTTCCTTCACGATGTTGAAGAGCTTTTTGCTGTTGTGTGCGTTGTTGTCGATGCGTTCCTTAAAGGAGGTCCTTTTGGCGGTTCGGATGAGTTGGTGGTGTCTGCGGATGGCGTTCTTGTGGGCTGCATTGCTGTCCGGTGTCTGTTCGTGATGCCACTTCTTCTCGAGTCTTCGACAGGTCTGCTTGGATGCCTGGAGGTCGGCGGTGAACCAGATGGCTTTTCTGTCAGTGCGTCTGTTTGAGGGTTTCTTGATCGGGGCGAGGGTGTTGGCGCAGTCGTCGATCCATTGCCTGAGGTTGCGGGCGGCAGTGTCGGTGTCGGCGGTGTCGGTTGGTGGGTTTCGGGCGAGGGTGGCGATTAGCTGGTCTTCGGTGACCTTGTTCCAGCTGCGGCGGGGGGTCCGTTGTGGGTGGTGGTGCGTGGTGGGTTTCTCGAAGGTGAAGTGGATGCAGCGGTGGTCGGTCCAGTGGAGTACGGTGGTGTGGCTGAAGGTGACGTGGTTGCTGGCGGAGAAGATGGGGTCGAACGTGTGTCCGGCGGAGTGGGTGGGAGTCGTGACGAGCTGTTTGAGTCCGAGGTTGGCGAGGTTGGCGAGCAGGGTGGTGGAGTTGCTGTCGTTGGTGTTCTCGAGGTGGAAGTTCAGGTCTCCGAGGAGGATGTAGTCCGTGGATGCAAGGGCGTGCGTGCTGACGAAGTCGGTGATGGAGTCGCTGAACTGTGGCCGGTGTCCGGGGGGTCTGTAGATGAGGGTTCCTCTGAGGGTGGTGTTGGGATCGGTGTGGATCTGGAAGTGCAGGTGTTCGGCGGCGCTGAGGGTGTCATCGGTGCTGGTCGAGATTCTGAGGGTGTTCCTATGGACGATGGTGATTCCTCCTCCTGCTCCGTTGGTGCGGTCCCTGCGGGTGATCTTGTAGCTGTCCGGGATGGCTATGGCGATGTCGGGTGCCGAGGAGGGGTTCATCCAGGTCTCCGTCAGGAAGGCGACGTCCGGGGAGGTTGAGTTGAGTAGGTCCCAGAGTTCGATGGCGTGCTTGTGGGCGGAGCGGGTGTTGAGTAGTATGCATCTGAGATAGTTGGGTCCTACCCCGGTGGGCGCGGTGGTGGCTTGGAGGCTGGTGAAGCTGCAGCTCCGGCAGGTGAAGGGTCCGTGGATGCGCTTCGGGGTGGCCAGGAAGCAGGTGGATGGTCGGCCGGCGTTGAGTTCATGGAGGGTGCTGGCGTCGTAGCGGCGGCGGGCGTTCGCGAGGGCCAGGGGGTCTGGCGCTGGGTGCGGTCCAGGCGCAGACGGGCCGCCATAAGAAGGGGAGGTGGGAGGGAGGAGCAGCTGGGAGGCGGGAGCGGGACGAATGGGCGAGCGAGGGGGGCGGGGCCGCAGGGGACGCAGTGGCGGGAAGGGGAAAGGAAGGCTGGAACGCTGGAGGGCTACAGAGAGAAAACGGGCAGGAAAAAAAACAGACTTTAAAAAAAGGAATACAACAGTAGAAAACAGAATACAAAAAGGAATTACAATAACAGACAAATGAAACAGGCAAAAAGGAACAGAGCGAGCAGACAGATACTTACGGCTCACCACTGGGCCACCAGGGATGAGGCGCAGGCGGGAGCCTGCGGGTGGAGGAGGGCCTCGAACTCGCGGCAGCAGCGAGATCAGGGAGCAGGGACACGGGCACAGACAAGTGGAGCTGTGCGGCGTGGGGAGCGACCTGCCTGGATCAGGGTCAAGGGTCACTCTCTTCACCGCGCAGCGGCCGCCATAAGAAGGGGAGGTGGGAGGGAGGAGCAGCTGGGAGGCGAGAGCGGGACGAATGGGCGAGCGAGGGGGGCGGGGACGCAGCGGCGGGAAGGGGAAGGGAAGGCTGGAACGCTGGAGGGCTACAGAGAGAAAACGGGCAGGAAAAAGAACAGACTACAAAAAAGGAATACAACAGTAGAAAACAGAATACAAAAAGGAATTACAATAACAGACAAATGAAACAGGCAAAAAGGAACAGAGCGAGCAGACAGATACTTATGGCTCACCACTGGGCCACCAGGGATGAGGCGCAGGCGGGAGCATGCCGGTGGAGGAGGGCCTCGAACTCGCGGCAGCAGCGAGATCAGGGAGCAGGGACACGGGCACAGACAGGTGGAGCTGTGCGGCGTGGGGAGCGAACTGCCTGGATCAGGGTCAAGGGTCGCCTGTCCACAAAATTTGCTACAAAGATGGTAGTCCAAGGCCCAACAGTGTTCATTGTTGTGGTCTCTTCTACTAAGGAGGGGGAACGCAGCAGAATACTCAGCAACTACGAAGCAGCTAAGGGTTGGTATTGCACTGACAGGCAATTCCCCAAAGGTGAGGGAATATCTCCTGCAGTCCAATCTGAAGGAGGAATTACTGGACTATCCTGGGTGCCAAGACATCCTGCCAGTGGACAAGGGAAGGAGGCACCAACCTTCAGGAGAAGCAGATCGTTGAAGGGACTGCCGTAATTGACCCTGGCTTAGGGTCCATCCAACAGAGACTTGTTAAGCATTGGTGCTGAAGAAATCATGGTACTGCCTGACCGGGCAGTGCGATATCCGCCACTTATTCCCATCATAGCTACCAAGGCACCAGGAACTGTGTGCTTGAGTAGTAGGTCTGACCAAAGCTGCGATAAGTGCCTGCTGGTGGCCTGTGTGCCCCACAAGTCGGCCTTGTGACCGCGGCACTGCTTAAGTGTCCCATTGGGTCAGGACAAGTCCTGAGGCTCAAGTGACAAGTGAGGTGCCCCTGGGGTGTCTTGTTGAGAATCAAGGTCGCAGCCTGAAGGCACTGTGTGCCGAAAATAGCGCCTGGCATCCGCCACACTAAAGAATCATTACTTGTCGGCATGTTGCCATTGCCTCACTACCACTGAGAGTCAAGTGCGGAACAGATTGTACTTGGCCTCGATTGCAGAGCCATAGTAAGACAGACCCCGTGACAGGAGTTGAAAAAGACCTCAACCACCGCAGCTGTGGCCCTGTAGCTCCTGCCTGCCTTGTGGCCTCCTGAAAGGGGTCTGAGAGAAGAGAGATGAGATTTGTTCTCATAGTCACTTATCTTGCAAACTGCAGGAAAGCAGAAGTTTTGGAAACCAAATTGGTTTCTTTGGGCACCAGGATAGCAAGAAGAAGACATACAAGGACCCCCGGTTGATTCCAGTGGAATGGGTTGCAGTCACATCACCATCCCTGTGATGAAAATACACCCAGGGCCGTCTCTATTGCGGTGCGACCGGTGCCACCGCACCGGGTGCTGACTCTTGGAGGGGGCGCCTGTTTGGAAGTATTTTATGATTTTAAAAGCACCTGCTGCTGCATTGCTGGCCTCCAGCAATTTTCATACAACAATAAAAATGTCAAGATAACTCTGGTGATTAATGTTCTTCCTGGAGAGAGGAGGTTTGTCTAGTGGAAGTTTTAACTCATTTTATGGTAGCACAGAGGGTTAATATGCCTGCCGCAAAGAATGTGTACCATGTGGATCACAAAGTGCATATAGTTTAAATAGTTCAGTGCTTTTGTCAGAGAGATCCTTTTGTTACTAGCATGGTAGATGTTAAAATCCTAACATGCAACAGTGAGCTATTAACTGTCATCAAAGAGCTGCAAGCAAACTGCAAGGTATAGATTAGAGCATTATGATGTTTTCCTCGTCTTTCATTATTCTAATGTTTCAAAAAGGGTTTATTTCGGTAAAAAAACAAATCATTTTTATTAAATGTAACCCCCAACCATAGGGTTATGTTTTAAATTCTGAGTCTGTGCTTTTCCAGACCAAGCACCCTTAAACTATACTGTCTATCAGTATGGATGACATGTGACTCACCTTGTAGTCTTCTGGCTTATGTAACATTTCCTATACACTGATTTACACACGTATGATTGATTGTCTCTGTGTAATGTGTGTGTGATGTAAAGTGCTCTGACACCCTACACTGGTATAGGTGGCGCTATATAACTAATTAAATACATCTGAGAGAGAGTGGTTATGGAGATTTGAGGGGGCACTTTTAAAGGGTAGTAGTGAGGGATTCTGTGGGGGGCGCCAACAAACATTGTCGCACAGGGCGCCACCAGCGCTAAAGCCAGGCCTGCCACTCACTTATGTCGTGGCTTGTCTTGAAGCCACATGTGGAAATGCGAATTGTAAGTATCAGGCATTTAATCCTAGTACAGTAAATCACTTTCTATCTCAGGCCACATCTACTCATTTCCCACAATGGCTGAGAAATAGAGTAGCACAACTCAATTAACTCCCAGCTCTCCTCAGATGCACCATACAGTGCTGGTCAAAATGAGAACTCTCCTCATTCATGCACTACTTGGGTCAGCAGATAGTACATACAGAGCTGTCAAGGGATTCCATGTCATGTGTGACACCTTGAACCAGTTATGGTTACAGCCAACACCCAACTGCATACTGAGATTTTTATGTCCCTATGTATAATGGGAAAAGTGAAACTAAAAGTCCCAAAATGCAAAGAATTTTTGGCTAAAATGCAAGTGCTGGATTCCAGTGTCACACATGGCCTGTATGCACAGACTGGCATAGGAGAAGGTTAGAATATTTCAGTTTGGGCTAAATGGGGGTTGTAGCTGAGACAAAAATATCAGGTAAATTTCCAATGGTAATTTATGTTCCACTGACATGCCCAATTTGAATTTAGGGTGGCAGCAACCATACTGTTTCTATTGCTGGATTTTCACAGTGCTTAATTTGTAAAAATAAAAAAACGATGCTTGAGTGTGCGAAGGTTTTCTTAGGAGCATCTGAGCTGCTGACTGCCAGATATCAAGGCTGCCTCGTCTCAATTCCACCCTATGACTCTTTCTCCCCCTACCCAACACTTCCTGTCTCTTTATCTCACTCTTGCAGGTTCCTTTTCAACCATCCTTTCTCCCTTTGTCGTTGTTTTCCTATGTTTCTCTTCCTCCTTGTTTCTCCCGTTTCTACATTTCACTCTCTGACTCTGGGTCAAAGTAAGTTTATGAAAATAAGTTCCGTGGGCCCAAAAATTATTACTAGCGTTCACCACCTGCAATAACCTGATTAGGCACTACTTTCATGTGACAACCTAAAGCATTCTGGGTGTTGTAGTGCGGATTTGCTTCAGTTGAACTAATTAGGCGAACTCACCTGAAAGTAATGATTTGTAGATTAAAAGCCCAGGGACGAAAACAATGTAAGTGATGACACTGAGCTCCCTTAGACAGGAGGGAATCTCTGTTCCACCTCTCTTATAGGTTTGATGGGTGGGGATTTAGAGCAGGATTTACCCTTGTTGGTTTGATTCCTGGGTTGGAGCGCCTTGCTATAAATCCCAAAACTGCACAGTGCATCCGGAAGTTGAGATATGTGTGTGGAGGGGGCTGGGCTCGGGTGGTATGATGGAGGTGAGCCGCGCGGAGGGGAGCAAAGGATGTGGGGAAGGGGGTCAGGGAGAGGTGTGGTAGGGGATGGCGAGGCTCAGAATGACGGATGGGGAGGGAGCAGGGATCAGTGTTCAGACCCATGATAAAAAATTGCTGGCATAGCTTTAGTTGACTTCCTATAATTAATGGTGCGTCTGTGTAATAGGATTTTCCAGCCCTGGTAACGCCTTTTTCAGAAGATATTACCCACAGTGGAAGAGCAGTGGTTTGATTTATGGGAGTCCTTTCTATGGAAAGACTCTCCTGGGGTTGCCTGGCCAACAGCATTTATCAGAGGGAAGAAAGAGCTGTGACATGAAAGCAGGCTGTAAACCCACAGCAAAACAGCACCGTTGCAGGATAAAGGCCTGCGCGGGAGATACCACTGCAGGGGCGAGGGGCGAGTGGGAGATACCACTGTAGGAGAGAGAGAGGCGCACCGCGCATTGGAGATAACACTGAGGGGAGAGGGGAGCATGGGAGGTTCGTGTGCAGTGAATGAGGAGGGCATGCAGCTATCACTGCAGGAAAGGGGCCTAGGGAATGATCAGCGGGGAGAGCTGGATTAGCAAGGCCGTTTAGGACAAGACAAAAAAGAAGAGAAAATGGGAAAACCGATACAGGACAAGGGAGGGGGTTCAAACTGATATTTAAAATACAGGTTTAGGTGAGCGAAAGCATCTGTGATCACACTGTGGAAGGGAGGCGAGGGTGCACGACGTCACTGCAGGATAGAGGGGGCAATGATGCGGATCACGGCAGGAGGGAGAAGCATGGATGTAATACTGCAGGAGAGAGGTGGACATGGTAGATATTACTCTAAGAGAAAGGGAGACATCCGAGATATTAGTTCCACACGTGCCACGGATACGTGGTTGCACGTACATTCATATAACCCTTTCTTTATCTCAAATTAAACACACGGGGTCATTTTGTGGAGCAGCTGCGAGCAAGTCCACCCGTGTACCTGATCCCTGATCTGCCCTATAATAGGGTCAATGAGAAAGATGGTGGATTTGGGGTAAGGCCAGGTGGAAAGTCTCAGATGATGCCTGTTGTCTTTGCCTGGGCACATAAATAGCTGGTTCCCAAGACTAGAATGTACCCCAGTGCTTAATTTGTGTAAGGAAGAGTGCCGGTGCTCGAAGCTCTGCTCAAAAGCCGGTGGCCGGTGCAATTAAACGTCGGCGCACCGAATACTGAGGCTGGTAGTCTTAAATCTACTGTCAGACACTCTCTGACCTTTTTTCTCGCTCTTGCAGATTCCTGCTTTCTGTTTGTGACTTTTTTCCATCTTTTTCTTCCTCCGTCTTCCTGGTCTGTGTGTTTTGACTTCTCTTAAATATCTGATGTGGTAAAATAAGTGCCGGTCCCCAAAAATAAGTAATGGTCCCCAAAATAAGTACAGGTTCCGCCCACCGGCAACCACAGGTTGCACCCAGTGCTTTAAATGGAGAAAAATAAGTGCAGGTACTCATCAAAAGGAGGGATAGACTGGGGGTGGAGCTTGGGGCGGGCATAAGGGTGGTGCTAAACGCGGAACAAGGGGCAGGGCTAAGTTTTTGACCTTTCCAAGGTTTTTATGCAAGAAATCTGCATGCATTGTTAGAATATCGGATGTATCTGTCCATTAGCTTTTTACACTAATAACCATTTATATAGCACTTACTAATAAGTGTTTATTACTACCCAAAATAACCTTTTTTTTAGCAACCTTAAAAAAAGAAAAGATTGAGAAAAAAACAGTAAGGTTCTATATATATTCCTTGTTGTTGCATGCAGGGGCATAATTCACTAAGATATATGCCAAGGATGTTAACTTGTGACCTACAGGGAAAACAAGGATCTATGCAACAAAAACAGTATCCAACTGAGCTATCTACTTAAAAAAAAAAAAAAATCTCTGATCTACATGTTGCATGCTGTGCTTTCCAGCAGGCACAGTGACCCTCTAGGAAATTTTATGGTGAGTTGAACCTTAGATTAGAATGCACACAGGTCTTTCTAGCAAGCGCATTAACCACCAGAGTTATCCACTTTATTGCTACTTATGGTGCCCCAATCTTTCTTACTTAAGAGAAAGGCACCGGCTTCCTGTTTAATACGATTAGTAAATGCTTAGCTGCAAAAAAGCGAGCAATTCATCAGACACTCTTTACATTCTCGGCACTAGTGGGTGTTTCTGTCTAAAATGGAAACCAGAGTTGCTTTCCAAGGGACATACTTTGTGTAACTTCAGTAAGAAGCATATTCTCTCTCCAGCTGCCACTGGATAAGAAATGTTGACACAGAGACTCTGGTGAAGTTGCTGCGGGTGGCTCAACCTTTCAACATTCCACTTTATGTGATTGAAAATGCTCTATTACTTACCGGTAATCTTCATTACTCCGGGTCCCGTTGTCCTCGTCCCATTCAGTAACATATTGGAGATAACCATCTCCCGACAGAAAAAAAGAGCAGAGGCATGCTGGGACCCTAATACTGCCCCTCCCACCGGGAGTACATAAGCAGTACTTACCCAGCATCCCATCTGTACAACCAAGCCCAGACAGGAAGGCCGGCCGCCCGGGAGGGAGGGGCGTATGAATGGGACGAGGACAACGGGACTCGGAGTAATGAAGATTACCGGTAAGTAATAGAGCATTACCCCCAGGTCCCTTATGTCCTCGTCCCATTCAGTAACATATTGGAGAATACCAAAGCAGAAAACCGGCCTTCCGAACCCACAAGCGCACCCAGGAAACCACACCAAACGCAGCAACCCAAGAGAGCACCGAGAAGGAGGGAAGGTGGGACTGCAGGAAGCAACCAGCCAGCAACCCAGAAGAGGACAGCAGGGCCAAACAAGGACCGGAGACAACCAAGAAAAAAACAGAAGGCCAGAGCCACAAAAAGGAGGCCGCCAACCAGAGAAACAGGGCAACCAGGCCCAAAAGGACACGACCAAGGGACCCACCGGACAAGCCCGCGCATCCCAGAACCCCCAGGAAGGCACCCAGGACACGGCAGACGCATAGACACCGAGCAAACCTCGACCGTCCCGGAGAAGGACAAAGAAAGAAGCCCAGCCCAGGCAACAGGGTGCAGGCCCAAGCACCCAGACCAACAAGGAAGGAGGAAGGCACAGGCCAGAAACCGGCCCACCCCACCAAACTGAAAGACCCGGCCCCCAGAGAGCACAGAGGGGAAGCCAACGAAACCCCGCAGAGGAGGCCATGACCGGGAAGGAAAACCAGCACCACCAGGGCCACCAAAAGACAGCCACCAAGCACCCAGCCCAGAGGGAGGAGCCGCAGCAAGAGCCCGGGAGCAGAACAGGAGCCAGACCCCAACCAACCGAAAAGGACAGGGAAGGAGACAAAGACCCGAAACTCCAGGAAGCCAAAAACCCCACAGGGAAGAAGACCGCCAACCGAACAGGGGGCCAAAAAACCCAGAACAGGCGGAGCAGAGGAGGGAACCCGGAACCGAACAGGCACCGCAACACAGAAGGTAGACAACAACAGAAGCCAACAAGGCGGAGGACCGCACAGGCACCCAACACCCAGGCCCAGCACTCAGCAAGGGCCGGAGCAACGGAAAAGGCTCCAGGGCGCACAGCACCCAGACCAGAAACCCACCAGGCTCGACCCCAGCAAACGCCGAAGAGGAGCCAAGAGACAGCAAAAACCAGGGCAACAAACGCCCAAGGAACCAGAAAGCCAGGACCGGAGCCAAGCAACCCACCGAGGAAGGAGGACCCACAGGCCCAACCAGCCCCCAGAAGGAGCCCACGCAGAGCCCAGGGCAAAGGAAAGGGCAGGGAGGCCGACAGAGACCCCCAGCACCCCACCGCCGGACCAAACAGAAGGCCGGAAGAAAAAACAAACACAGGAAACCGCCAAAACGGAAACCGGGGGAAGCAAAGAAGGCAGAGGGCCAAGCAGCAGCAGAACCCGGACAACCTGCAGCCAGGAGGGAAGACCCCACAGGGAAGAGGAACCCCACAGAACCGCACCCCAACCAAAGAGGGGGTGCAGCAAAACAGACACACCGGGAACAGAGCCCGGGGAAGCAAGGGAAAAAAACAGGAGCGAGCCAGGACACCGGAACCAGGAAGAACCAGGAATGCCCAGCAAAACACACCCCGGATCCCATCAAGACAAGGAGGCCCAGCCAGAGGCCATGCCGAACCAGCAGGAAGCCGGCAGACCAGGAGCACAGGAGGCAACCCAGGACACGTCAACCCAGAAGCACGCAACACCAGGACCCCACACAGGACCGGACAAGGGAACCAGAGGCGAACCAAGCCCGTGAAGAGAACCGCCGGCAGGAGCAGGCCCAGAAGGACCCATCAGGACACGGCCAGAAACCAAGAGAGCGCCCTGCCAAGACCCACAGAGAGAGCCCAGGCAAGGACGCAAGTCCGAAAAAAAGGGCGACCAACAGACGCCCAAAACCAGCAGAAGCCGGAAAACCCCAGCAGACCAAAAGAGGGGAAAAAAACAGGCGCCAAGCCAAGGACACAGCAGCAGCGAAAGAGAGCCAGGCGCAACCAGCAGAGGCACGAACCCCAGGGACCCATAACGCAAACCACCACCGGAAACCCACCCGGGGGGGGACGCAAAGGAAAGGGAGAGCAGGGCCCAACCCCACCAGGCCGAGAAGCCGACAGCCACAGGTACCCCCGACCAGGAACAAACCAGGCCTGACCAAGCGGAACCACAGAGACCAGGCGAGAGCAGGCTCGCCGGCGGAATCAGGAGGGGCGACCAGGACCCACTGAAAGAATCCAAAGGCAAGCCCAGTAAACAGAGCAGGGGCGCCGCAGAAGCAGCGGAACACAAGGCCACACCAAGGAAACCCCAGAAGCCAGGAACAGCCAGCGCCAGGAGCAACCAAAGACAACAGCACCCAGCGCGGAAGAGGCAAGAAGCAGAAGACAGCACACAGCCATCTCCCCACAAAGCAACCCAAGCACACAGGAGGGCCCGGAACACACACCGGAAGCTCCAGACAGGTGCAAGGAGAACACAACAGCCGCAAAGGAGGCAGCAACAGGGAAAGAAGTCCCCCAGCAAATGCCAACCCCTGAACCCCAGGGAGGCCAGACCCCAGAAAGGAAGGGGACACCGCACCCCAACGGACAGAAGGAGCAACCCCGAAGAGAGGCCGCAGAAGCCAGGAAGCGGAGGCACCCAAAAGAGAGCCGAACCACCCAACGGGGACCGGAAGAAAGAAGAGAACCCAAGGCACAGTCAAGCAGGGCACACAACCCAGCCGAACCGGACGCCAGCAGAGGAACAGAGCCCGCAGCACAGGCAAGGACCCCCGGGAAGGGAGAGCCGACCCAGGGACCCAGCTCACTCAAAGCCAGACTACAGCACCTGCACCAACAACACCCCGAGGAGCAGGACTGCGCAGGAACAACAGAAAAGCAGGCAGACCCCGGCAGGACCAGGAACCCAAGAGAGGGCAATCACAAGCGAGCCCACGGCCAAGAGAGGACCACGAACCCCAGCCACACCACCCAGGGAGGCCACGCACCACAGAGGCAATGCAGCGACGAGCCACAAAGCCCACAGGCACCCAGCGGAGCACAACACAGGAGCCCAGGAGGGAAAAAAAGTGCCGAGCTGACAACCCGGCACAGACCTGCCGCAAGCGGCAGCAAAGGTGCGGCGCCAGCCCCGGCCGCCCGAAAGCAGCCTGGGAGCAGGAGGCCGCCGAAGCAGAGAGCCAGGCCGGCGACCAGGCCCCCGCAGGGGAGACAAGCCCAAAAAGACAGCACACGGTGAACCAAAAACACCGGCAGCACTGCACACCCCAGCATGCCAGCCCAGCCACCCGGAACACCCAGGAGGGCAGGACCCAAGGACGAGGAACAGCCCAAACAGGCAAGAACCCCAGCCCCGCAGACCAACATACGAGGGCAGAAGCGGGGATGCAGCGCAGCGGCAGAACGCAAGCAGCGCAAGCAGGAGGCCCCAGGTACAAACCCCGGCAACCCCATGAGGCACCGCTGCCCAACATGGTCACGGCCAACCCGCCAAAAATGCCAGGAACCAGGACCGAGCCACAAACCACCGGGCACTCGGCACCCCCCCCCCCAGCCCAGCAGGTGAGAGGGGGCCGGGAAGCAAGCGAGAGAAGCACAGGGCAGAAGGAGCAGCCCGCTGCGTGGGACGAGCAGGAAGCGTCCAAAAAGGATGGCCAGCAGCCAACAGCCAAGAGGCAGCGGCAGAACGCACGCCCCAAACGCAGGAGGCACACAAAAAAACCACCACCAGGAGGCACAGGAGCCCCGCAGCAGAAGGCCAGCAACAGCAATCAAGGACCGCTGGTGGCAGGCATGGGGAGAAGAAGCTAAGCGTCCAGAATCACCGGAGAGAGAGTCGCCGTAGCCGAGACACGAACCACGTACCCCAGCCGCGCGGGCGACCGCACTAGCCGGAAGGCTACACCCACAGCATTCCCAGTGCACACACGAACCGAGACCCTCACGTGCACCCTGGGAACGGAACTCCACCACACACCGGGGCCAGCTCAGAGTGTGGCGGACACGGTGAAAAAGGCAGGAAGTAACCAACCCTCGCAGCACCCAGAGGCAGCAGCCAGAAGGAGCGTTCCACCGCCGGAGGCGTGACACCCAGCAGCTGCGGTGGGAAATGGACACCCAGCACCCAACAGTGGGCCGAAGGAGGAGCCAGGAGCCGCGCTATTCCAAAAACAACCTGAGGAATCCTGAAACAGTCCCCAACAACGAGCACATTTTGGATTCAAATGCATGTACTGGAAGCTGGGTGCGGAGTAATGACTACCAGAACTTCGGATCAATTCCTTCATGGGTCCACGCTTCCATCCATGCCACCAATGTGGAAGAAAAAAACCGCTATGCGGGACTCACCCGGGCAGAGGCCGGACACCACCAGCAGCAAGGCCCCCACCCCAACATCGGGAAGGCACGGCACACAGCAAACGCGGCACGTCTCCCAACCAGCCCAGCTTCAGGAAGACGTGCACGCGACCCGGAAGCACCCAAGAGGCGCCCCAGCCGCAAAGAGCCCGCAGGCCAGGCAGCTCACCGGCCATCACCGTCATGACCCCCAGCAAGCCCGGCAGGCCAGGGGACAGACCAGGAAACCCCCCCGCCCGCACAGCCAGGCAGCCGGGCGGGGGGAGGAAGAAAAGGACGCCACACCAGCCCAGCAGGAGCAGCGAAACAGCACACCACGTCCATTCTGTCGACAGACAGAAAAAAAGAACAGACGGGATGCTGGGTAAGTACTGCTTATGTACTCCCGGTGGGAGGGGCAGTATTAGGGTCCCAGCATGCCTCTGCTCTTTTTTTCTGTCGGGAGATGGTTATCTCCAATATGTTACTGAATGGGACGAGGACATAAGGGACCTGGGGGTAATGAGTGGTGGACAGAATAAACAGGTTGCACATGTGATTCTAGATGAATAAAGGTATCTAACTGGGTTCTCGGAATACACTCTGTGTAATTAAAATATACACCCATATATGTAACACAGCACATATGTTGAAAAAACATCTCTGTTGGATAATTTGAATTGCTTTAAAATCTTTTGTTGACATTACTTTGCAGTATTTATTGCAATCCCACTTATGTCCATTTAGATAATAACATATTATATGCCTCATATACTTAATATACTAAATGTCAAATGTATTCTTGCATTTTTAACTGGCGATGAAATAAATATAAAAAAAAAAGCAACAGACATTCCTATCACGTTACAAATGGCAAGAGGGTCTATCTGAATCGAAATATGGCTACTGACATGAAGTCCTAGTCAGGAGATGGACTTATTACAAATAAAATATGTTTGCTGTGCTTGTACAAAAATAACTTGTACCAATGAACACCTGGGGGTGAAAAATAGATGAGCCGATTCAGTTTTCCTGCCTTTGCCTTCCGATCACAGTGTGCAATAAATTGCTACCATGAGTGTGAGTTACACGCACTTACCTAGTCATGCATTACATACATTGGCTTTTGATATAAATACAGCTGTATACTTCCTTGTGGCATGTAAGCCCAGATGGTTTAGCGCTGGCTGCAAACATCTCTGTTCAAAGAGCATAAAGCATTTTTCACAGGGATAAGTGAGTTTGGTACCGAGATCCCATTATATTTACACATGCAAATAGGCAATTTAGTTGTGAAAGGATGGTTAGAGATAGTGAAAGCAAGCACAAACTTTTTGTTCTGTCCAGGCTTCTTGAAAATACCCACAACAGGCAACAGTAACTTGCAAAAATGCTTCTATGTGTTTTGTAGATGCACAATATCAAGTATATGACTTTTACATAGTGCTCAACATCTTGTCTTCTGATAGATATACTGGCGTATTTGTCTAGAAAAAGTCTAATGGCAGAAGTTTACATATAGCGATTTCTGCTACAGAAGCGTCATTGTAGCACTGTGTTACCCTGAACAATGCCTCTCACACCCTCGACCATTAGGTTATACACCCAACTGTATGCTCCCGCTGTGGAAGAACAAAGGATAAACTAACCTCCTTGCAGCCACACCTCTGCTGTGATGGTTTCCAGAGCAGTACATGCAGATCACTGTGTAATGATGACAAGAGCAGCTGTTCTCTTGTACGAGCCCAGCCCAGGCTTCCACTGTGAGTTGAAGGTGCTGCCGAGGTACGAGGTGATTGATGGACAGAGCGCCACCTTCATCAAAGCCAGGCCCTCGTGAGTACCGTACTCTCCTTATTAACGGAAAAGTGCCGGTGCTCGATGCGAGAAAATGAAAAAGTGCCGGTACTCAGAACCGGTGAGTACCGGCCCATTTAAAGCACTGGTTGCACCCTAAACTAAAGCAGCATGTTCACACTCCCAAATTTCTTCTGGCACCCATTTTAGGGGTCTGAGTTGGGAAACCTCTGTTAGGCAAGATGGTGTCCTGGAGAGTAAGCTAAAAGGCTCTGTGATGTCTTGACCACAGACATTTTATATATCTGGGGGAGGGCGGGGTGTGTTACAAACTTTACCTGCGTCTAACATGTCCTAAGAAAGAGAGAAGTCCTTTTCCAACAGCACTACTGTTATTATTTGATATTATGTGGTTTTTCAGTCTGGGTGCTAAACCTTAACAGGGATTGACCCCTCTAACTAGGTTAGGAGGTCAGGACACCAGTTTCATATTAATCAATACTGTAGCCATACATGTTTCCTACCAAGCTCCCACAGGCCATATAGGATTATTTAGCAGCTACTCACATTAGAATTTTACAATCTCTCAAGTCTTTGAGTTGTGTTAGTCTATTAATAATTTCCCAGTTGTTGGATGGATAATGTTTTTGAATGCCTAACTTGAAAACATACCCTCCAGAATGTAGAACATATGCAGCATATGCATAAATTCCTTCTGCCTTAACTTAATGTATTGTGTAATGGTGTAATCAGCACTAGGTTGCAGCATTCCAGCACGCTTTTTTCAAGACAGGTCTCACGGTCTTGCTGTATGTTTTCATTAGATTACAACGGAACCAAAAGTAATTCAATGCAGAAATGTCAAATCTTTTCATAGTAATATCAAAAGTGCGTTCCTTCATACAAGGTCTGGACACCATTAACAGTAGGTGGAAAATGTTTGCAACTGCTGGTAATCAAATGAAAATGCCCTGAAATGAAGTAAGACCTGCTTTTGGAAGCCTGTAAAGATAACCTAGAGTAAAACACCTGTCAGCCATAAGGTGGTCTTCCCTCCAACCTTTTTGCCTTACTACTCCATTTTTTGCTGATCTCGTTTTTGTTGGTCTTCGGACTCTCTGCGCTTTACCATTGATAACCGGTGCATAAGTGTGTATGCTCATTCCCTCTAATATGGTAACATTGGCTTGCACCCATTTGGCACATTTAATTTACTTATAAGTCCCTAGTAAAGTGGTACTTCATGTACCCAGGGCCTGTAAATTAAATACTACTAGTGGACATGCTCAAGTTTGTTTGAAGTTTCAAGTTTATTTACTATTGCACTGTTAATTAAAACCATTAGAAAAGATTAAAACATTGAATGACATAATAAAAAATTCAATATCAGATAACACCATACCACATTTTGCAATATCAGCTGCAATGGAACATCCTTATTACATATCAATCAAAGCTCAGACAAACACATAGAAAAACAAGTTTAAGCTATTGGCATTGTAAATGACACTGCCTTTTATTTATGTTTTAAAAACGAAAACAAAAATAAAAGGCATTGTTATTTGCAACGTCAATAGCTCAAACTCGCGTAAATGCGAGACCTATTGCATTGCAAATGCTTGTTCTCCTTGTCACTTTGTACAGCCGAAATGGGACTATCACCCAAAACCATGGAAATGTCATTTCCAGGCCTAAACAATAAACCAAGCCTAGCTTGAACCTGCCAACCTAAAATATCTCTTGCCTTAATATCTACATTGTAAATGGTCCTGATAATCATTCCAAATCACTTTCAAAATAACCAACTGTGTAAACGTCTAATTCACCAAACGCTTTGTGATTAAGGTCTCTGGACTTTAACTTAATGTCAATGGGATTCCAACTCTTGTAAAATGTTGTCTGAAATAATAGTTACTGGAGATACTGAATGTGCCATGATAACACTGCATTCTTAACATGAGTGTCACAAAACGGTCCCTTTGACAATTTTGTATCATCAGAAACAGAACAATTTTAATTGTGTGGACAACATAATTCAGTTGTTCAAAGCACTCAGTATCAGTAGCTATACTGTTAAATTTTAACTGAGGATGACTTCAATCTACAAAAGTTTTGAAAATGACCCCATTTCTTACAATTACTACAACATTTACGGTGCTGAACAGTTAGGGTTGTTGCTAAGATGAGTTTTTGAATCACATCTGAAGCAAAATCTTCCAGGTTTTTAAGCATTAACAGTCTCAAATCAGTTTTTTTGTATTAACAGCTGATACCAAAGTACTTTCAGGAACTATAGACAGGTGATACACCTTCTTTTGATGCAAGGGCTTGCGAAGAAACTAAAGATCTTTCAATGCTCTTTGCTAAATCCACCACTTCTTGAAGAGATGGATTTCTACAGGATAACAAACTTTCCTGATTTTTTTTTGACTAGCAGTTAAACATAAACTGATCTCTTACATAGATGTCACATCTAGAAGTAAATTCACATGTGGCAGCCAAAATACGGAGTGCTGCAACAAAGTCTTCCACCGTTTCATCACTTCCTTGCTTCCTCTTAAAGGACGTGAGAAGTTCTAGTAAAATACTGGGTTCATCTGAAAATTGTTTTGCCATTCTATTTTTGCCTCAATATTCTCATCCCATACAACAAACAGTCGATAACTTTTTGACCAGCACTGCCAAGATTGTTGAAGAAAAGTGCAGCTTTTCTTTAAGGATCATATTTCATGGCATCAATCGCTATCAAGTAATTTAAAAAAATGCGACGCCATGTTTTCCACTCAATTGAAGGTTTTCCAGGAATAAATAAAAATGGTGGTGGCTGCATGACTTGTTGCGTGGAACTCATGTTGAGTAATTTGCTACTTTCCAATGTATATATGTTTAATATAACTGTTATACAAAAAAGTTATCCAATGTAAAAATCACTGTTTGTGAATAGCCCAATTCAAAATGGAGGCTCACACATACACAAATAAAAAGATGGCAGCTTGAAATGCTCCGTCACTTTGCTCCATGATAGTTATTGGGCAAAGCAAAATGGTGCTCACAATGCGCTGACCTCACATGTTAAAGCGTTGTTAGGGCCGCAAGTGAAAGCTCATGGGCTGCTGCGCACAAGACTAAACGGTACGTCAAAATGCACGTACTCCCAATTTGCTGTTCGCATTCACTTTAAATCCACTGCACTCCTCAGAATCAGCGCTCTAAATAAAAGTTTCAATGCTGAAGAAATAACCAACTCCTCCGATGTCGAGAATTGTGAACTTAAGCATAGCACTCCGTGGAGACACCTACCTCCTTTAATCAGGTGAGCTCCCAGCCAGGCAAAAGGGTACCGAAGACCACACTTTTCCTTGTTGCCAATATGTGACATGAAAGGAGATCCAAGAGAACATCTGGTTTGAAGGAAATTTTACTGGAAGAAGCCCACAGTCAGGAGCGCCTCGCATACGAACAGCTCTAGAGTAACTAACTCCCACAGAACCCTGAGGAAGACAGCACTCGAGAGCACAAAGAACATTCTGCCATGCAAGATAGTGTGAACATGAAGAACCAAATAACATCATAATATACATGCCACAAGAGGAGGGCTTCTCTTTCCAATCTCTCGTCAATTCAAGCAAATATTTACATCATCAATTATAATGGCAGATTCTGCTTCACAGGTTTGTCTGTGTTGATGAGTTCCAGAGATGGTTTGTCGCCATATTAATGGAAGGAGAATTGTAATACAAAGCTTTTTTCTGAAAACAGCATCATTAACACATTCAGTACTGAAAGATACTCTGTTTAAATGGTTGGACTGGGGGCTAGCAGGCCGCCTTGGTAGGCAATTGACACTTCTCTTTATTATCAAAGAGGATGTAGATGGTGGGGCCGGGAGACCAAAACTTCTAGTGTCATTGTAATGTCCAGTAAGAACAAGGGGGAAGATTTACAAGCCCCTTGCGCCACTTTTGCGTCACTTTTCCCATGTTAAAAGTGACGCAAAAGAGGCGCAAGGGGCTTGTAAATATGCCCCAAGGTTTCTGTACTGAACATGCATCACAGATTACGGCTCACAAAGTTATGCTGATGTTGCAGTTCAGCACATCGAAACTTTAATAAGCACTGCTTAATAAATGGAATGGGCTCATGGAGAAACACCAATGCAATTGCGTACCCTGCTAAGAGGACAACACTGTACGAATGAAACTTTATTTTGCTTGCTCTTGAAACGTAGCCCAAATTTCCCTAGAGTTAACCTCCCCTCTTTCAAGTGTGTCTCAACCAAAGCAGTTTTTAAATGTTTAAGACATACTCAAAGAGGTAATGAGTGCCCAAAAGCACAGCAACATGTGAACGCATGCATTTCTTCTTCTGTATTCTGTACCGATTGTGCAAAGGAACAAAAAGGGTTGTGGTGGTTGCAAGAATGCTGGTCACAAATGTGTCATGCAATTGTGTGTGCATGTAGATGACAAACTGTCTCTTGCCAATCTGTATTGGCTATGAGCAACTATGTCCAAAATCAAATGTCTCTGTGTTTGGCACTTGCACTGTCTAAATGTGCGGTGAAGGAACAGAAAGTTTGTTAGAAGTCAGTGTGCTGAAACTCATTTCTGGTTGGGTGGCCCTGACTCCCGGAAAAGTCTGTAAAATTTGGCTATGGATTAAGGACTACTTATCTACATTCAGCTTAGCTTAGCCTAGCCAAGCCAACCTCCCAAACTGAATACATGAATACTTAGGGGCCGATTCCGATTCCGGCCGGAAATCTCTCCGACCGAGCCGGACCCGGAGAGAATTCCGACCGAATCGGACCCTAGCAGTCCGACCGGACGAGTACGATGCATTCGCATGCTATCGGACTCGATTCGGTCGGACTCCCATTGAAGTCAATGGGAGCCTGTCGTACAACGCGTACGCGGGCTCCCATTGACTCAATGGGTGCGAGGCGAACAAGGGCGCCCCCTACAGCGGGTACGCGTCCATGCGCATCGCGGCGTACATGCACAGGTAGGGGGGACCCATGGTTCCCCCCTGTGTGCGACTCGCGCGGCTACGCGTACAGGGGGGTCCGACGCGGACCCCCAAAGTCCGGCTCCGACAGCTCTTTCGAGCCGGACAGCGCGAGTCGGTCGGACTGCTCGCGGCGCGCATCGTACTTACCCGGCCGGGAAACGTCTCCATAGCGCGGTGCGAGTCGTGTCCGTGAGAGTCGGTCGGAGCGTGTTGAAGCCGCATACGAGTCGGTCGGCGATTTCGTGGGTGCTTGCATCGTACTCGCTCGGCCGGACCCGCGTACGATTCGGTCGGGAAACAGGGCTCCGAATCGGATCCGGTAAATCCGAATCCGATTCGGAGCACTACCGGCCGAGATCGGAATCGGCCCCTTAGTTCCTCTCAAAGCTTGCTAACACAATGCCAGAAAGAAATGGACCATGCTCTACAAGTGTCTTTAAAAAGTACCCCATTGGCTGAATAACTCGAGAGAAGTCCAATGAACAGCTTACCAGGGTGTGGATCTAAATCACCACAGAGGCAGCAGCCATCAGTCCAAAACATAGCTCACATCTACAACTCTAAAAAGATTTAGAGACACATATCATGGTAGGATCCTAAAAGGAGTCACATATTTTTAACTGTAGATTTAACTACAAGGGCCACGCTAGTGGGGCCTGGTCGTCCCCATCTCTTCAATCTTATGGTGAAGTCTAGCTCCTACAGAACTTACCGTGGGCATCCATGTCTTCCTCGTTCGCAAGGTGCTGCTGTAGATGCTCCCACGCGCGTCTACAGAAGTCATCCATGTTACTGGTAATGTACTTACACTGGCCCCACTCACACTGCATCTGCACCGCCTTCTCCTTCCCAAACGTCATGGTTACTGCCATGAAAAAATACAAAGGTAGAACACACTTCAGTGGACGAAAGCCAAGATCGCACTCGACCAGGTGAGTGTGGACTTTAGAACTTAGCTACCCCAGCCACAGACTCCACAGTGCCCCACCTCCCTCTGGGCTGCAGTGATGAGGCAGAGAGCACACAACATGGGGTACACCCGAAACGAAGTCCTCAATTGAAACTTGACTGTATGGACACTGGTGGAGGAGGGCGGGGGGGTCTACAAATGCGGCCCAACAAGTGAGTAAGCACTCAGAAGACGGACGAAGAAAGGCTTGCTAGGCAGAACTCGCCTCACAGATACAGGAGACTGACCCATTACCTGGGTTAATGCAGGCATAGGCTTTTGAAAAACATGGGTGCCCCACAGGCAGAGCCAGCACACCAGCAGGCGGCTATACAGAAAGAAGGTCGTGGGTGAACACATTCTTGAGGCCGCAGGGACATTTTAAGTACAAGCTCCTTCCTCACACATGCATCAGAGGTTGGGCATGCACCCGAGACATAACCCCCAGAAGTGACTGAATTCACTAACTTGCGAAGAGGGGGGCTACTCGCAACATGTACCAACCACAAAGGTGGCTGCAGAAAGAAACCGGGAATCAAAACACAAACTGCACCATGAAGGCCCAGCAACCTGTTAGCTTCCTTAATGCTTCACCTGAGTTTGTGTGCTTTGCTGCCTGCAGACGCCCTGTGCGAAGAGTTAGCACTGTCTTGTGAGATTACACACTGGGTGCCAAGGTAAATCAGCACTGGAAAACACTCTAACCCACACAGCTCCCGCTTCCAGCGGCAGCAACCACCGCTAAAAAAAAAAAAAAAAGAAGCTTAATCTGCATGAACCAATCGGAATAGAAATGTATAGTGACCGATATGGAACGAAGAGTGTCTAGCAGGGATTGGGTGGCTGTTCCGGCCCACAACATCTGTAATTGGTTAGTCTAGAGAAAAGCCAGCCCCTAGTTAAAAAAAAAAAAAACAAGCTGAACAACGGAGGCGACATCGCGGGGCGCACTCCCTGCCTCCGGTGCAGATGGCGGCAAAACCGGAAGTCAGGCAGCCTTCGTTGGGCCGTGGGCGGGGCCTGCCAAAGAAACAGGAAGGAACCGCCGGAGAGGACGTCCGGAACCCTGCAGGCTCCATGCTGAAGTCCCAGCCTCATCAGAGGGACCGGGCGAAGAGCGAGGCACACTGCATGGCACCAGAGGCAAGACGGGGCTCCCGAGTGGTGAGGAGAGCCCCGCGGCGTGCCGAGGAGACGGCCAGGGAACCTGCAGACCGAAGAGAGACGCCGGAGACCTGAACCAGCCGGTGAGTGATGGCTTGGCTGGGTGCATTGCCGGCGCCCATTCTCTTAGCGGACCCGCCAGACAGCGGGCCGCTCCATCATGGGGGCAATTTTGTCTACCTGCTGAGCCCCGGTGAGACATGTCTGTAAGGCGCACGCTGAAGGACACGCCATGAGCGTGCACATCTGCTGTCTGAAAGAGACGCCGTGAGCATGCACATGGACTGTCCGGGCACCGTGAGATGTGCACGCATATGGTGTGAGCAGGAGTTGTGAGAACGCCGCGAGCCGTACGAGTGCACATCTCCTGTCTTGCCATACGCGTGCACATGTCCTGTCCCCCTTCCAAACTAAAGTCGACAACAATAGATCTCGCTAGTGACAGCGCTTCGCGCTGCGTCGCTAGGCGAGACCTATAAAGATTGGGACAGACCTTCCAAGCTTGCATACTCTCGACATAGAACAATTCATGCGCAAAATATAAGGAGTCGAAAAAGTGTTCAAGGTCTCAACACAAAATATAGTTGCCAATCGTGTAGGTAAAATACTTACAAAAACAAATAAAGTGTATGCTAAAACAGGTCTACAATTTTTGGCTGACCTCAACAACAATAGATTAATTTACCAAGATGTGCAAAACAACTAGAAAATCGTGAAAAGGGATGTGCAAAAACTAAAGATAGAATACAGCTTCCCAAGCCAGCAAGTAAGATAAGTATAAGACTCTAGCCCACGGTCTTTGTTCAGAAAAGGGAAAAATGCAAGGTCTCAAGATCAATCAAGCAAAACTTGTAAAGCACAGCTAATCACCCGAGAGGGTATCCATGCGCCGATGGAGCAGGGGTTTGAGAAAATAAAACGTGCTCAGATTAATTCCTCAGTAACATTTACTAACTGTGTGCGGTGAAACTAACATGCAAAAACACAAAAACACGGGGAAATGCTTATGCGCATGCATGCACTAATGTGAGGACTAATGCATGAAAAACCAGGCCGCATTCACGTTCTGCTTGGAAATTAAAATAATAATAATGCTGCTTTCTGTGCTTTAATGCTTTATTAGACAAATAACGCGGGATAGTGCAAATGGTGGGTGGTAAACAGTGAGAATTATATTTCATGAAATTAATAATGTCTGTGTTTTATTCATCGTAGTGAAGCTTGCATGGGCTTACATCGTTGCGTGACGAGTTAAGGGTTAATAAGAAAAAGACAAATAAAAGCCGAAAATCGAGCTCTGAGAGAGAATGAAGGAAGGCAATGTTGACGACCTTTGAGAACCATTGTAGGTCAGCCAAGTAACGGAAGGATGACCGTGAGATCATGAGCAAATTGTACAAACTTCTTCCGCGGAAGCTGCAGAGGCGGACAATAAAATGTAGAGTTTTGAAACATGTTACAAATCGAAGGAAGCTGTATACATGAAACGTGGATTATGTATTGTTGAAAATGTAAAACAATGAATGCTGTGAAACCATGGATGTGACTATGGTGGTGTGATAGAACATCCCCTAAATTGACCAATGAGAGACCAAGATTCTGAAAATGTTGCTACAATGGTGGGATGGACATGTAGGTTTTTAGAGCATAACTGGGGTGACTGGGGGGTGTTATTTTAGCTGGAGAGCTCGTGAGCGCGCCTCTTTGAAGAAGCTAGAGAGGGGAGATCGTCGCTGTTAGTCAGTTTGCTGTATGCAGATAGAGGCCTACCTGTTTCCTGTTCTTGTCCTACTCTTTGTTCCCTGAAACTTTCCCGGGGAATCCCCATCTATTCCCAAGGCCAGGGGGTAGATTTTCCACTAAATATTTAGGTTAGTATAGCTAAAACCTGTATTTTGCTTAATTATTTGCAAAAGTATATTTGTCTCTGAAACTTATGTCTCTTTATCTATCCACTCCTTCATTGCATTTCTATTCATTGTGATTTGAGTTTGATATCTTTTTGCTTTGACAAATGTCTGTGATTTATTCTTTGTTTGCCTTGTAAAACTGTACATGATGAGCATTTACCTTCACATTATTTGCGATAAATACTATTAACCTTATTCTGAGTTTGTGCTTTATTTAGTAGAATAGATCGATAGTTAGTTTTTAATTATTACCATCAACTCTTCAACTAATGGTCCATCGACCAGAGGAAAGAGAGTTTGATTACAGGTTCAATTATGTATCTAGTGTGTTAGGATGAGCCTGTAGTTTGTGAACAACTGATTTAACGTTAAACTAGAAACAGCGCAACAGGGATTTATGTGTTGGGTGTATGAGTATGGGCCAGTGATTGTGTATTATCGATTATCGATCCCTAATTGGCGCTGGATCACTGTGCTGCGGATGCTCAGTCGAACAGCCAGGACTTGAGTCCTTTCCTGAATTCCAGCATTGAGGCAGAGTTCTGGAGGTGAAGAGGGAGGTTGTTTCAGGCCCTGGCTGTGAGGTAGGAGAAGGATCGCCTCTGCTGTGGCTCTGGCGTATGTGTAGGGTGTGAGCGAGGGGGAGGGGGAGGGAGGCAGAGTGCGGTTGTCCGGAGGGTTGGTGGAATTCAGGCGGTGGTTGATGTATGCCTGATCTGATTGTGAAGGGCTTTGTAGGTGTGGGTCAGCATCTTGAAGTGGCATCTCTTCTGGATGGGGAGTCAGTGGAGCTTCCTGAGGTGGGGGGTGATATGGGTCCGCTTGGGGAGGTCAAGGATCAGCATGGCTGCGGAGATCTGTATGATCTGCAGTCTCTTCAGGAGGTGTGCGGTGACTCTTGCATAGAGTGCATTGCCGTAGGCTAGCCGGCTAGTGACTAGGGCTTGGGCGATGGTACATCTGATGTTGACAGGGAGCCACCTGAAGATCTTGCAAGCCTAAATGCCTCGAAATGTTGATTGTATCACTTCCCGTATTTCGGAGATAAAATATAGCTGCCAATCAAGTAGGTAAATTACTTGTAAAAGCAAATAAAGTGCATGCTAAAACAGTTCTTCAATACTTGGCTGGCCTCTACAACAATAAATTCATTGACAAAATGTGTAAAATCATAAGGGAAATCAGGAAAAGAGATGTGCAAGATCTCAAGATAAAATACAGCTTCCCAAGCAAGCATGTAAAGTGCTTATAAAGATCTAGCCTGCCGGTCTTTGCAAGCTCTCTTAATAATCAAGATTTTCCTTGTCTTCTAGAACCTAATTGGTTTATACAAAGCCGCAGGGGTATGTGAATGGTTAATTCTCAAAAAGATAAGCGCAATAGATTATCCATATGCACACCGACAGAGAAATAAACAATCATGATAAAAGATGAAATTAGCTCCAAACATAAGCAGGCCTATATCCACTTAAAACAATCCTCTCATACTAGCAGGCCCAATAGATAACTAGAAGACACCCTTACCATCCTTTCAGGCACGTCTTTGCTTTATACATGATTAGTTGCATGGGTTTTAGAGTGTACAAGGCTAACAGATTGCAAAGTAGACCATATGGGCATCCAATAAGGTGGAGACTACAAGAGAAAATCAGGGAACTCACAGTCCCCAAGGATCTGTCCAGTGCAGCCATTTCCCCTTCCACCTTTTTCAGAAACTTCACTAGGGGGAAGTTCAGCTATGGGTCTACTGGGGCAAAGCAAGCCAGCACGGCCTGTCTTCATGTGCAAATTCCTCTTTGGTTGAAGGTCGCTTTTAATAGTAATCTGCGTTCGTCCATTAGCTCTTCCGAAGAGCATATTATATGTAGCAGGTCTTCTGTGCCTTCATCGCATAGACGGCAGCTACTCGAGCCTGAATTTCGCAGCCTAGATGATATTTCAAAAACGTCTCTTTAACGTTATTTCTGTACCCAGGATCACTGACAGAATATCGAGTTACAAAAATATCGGGACATAAATATCGTTGTCAAAAATATCGACCTCCTATCTTCATAATGGTAAGTACAAAAATATCAAAAAAATATTTAGATTTATTTGTAAATTTTAACAATTATAAGTAATAAATTTAATTTTAAAATAAATCAAACATACATATATAAAATGTAATATATATATATTTACTTAAAAATAATAATTTTAATTAATTATAAAATGTTACAAATATATTAAAAATGATAAATAAATCTATATATACATACACCTGTAACATAAAAACTATTAAAAAATATATTATAAATTAAAATATTAAAATATTTAATATTTTTTAAATTTACATTTTACACTACATTCAGTGCAACAGTAGGGAAAGTGTTGGATAGCGTAGGGTAAAAAATTACAATTCCCGCTCCAGCGAGTGCAACAGTAGGGAAAGTGTTGAACAGCGGAGAGGAATAATTTACTATTCCCACTCCAATTAGTGCAACAGTAGGGAAAGTGTTGGACAGCAGAGGGGAATAACTTACTATTCCCACTCCAATGAGTGTAACAGTAGGGAAAGTGTTGGATAGCGAAGGGGAAAAAATTACTATTCCCACTCCAGCAAGTTCAACATTAGGGAAAGTGATGGATAGCGGAGGGATAAAAATTACTATTCCCACTCCAGCGAGTGCAACAGTAGGGAAAGTGTTGGATAGCGTAGGGGAAAAAATTACAATTCCGACTCCAGCGAGTGCAACAGTAGGGAAAGTGTTGGACAGCGGAGAGGAATAATTTACTATTCCCACTCCAAACAGTGCAACAGTAGGGAAAGTGTTGGACAGCGGAGGGGAATAATTTACTATTCCTACTCCAATGAGTGTAACAGTAGGGAAAGTGTTGGATAGCGGAGGGGTAAAAATTACTATTCCCACTCCATTGAGTGCAATATTAGGGAAAGTGTTGGATAGCAAAGAGGAATAATTTACTATTCCCACTCCAATGAGTGCAACAGTAGGGAAAGTGTTGGATAGCGGAGTGGTAAAAATTACTATTCCCACTCCAATGAGTGCAACAGTAGGGAAAGTGTTGGATAGCGGAGGGGATAAAATTACTATTCCCACTCCTGTGAGTGCAACAGTAGGGAAAGTGTTGGATAGCAGAGGGGTAAAAATTACTATTCCCACTCCAGCGAATGCAACAGTAGGGAAAGTGTTGGATAGCGGAGGGGATAAAATCACTATTCCCACTCCTGTGAGTGCAACAGTAGGGAAAGTGTCGGACAGCGGAGGGGTAAAAATTACTAATCCCACTCCAGCGAGTGCAACAGTATGGAAAGTGTTGGATAGCGTAGGGGTAAAAATTGCTATTCATGCTCCAACGAGTGCAACAGTAGGGAAACTGTTAGATAGTGGAGGGATAAAAATTACTATTCCCACTCCAGTGAGTGCAACAGTAGGGAAAGTGTTGGATAGTGTAGGGGTATAAATTACTATTCCCACTCCTGCGAATGCAGCAGTAGGGAAAGTGTTGGATAACGGAGGGGTACAAATTATTATTCCCACTAAAGAAAATTAAAAATTAAAAACAAACAAAATATCAACTACAATACAAAATATAATAAAAAACCCAAAAACAAAACATATATAAAAATATAAAAATTTACAAAACATAGAAACATATTATAATGTAGAAAAGATCTAAAATTGACACAAAAAGATTAATTTTTTTAATTTAACAAAAAATTAAACAGATAAATATTTTGGAATAGAAATTAATTTTAATCAAAAAAATATTTATTACATAAATGTAATATTTTTTTCCTACCCTATAACACCACACAATTTACAACACACATCTAAATTAAAAAAAAGTGTACCTCCATAATTAACACAATTAATTAATAATTAAACAATTATTAATAATTAAAAAACACATTTAAAAAGGTAAAAATTAATGTACTAACCAAACGTTACAGCAATAGAACCTAAATCCCCAAACAAAATAAAAGTAAACAATTACCAAAAATATTTATCAATTAATAAATTAATATTAATGATCAAGTAATGATTAATTAATTTAAACTAAATTACTTTTCACCCTCTACCCCAATAAACACCAAAACACACACCTAAAAATATTTACACAATTTCCATAACTAATTTTACATTAATAAATTAATATCAATTAACAACAAATCATTAATTAATTTAAAAATATTTACTTCCCACCATTTACCACTATAAACCCCACAACTCAAACATCAAAATAATTACACAATTGCCATATTTAAATTTTAATTAATTAATTAGCATTAATTAACAAATAATTAATTAATTATAAATAAATTACCTCCCACCATATTCCCCTATAAATGCCACCACCAATTTCTTAAAACTTGACACAATTAACATAATTAATTAACAATTAATTAATTAATTGATAACAATTAACAAGCAAAATATAAATAATTATTAATACATTAATTCACAAAATTAACACTATAAAATACAATTAAATAAATATTATATTAAAAATATTAGTAAATGTATTAAAATTCAATTACTTCCCACCCTACTCCCCTATCAACCCACAACCCGCTCCTAAAAAAATAACACAATTAACATAATTACCAATTAATTAATAATAATTAACAACCAATTAATAAATAATTAATAATAAATTAATTCCCACAATTAACAATATAAAATATTAAATAAATAAATATTATTTAATAAAAATATTAATAATTTAATTATAATTAAATTACTTCCCACCCTATTCCCCTATAAACCCACAACCCGCTCCTAAAAATATAACACAATTAACATATTTACCAATTAATTAATCAATAAAAATTAACAGCTAATTATTAATTAATTAATAATAAATTAATTCCCACAATTAACACTATAAAATCAAAATTAAATAAATACTAATAAATAAAAATTAATATTCAATTTATTATAATTAAATTACTTCCCACCCTATTCCCCTATAAACCCACAACCCGCTATGGAACTAAAACGCAAAATTTAATTAAAATAAAATTAATAACTTCTAAAAATTTAACACATATATTAAAAAACAAATGCAATACTTAGACAAAAAAATAGAGCACATACATTTAAAATACATACTAAAATACATAACATTAACTAAAAAAACGATATTTTTAACAACTATATTTTTGCAAACGATATTAATGACTTCGATATTTTTGAAAACGATATTTCTTACCTTAAACTCGATATTCTTGACCACGATATTCTTGCAGTCGATATTTCTGTATCTCGATATTCTGCACTCGATATTAGTGCAAGTCGACATTTCCAAATCGATATTCTGACTCTTTACTATTTAAGTATGGTTGGGGAGTCGCTGTTATATAATTGTTCAAAACAAACCAAGCTTGGGCTCTTCCAGCTAAGGCAGCCTTATCCTCAAGCACTGAAAGGGGTTTAATGGCTTTGCTAACTACTTTTCAAAAACATAGATGACTGGTGGGGGTTCCCCAGAGTTGGGTTAACTTGATTACAGTTAGCGACTCATTGAGGTATACTCTGGCAGCCGAGGTGTCCCTATTCTGCAACTCCTTCCACAAATGAAAGTTTAAGGTGTTGGGAGCGGCTTTCCTGATTTTGTTCCAGCAATTAATATAGGCCCCATGTTTGGACAGTTTGCCTCTGGAGATCAAATTCCAGCCTTATCTGCGCCGGGGAGGTGTATTTAGGGAGAATGAAAATAATTCTGCATGTTCTGGTCATGATGTTGTCCAAGCGAAAAGTGTATACTAACAAAATATCTAGTTGCCTTATTTCTCAATTTATTCAAAAATAAAAGAGCTGATGCCCATAATACATTAGCCCTTGTGATTTATTTCACTTTTCTTTATCTTTTTTCAGAAAAATGTTTGTTGCATTTAAAGCATGTCTGCATGAAGGGCAACACTTGATTTGTGAAAACACTTAGGGGCTGATTACGATGGCGGAAGGACCACCACCGCCAGCCGTGCGGCGGCGACCCGTCTGCCATCGAACGTGGATTTACCGCCCGCCATATTAGGATGGCTGGCGAATCCACACTGCGACCGTGGCGGATGCAAAGACCGTCCGCCACAGAACCGCCACAGGCAATCGTACCGATTGCCTGGCGGAACGGTCTGCATGCGCAAAATGGTGGCGGTGCCTAGCAGGCACCGTCCACCAAATTACGATGCAGGCAAAATCCAGCCTTTCCATGATGGCAAAACCGTCATGAAAAGGCTGGCGGGGATTGGTTTCGGGGGCCCGTTGAGGGCCCCCAATGTGTTGAGGGAGGTGTTAGTGCACTGGGGGGGTATTTCACTGCACCAAGTGGCAGGCACAGTGTGGTGCCTGCCACGTAGTGCAGTGAAATGCACAATATGCATTTTCAACATTGCGGCGGGTGCTGCTGTCAGCAGCACCCACCGCAATGTTAAATTGCAAGATGCGACCGCCATGCTGGCGGTCTAATCCTAATTTGGTGTGCGGAACCACCGCATGCATTGCGGACGGTCCCGATCACCACCACGATGGCGGACGGACTCCAGTCCGTCCGCCATCATAATCGGCCCCTTAGTACAAACATACATAAACCACAGTTGTGTTTACATAAATAACATGTACAAATTTACTGACATATTTTTTACATAACATATTTGACCAGTCCTTTACTGACACATATAACCCCTGAAAAGTTTGGGGTTTGAAATGCATTGACCCACGCCCCTAGGAAAGGACATTCGCAGCATTAGTGTCTGGGAGAGATTTTGCATTGTAACCACTCCCCATATGACAACAATTTAAGCCAGCGTCCCCAGGGCAATACATAATGGCAGGATACATTACACATTCTAAAAGTGATTTTTCCGCCAAGTGTTATATGTGTCAGTAAAGGACTGCTCAAATATGTTATGTAAAAAATATGTCAGTAAGTTTGTACATGTTATTTATGTAAACACAACTGTGGGTTATGTATGTTTGAACTGAGGGGCTGATTACGATGGCGGGCGGAAGCACATCCGCAGTGCTGGCGGTGGGGGAAAATGCCCTTTTCCGCACTCCATCGGCGGTCCTTGCATCCGCCGTATTACGATGGGCAAAGATAGCCCATTTCCCGTCCGCTGCAGTGTTCCGGGTTCCGCCGAAAATCTCTGTCCGCACCGGTAGCGGACGGAGCCAAAAGAGAGGTACCGCCGTGCGGAATGCGGTCACGACCGCCGGTCAAATCACGATGCCTCAACTCAAACAGCCCACCACACCGCTGCGGAGAATCCGGCCAATCGAGGATGGCGGTGGCAATACTGCGGATAGCTCCATGTGTTCCTGTCCGCTGGGGAAACGGCGGTCTTTGGCCTTTCCGCAGCAAATCCAACCGCCGCGGGCGGATTTTCAGCTTTTCCGCTGCTGAATCCTGGAATCTGACCGCCACGGTAGGGATTTTCTGGCGGTGCATCCTAATATGGCCGGCGGTTTTGCCGCGGTACCTGCGGGTGGAAATTTCCAGCTAGCACGGCGGTCGGAATGCTTTTCCGTCCGCCATCGTAATGAGCCCCTAAATGTTTTCACAAATCAAGTGTTGCCCTTCATGTAGACATGCTTTAAATGCAGCAAACATTTTTCTGAAAAAAGATAAAGAAAAGTGAAATAAATCACAAGGGCTAATGAATTATGGGCATCAGCTCTTTTATTTTTGAATAAATTGAGAAATAAGGCAACTAGATATTTTGTTAGTATACACTTTTCGAAAGTTGGCATTTGTGTTTCTTAACCATTTGGTGTCTGCAGCCTGTATCTTAGGTAACAAGACTAGGTGTAGCTGGCAGTTGGTCTTTGTGTATTGCTCCCAGACAGTGAGATAAAGGGGATCTAGGTGTTGGCAGGACGGGCCATCTCTGACTTGATGAGGGGGAGGAGCTGTGTCACCTACCACACTTGCACATCCCAAAGGCTCTGTCCCAGCACACTCACAAAGGGGTTGACACTAGTCTATTGTGCCCAAAGACAAGCTGAGGCCAGGACAGGGAGGCGGGAAATTCTGGGTAGAAGCCTCCAGAACCTTCTCCTACTTCAAAGCTGGAACCAGATATAAATATTGGACCCTCAGATCCAACTCTTCAGTGCACCTTTGGACCTGTGGAAGACTCAGAAGGACTGTTGTATTGCTGTGCTGCAAGGAGGATTGCTAATCTGCTGCCCTGCTGTCTGAGTGAAAAGGACTAGACCTGCATCTTGAACCTAGGACCACCAGAATGACTTCAAGGGCTAGTTGCTTGGCCTCCTGATCAGAGCCTCAGGGACAGAAAAGGCTCACACCACCTTGCACCCAGTACCTGGACTATGTCTGCTGTGAGTCTTGCCTCCCAAGTGTTGCCACCCCAGTCCTGGATCCTTGGAAGTGGGCCTGAAGGTGCTTTGCCAGCCCAGCTGCGCTCCAAGCAGAACCGTCGCAGCGTGGTGCATCGCTTTGCAACCTTGCATCAGAGCCATCACTGTGCAACGCATGCCCAATGCTGGACCTCACAGCTCCTCAGAACCGCTGCTGCATGACGTATCCTCGTCGCAGTACCTCACATCACAGCCCCACAGCTCCTCGGAGCCACACCAGTGCAACTCATCCCCGCCACAAGACCTCGCATAGCAGCCCCGCACCTCCTCGGAACCACCGCTGCATGAAGCATCCTCAACGCAGGACATCGCAGCCACCGCTGTGCCATGCATCCTCAACTTGGGATCTCGCAACTCTCCACAACTAGGATTTAAGGTTCTTTGTTCAGCTGGCCTAACTTGGTCCCTGTATCCAGCCTGTGCTCCATCACGATCGGCCTGAACTTGTGACTTTGTCCTGGTCCAGCATGACCAGATAACCACAGTTGCCATTTTGTGCTTTTATGTACTATTTTTACCTAAATCTTTAAAATTGGATATCTCTGGTTCTACTGATTGGAGTTGAGTTTTTACTCTAGTACTGTTTGAAGTAGTGGATACATACTTTGCACGTAGCCTCTAAGTTAAGCCTGCTTGTTTCCGCACCAACCTACCACAGTGTTAAGCACAGGTTAATTTGGGCTTTGATGTGACTTTACTCTGACAGGAATTGTGGTTGCTGCTTGAGTAGGGTTTCACCCCCCCCCCCAACCAGTAACCCAATTTCCTACAAACAGTATTTCCGTTCCACCCATTTTTTCAGAAATAAAGGTCTCCATGCCTAACATGCAAAATCATAAGGAACATTGGGGCAGATGCATCAACATTGTCTTTTGCGAGTCCTTAATAGCGAATTTTACCGATTCGCTATTAAGGACTCGCAAAATGCAATGTATGTAGGCTTCGCAATTAAAATAGCGATTCCTACGCATTCCTTATTTGCGACTCGCAAATTGCGAGTCGCAAATAAGGAATGGCATCCCATTCATTTGTAGGGGCCAAGAGGCCCATAGAAATGAATGGGAATTGCATGCGCAATTTGCGAGTACCCAATAGGTACTCGTAAATTGCGCATGCAATTTCAAGGGTGCAAGAGTGCCAAAAGGACACCCTGTTGCACCCCTGAAATATGCATGTGTGCACATGTGGCGCACATACATGCCCTAAGGGCATGTATATGCGCCACATGGCACTTTGAAAAATGCAAAAAAGTGCATTTTTCCAGGAAATCTCAAATTACCACCAACTTGAAGTTGGTGGTAATTTGCGATTCCTTAAGGCCAGATCGCAAATTTTAGGTGCTTCCAATTCGCAAACTAGGGAATCGCAAATTTTGCGATTCCTTATTTTGCGATGGCCTTTTGGGATGATACATCCCAAAAGGCTTTTTCCCGTTCGCAAACGGGCCGATTCTGAGAATCGTCCTGCTTGCGAACGGGAAAAACGCTTCATACATCTGGCCCATTGCTCTCATTGCAACATGATAAACCCCCCAGAACATCAGCAACAAACAATTGGTATACTAAAATACTGAGCCTTACATATTTGCTGCAAAAATTTAGTGAAGGTAAAAATATATATACATAAGTGTAGGTTTACTATTTAACTTTATATATATATAATATCACTCATACAAATCACTCATACAAAACCAGTGAAATTCGGCAGTTATAGTTACCTAAGCTAACTATAACTTACGCCCCCGCAATGCACTGCTTATGATCTCACATATTACATCACTCATGACATGGTCAAAATAATCATTTGTCTTGGGGAGGTGGCAGTCCCTGAGGCTGCGGCAGGGCGCTAGAGCACCCGCATTAATATTTAATTTAGCCTTGGGATGGTTGCGGTCCCCGCGGCTGCAGGGGTGCTGCATGGCCCCCGCATTTGTCATATTTAGCCCCGGGGAGGTGGCGGTCCCTAGGGCTGCGGGGGGCATTCGGGCCCTCCACATCAATATAACATTTGCCCTGGGGAGGTGGCGGTCCCCAGGGCACAGGGGTTTGTCAAGGGCAACCCCCCATAAATGAACCAATATGCCCCGGGGATGTGGCGGGCTCGGGGCATTAAGGCTCCTAAGAGGTGAGCCCCGTGCACCCACATAATACATATTATAGACATGCCCCTGTGACCTGGCCCACCTGGGGGTGATTCAAAACAAAGCACAGGAGCCCACGCATCGTTTTATAAAAATGTTTGGGTGGGAGTCACAGATCCAGCACGACTCCCCCCTAATTCTTTTTTTTAAACAAAATGCTTTTTTGGCCTTGCGGGGTACTTGTGGGACCCCCAAGAGGCCTAAGGGGTCAGGGTGTTTCCACCCTGCCCCCTTTTCTTTTTAAAAAAAAATGTTTTTTCCTGTGACTCGGTTCAACCAAGTCACAAGATGGCTGCCAACACTTCCTGGTTTGAAGTGCTGGCAGCCAATCAGATCTCAGCACGAGATTGGGAGGGGTCGTGTATCCACCGCGTCCTTATATATACAACTGAAATTTTCTTTTAATAACTTCAAAACTACTGAACGGATTTACACCATTTAATAAAAAGGTCACCTTCTGGACCAACAGCTACCTTTCTGCCAAATTTGGTGCAATTCTGTTCAGCAGTTCGGGCTGTAGCCTTGTTTAAAATTTCCTATGGAAATTAACATGGGGAAAACGTGTTTTGGGACCACCCCTTTTTCTTGGCCCCCGCTTGATGTATCACCCCAAAACTCAGCTGAAGTGAGCGTCAAACTAGTTTTGAAAATTAGACGAAAATTTGTCAAACGACGCCAAAGTTATTGACAAAACAAAAAACGTTCTTCCTATGGAATCTTACATCTTAACTATAACTACCTACTGCCGACTGCCAGTAGGTAATATAGCTGGGTCACTGAGGTTTCTTAAGCATCGGCTCACCAGTAGCGGTTGCTACCGGGCATCAGTGGTGAGGCAGGGGGTAAAAAGAAAAGAAAGAGAAACAGAAAAAGGAAATAAAAAAACGTATCTTAACAGTGGCGCCTCTCCTCCGTCCTTCTTGCAGATGCAGGAACAGGAAACACCCAGGCTGCCAGACTCCTCTAGCCAATCACGATGCTGCTGATAGTGTGATTGGTCTGAGCGCCGTGGCTCGGCACTCAGATGGAGAATGGGAGGCTGGGCATGTACCTCACCAGGCTGTGTATTACAGCCTGGTGGGGAACATGCACAGTGCACAGGACTGTTTGGCCAGCCCAAGATGGCCAGCCAAACACTCATGCGCACCGGGGGAGTGCCACCACCCCTCCCCTGCTCTTTGGGCAGCCCAGCCTCACCCCGCCCTGCACGAGGAGCCGCCACTGCGGTTCACATTAGAATTTTACAATCACTCCATCTTTGAGCTGAGCCATTCCTTTTTTATTTTCCCATTTGTCAATTAAACATATGAAGTTTTGATTTCCCAGTATGTAAACATAACATCCCAAAGGCTTAACATGCATAGATAGTATCTGTATAGTGTCAACTGCTTCAGGAAAATGTATGGGAAATAACATCCAAAAGGTTTAACATGCATAGATTATATATAAATATATATATCATCTGATTGCCAGCATCCCCTATGGTGAGATGCTCCGTTTGCGCAGGATCTGCAGCTCTTCTAGCGACTTAATTGCTTGCCAGAGGGATGCACACTTAAGATTCAAGGCACAGGGTTATGCAGAAAGAGACATCAAGACTGCCACTACCAAAGCTAACTCATCATCCAGGAACTCTTGAAAGGAAGGCCCACTATCAACCCTAACAACACTGACACACATATTGAGTCTACCAGCCCAGGCACAGTCAACACCCGACTAATCATCACATACAACACGGAGGAGCGCGCCATTAGGTCCATCATTAACAAGCAATGGGGCATCATCAAATCTGATCCTACCCTTGGACCGATGGTAGCACAACGCCCTGACATAACTTTCAGGAGGGCATTCTCCATGCATGATGCTTTAGTCAGGAGCAGTCCTGAGGTAGTCACCAAATCCAACTGGCTATCCGATATCAAAGGGTTTTTTAAATGTAGCAGTTGCAGAGCATGCAAATTTGGGGTCAATGTCAACCAGATCACTGCAATGTTCCGCAAGGAGCCCTTGATGATCAAATATAGACTTACCTGCACAACTGAGTACTCAGTCTACGTACTCGAATGCAAATATGGCCTCAGATACGTGGGCAGCACAAAATTACAAGTACATCTCCGCATCCTACAACATCTCAGGGCGATAGTTAACAGTGACCCCACGTACCCCGTTGCACGCCATTTCAAGGAAGTCCATAACAACAACCTTGATCATTTAAGTATTTTGTTGTTGACTGTGTACCTCAACCTAGATGGGGAGGTAACCGTGAAAGACTACTACGCCAACTAGAATCAAGGTATATCCTTGAACTTAACACCAAGACACCGGCAGGGCTCAATATGAGTGAGGATCTGCACAGGTTCCTATAGCCTTATAGGAGTGCAGTACACACTGATCACTTTTAGCCTGTATCTTTTAGAAGCTCACCTTGACACCCTAACCTGACTCACATAGACGCTACCACACAGCCATCCAACTGTATAATGCACATTTATTCCTGTGATGCTGTTTATGTTTATATTTATATTTATATTTGTGTGTTGCCTATATTGCAATTTAGGGGCCTGCTTTTTCCCTCGTGAAGTCTAGTGACTTAATGCATTAACAGTCCCTCAGTTTTTCACCTACACCTTTGCTCCTCTATATCTCCCCTGTGCACAGTCTCTACTTTGGATCAGTGGCCTACGTATTCCGGCCGGAACGTAGTCACAGATACCGTGATGCCAGCTCACGTTTTCCATGCTTTTTTCTTAGAGAGGAAGTTATTATTCTCGGTTGTTCTTTTTTAACCCACTACATCACATGATGCACTTTCAATACACTTATCCTGACAAGATTGTGCAATAAATCAACTTGCTCATACCTGCATTGGAGTCTGTGCCCGTTGTTTTACCCGGCGAGGTTGAACCTTGGGATCTTCTTTGTATATATATGTATATATATATATATATATATATATATATATATATATATATATATATATAGATAGATAGATAGATGTATATAGATAGATAGATACTATCTATGCATGTTAAACCTTTTGGATGTTATGTTTACAGACTGGGAAATCTAAACTTCATATATTTCATTGACAAATAGGACAATAAAAAAGGAATGGCACAGCTCAAAGATGGAGTGATTGTAAAATTCTAATGTGAGCTGCTGCTTAAGAAACCTCAGTGACTTAGCGAGGCTGGAGGATAGTGTGGTAGCTGTGGTCAATAGTAGACAGAGAGATATATTTACAAGCTCCTAACGCCACCGGAGCGTCACTTTTTCTGACGCTCCGGTGGCATTGCTCCATACCCCATATTTACAAGGTGGCGTTAAGCCACTTAGCGTGACTTAATATCACCTTGTAAATATGCCCCTTTCCGCAGCAGTCCGCTGCGCAAAAGGGGCAGGAAATGGGTGTTGCAGTGGGCGTTCCACTGCAACACCCATTCCTTTTTGACGCTGCCCCATATTTACAAGGATGGGGCAGCGATACGAGGAGGAATTAATAATTTCTCCTCATATTTTGATCTTCCTATGTGTGCTGCATTGTGCAGCACACATAGAAAGAGCAAATCGACTTTAAAGATTGTTTATGTGCAGAAAGGTGACCCTTACTGCACATAAACAATCCCCCTGCAGCGCAGGCACCCTTGCAACATGGTGCATGGGTGCCTGCGCTGGCGCTAGGCAGCTTTTTTAGCGCCAGCGCTAGGGGAAACGCAGGGGTGCACCATATTTTTGTAAATACGGTGTATCCCTGCATTTTAAAAATGTCAGAGCACGGCATTACCATTTTTGGAGTAACACTGCGCTCCGACATTTTCTTGTACATATCCCCCAAGGTTTTTGTTGAAGATTTGCAGCCTCATTTTCTTTCAGAATTACAGTGTAGCTCTACGAATATTGCTAGTGGAATAACTGGAGCATTCACACACATACAGGCATTCAGAGGTATCAGTCAGCGCACACCCCAACACATACACGAACGAGTAGAGGTTAAGCACACAAAGCTTATAAGGTGGATAGATCAAGACAAAGTATGACCTAGACTAAGTGAAAAAAGCTGCAGAAAGTCTCAGCCTGACTTAGCCAGTAGCCTACACTTTGTTCTCCTGCCGCATAGTATAACCTGAACACCATCTCTATTCTCAAACTGGGAACTGGAGGAGGCCTGCTTAGCTCCAGGCTGTAGAGGAGTAGCCCATGCACCCTTAAATTTAACTATTGCCAGAGGCTCCCCGACTCCCTATTAAAAATTCTCTTTTGATTGAGCCTTACAGCATTATTCATCCCATATGTACGCATATACCCATATGGTATGGCCCTAGAATACGTAACCAAAACATTGTCTGACAGAAATATCATGTCCTAAATATAATTGACCGCCCCACTCGAGTTAATAATAAAAACAAATTCTCCTTCGAGGCAGCGCGGGAGAGTTTTGGGGTAGAAAGGGGTCAGTTCCTTATCTACGCAAGCCTTGTTGATATAGTCAGAGACATTTGGCCTATGTGCCCGGTCGCCCCAGCATCCTCCACCCTGTTCAGGACGCTACTAGAGTTTGGAGGGGGAAGGCACTTGATCTCCCACTTATATAACGCTATGATTATGGACCTGCCTAGACCAATACAAAAAGTGAGAAAAGCCTGGGAGGAGGATCTGGGTACACCAATGATAGGTACAGAGTGGAAGGAAGCCTGCAGACTAGCAAAAAGGGGCTTGTGTAATGCACGGTTTAAGCTGGCCCATTTCAATTTTTGCACCGCACATATGTCACCCTGGTGCTGCTGCACCGCATTGACACCACGAAACCCCCCTGATGTCAAACCACACCGGCAACATTTCTACACCTGGCCTGGCAATGTCCTGAGATACGCACTTACTGGAAATGGGTGGTCGAAACGCTACAGAATATGGGAGGTGTGACACTGAGGTTAGAAACCACTACCTGTTTATTGGGGACACTCAAACAATGCCGCCCCCCGGGGGAAGTAGGGTCGACAGACCAGTCTTCCCCCGGGGTGTTCGCGCATGAAAGGAAGGACAGGGTGTGGTGGGGTCAGGGGGTTGGGCTAGGGGTGGGGTTTAGGGCAAGGGGTTATAAGGTGCAGGGGAGGAGGTTTCATCCTCTTCCTCCACCCAGCGCCATTGGGGAAGGGTCTTTAGTTTTTGGGATTAGCGTATCAGAGAGTGTATTAGGATATTTGTTTGAGGCATAGGTAGGCCCAATCGGTTGATTGGTGCGGGGTAGGTCAGGGTTCCATAGCGGTGGTTTCTAGCGATCCACGTCCTGTTGTTAAGTGGCCCCCACACTGTTTCACACTACTCACCGGTTCGAGGCCTGGCATGTCGGCGCCCGATGCAGAGGCGGTCTGGGCTGTGTTGCAGGTGCTGGGCCGGGCGGGCAGGGCAGACCTCCTGCGGCCTGGCGTCCTCGACCAGGCGTGGGTCGGGATGGCCCGCACCCCGAGGTCCGCGTCGGCGGGGGTCGCTGCAGCGGTGGTGGCGTGCCTGGATGAGCCACCACCGCCTAAAAAAGGTACGTCTGGTAGGGGGCGGGGGCAGGTAAAAACTGAACCGGGGAAGCGCGGGGGCTGGCGCCTGCCAGCGCGCCTGCTTGAGGACGCGCCCGCGCCCAGTATGACTCAGGGAGGGGAGGGGCGGGGGGAGGACTTGCTTGCGTGGCAACGCGATGCTTTAAATACAACGCCCGTGTGTCCCCCTGGGCAGGGAAGGGGCAAGGTTTTGCAGGGGCAGGCCCAGGCAGCTGTGGGTCCTGGAATTGGCACGGAGCACGCCGCAGAGGGTGTGGAGGGGGACGACTGGGGGGAAACTGTGGGGGAGGACTTTGCCCTGCACTTGTCAGGGAGTGAAGGCCAGGGGGGGGAGGAGGGGCGCTGGGACGATGCTCCCATGGATCTGACCTGGGGGGGAAAGGAGCACCCACGCCTCGGGGTGACGGGGGGTGTGCACACAGTTGGCTATGCCCCAGTCTGTTTCCAAAGGGGGCGCAGGGGTCAGCGTGACGGGGCCAGCCCGGGTAGGGGAGCTGGACATGGCCGGACAGGGTTCCCCACCAGCATTGCCCAGGTGGAGAGGCATGTCCCTGGAAGACAAGATTAGGGACCAGCGTAGGCTGATACAGGAGGCCGAGCAGAAGTGGCAGGATTTATGTGCCATCAGGGAGGGGGTGGCTGGGGGGGACGGGGAAGTAGAGGGACCCCCTACCCCCACTTCTGAGGAGGAGGCTTGGGCGGAGCTAGAGGCAGGGGCCAAAGGGCAGGCAGGCAAGTGGGTGTGGGTGGAGGAGCTGAGGCACCCCAGGACGGGGTTAAGGACTGCCGAGACGGCGCAGAGACCCAATGGCGCTGGGGCCTCCTCAGGTTGGAGCAGCCTGGGGGGGGGGCGCAAACCAGCGGTGGATGCTGGTAGACATGTGGGTGGGTCGGCGGGGCGCAAAACGGCTCCGAGACACCGGCAGGAAGCATTAGGGGGGTCCGCGGCAGCCTACCCTCCAACGAGGGATCGGACATCATCAGCAGCAGCGGCGGAGGGCAGTGGTGTGCCTGGAACGAAAGGGAAAGGTGTGAAGAGAGCAGTACGTGAGGTGTTGTGGGCGCCTGCTGAGGTGGAAGCAGAAGTGCAACTGGATTATGATGCTGAGAGCGATGAGTTGGAAGAAGGGGAAGTGCGTGAGGATGAAGACTGGACGCGGGCGACAGCGGGCCCATCGGGGATGGCAACAGGGAAGTTTGGGGTCTTACAGGTGCCACCGGCAAGCACCAGCAAGAGCACGACAGCGAGCCAGAAGAAGGTTGGCTCCAAAGGCAAGGACCGGGAGGCGCACGCATATTTGTCAGGTGAGGGTGATTGGTGGGCAGCTTGGGACAATGGCCCCAAAGGGGAAAGGAAGAAAGCCTGCCGGTCGGTGGGTGTGGGGGAGGGGTCTGTGAGGGACATGGGAGAACCAGCCAGCGCAGCGGCGGCGCCTGCGGTGGGGGGTAAGGAGCCTGGGGCGAAGCAGTTGGTGGTGGCGAGTGTCCAGACAGACAAGACCGAAGGGCCGGAGGGGAAGGATGACAAGGGCGACGACAAACATCACAAGAAACTGCCGTACATGGGTTTGGCCATGCCGTTGGGGTCTCACTTGTCGGAAAAGACTAGGAGCAGGATTTGGAAGCATGAATACGTGGACGTATTTAAACTACTACATAGAGAGATTCAGGCCAAGGAGGGTTCGAAAGAGGAGGAGTGGGAACTGACGAGGAGGCCTCGGGTGCCAGTCAACATGGAAAACTGGACCTCCGCTTTTCTAATTTATGCCAGCATATATTGCGATAAGCATCTGGACAGGGAAATAGCGTTACTGAAATACATGGATATCATCCGAAAAGCACAGATGCATTTCGGTGGTTTTGCATGGCTAAGTTATGACAAGGAATTTAGGGCTAGAATTAGCGTCAATCCTGATAAGCCGTGGGGGGAGGTGGACCAGGAGTTGTGGATGCAGTGGATGTCGTCCACGCAGTCGTCCGCATCCACACACACGGCCAGTGGCCTGCCGGTGACGTATCGGTCCTTTCCGGTGCGTCCCACCCAGGCAGGTGCGGGAGGGCATAGTGGTCACACAGGGAGTGCAGGTCCACCACCTAAGCCAGGAGGGAGTACCACGGGAGCTTGTTGGAATTTTAACAAAGGCTTCTGCACCAGATACCCCTGCAAGTTCAAGCATGAATGTTCGAAATGTGGGGGACGTCACCCGCTCACGCAGTGTTTTACATTGTCCACGCCATCCGAGCAGTGGCGGGCAACAAAGGGCAGAGGACAGTCTGGGCCGAAGGGCTCCTACCCCAGTTTAGGTCGAGGCCATGGGCCCGTGGCTCTCCATGTACCCAGATAGAGAGGCCGCGTTGCGGATTCAATGGGGTTTTACGGAAGGTTTTCGGGTGGGTTATCAAGGGCCCCGGGAACGGAGGTGGGCAGAGAATTTGAGGTCAGCCAAGGAGTTGCCAGAGGTAGTTGCAGGTAAGTTGGGGAAAGAAGTGGCAGAAGGTAGGATAGCAGGACCATTTGACAATTGGCCCATGGAAGATCTGATTATATCACCCCTTGGGGTGATCCCTTAGAAGGAGCCGGGGGAGTACAGGTTGATTCACCATCTATCTTGGCCCAAGGGGAGGTCCGTTAACGACTTCATTGCCGAGGAGGATTCAAGGGTGCTGTATGCTTTGGTGAACGATGCGATCCGCCTAGTGCGGTCGTGCGGGTGGGGGGCGGAATTGGCAAAATGTGATGTAAAATCGGCCTTTCGCCTCCTTCCCATACACCCCGCGGATTTCTCAATGCTGGGGATGCAGTTTGAAGGGGCCATTTTTGTAGACAAAGTCCTGCCCATGGGGTGCGCGATTTCTTGTGCGCTGTTTGAAGCTTTCAGCACATTTCTGCAGTGGGCGTTTACGAGGAGTAGTGGTCATCGGGAAGTGTCACATTACCTGGATGACTTTCTATTCATTGGGAAGGGCCAGTCCGGTGAGTGTGGGAGGGCGCTTAGGCAGTTTCAGGATTTGGCGCAAGAGTTTGGGGTCCCCCTGACGCCGGAGAAAACAGCTGAGCCCAGCTGCAAGTTGACTTTCCTGGGCATTGAGTTGGACTCTGTCCTGTGGGTGGCCAGGTTGCCCGAGGGGAAGGTGACAGACATGCAAGGATTTCTGCTACATGTGAGTGGGGAGAAAAATATTGACTTGCGGAGGGTGCAGCAACTCCTGGGATTTCTGAATTTTGCTTGTCGGGTGGTGAGAGCGGGGAGAACATTCTGCCGCCTTGGCATGGCCATGTCCGGGGCTGTGCTTCCACACCACAGAGTCAGGATTTCCATGGGAGTCAGGGCAGACCTGAGGGTGTGGCAGAGGTTTCTGTCGAACTTTAATGGTGTGTCCTTGGATTTTGTGGACGACAGAATGATCTGGCAGGTGCAACTTTTCTCTGACGCTGCAGGGGCTTCCTGTTTCGGGGTCTTTTGGGATGGGAGGTGGTGCGCCGAGCAATGGCCAGTGCACTGGTTGCGGCAAGGGAGGAGCATAGCGTTCTTGGAATTTTTTCTTTTGTTAGTGGCATTAGCCGTTTGGGGCCCTGAATTTCGGAACAGGTCAGTACTGTTCCATGTCGACAACATGACAGTGGTGGATCTAGTGAACAAGCAGAAGGCCAGGGATTTGCCGGTCTTGCGTCTGTTGCGAAGTTTTATGCTGCAATGCCTACGTCTGAATGTCATCTTCCGCGCAAAGCATGTTCCAGGTGCAAGCAATGACATTGCGGATGCGTTGTCTCATTCACAGTGGCAGCGTTTCAGACGTTTGGCGCCGGGGGCGGATGCTTGCAAGACAGAGCTGCCGGACGACATCTGGGCCTGGGGGGAGTGAGAGTAGAAGGCCTGGTCGAGAAATCCATAGCAGACTCTACGAGGCGCAGCTACAGGCTGGCGTGGGCTGAATTCGGCGCATTTCTGGGATGGACCAGTGAGACGTGGCACATGTCGCGGCAGGACAGTGAACAGGGGGTTATAAATTTTGTTCTGAGTTGCATTGATAAAGGTTTATCTCCAACTACGATTGCGGGAAAACTGGCAGGGATTTCTTTTTACAGCAAATTGTACATGGGTTTTGATCCTGCCAAGGATGAGTTGCTCAGTAAGATGTTGAGGGGTTGGGGACGGGAGCGGGGGGAGGGTACGGGGGGGGGCACCTAGGGAGGCGATTACCTTTGAGTTGTTACAGAGTTTGTTGGCGGAGTTGCCCAGCTGTTGTTATGATGATTACGAGGTCTCGGTGTTTCGTTTATGCACGGTGTGGATGTTTTTTGGGGCTTTTAGGGTTTCAGAGTTGGTAGGCACGAGAGGGAGGGCTGGGAGATTGTATGAGGAGGTGCGACTGGATGGGGCGCGTCTGGGCATTTGGTTGGGTCATTCTAAGACGGACCAGGCTGGGAGAGGCAAATGGGTTTGGTTGAGCGAAAGTGGCTGTTTGGGGGCGTGTCCGGTGCAAGAATGGCGAGGCTTCCTACGGCGGGCCTGGGGCGCATCAGGAGAAATTTTTTGTCATGCATCTCAGGAGCGTTTGACGGCTTTTCAATTGTTGGCAGTGTTGCGGATGGCGTTGAAGCGCTTGGGTAGGGACCCTGCTAGGTATGGTACGCATTCCTTTCGCATTGGCGCGGCGACGGCGGCAGCGCGCCTGGGGTGGTCTTGGGACAGGATACGTCAGATAGGGCGGTGGAGGTCCAGGTGTTGCGAACGATATGTGCGAAATGAGTAACGGTTGGTAGGGGGGGATAAGGTTTTGGGGCACAAAAGGGGGAGTCGCTGTGTTTTTCATGCACTAACACTTGTTTACTTATCGCAGGTTGCGTGGGGGGCCTAGGGACCAAGACGGTTACCTGGATCGTTGGACATTCTTTTGTACACTGGGCAGCAAAGTATGCAGATCGGCTGGTCTACGGTCGTAACCTGGGTCTGCGAAGCAGCCATCATGAGGTGCATTGGTGGGGGAAAGGAGGGATGCGCTGGGGAGCATTGCTGCCCTGGCTGACGAAAATGATATCTCAAAGAGGCTGTCCGGATATGTTGGTCCTGCACCTGGGCGAGAATGACTTAATCAGGCTGTCGGGTTTGGCTCTTTTACATCTGATGCAAAGGGATTTGGAGGTCATGAAGAGCAATCTAGCGGGCACCTGCCTGGTTTGGACTGAATTCGTGCCGCGTAAAGTTTGGAGAGGGGCGCTGAAGCCGGCTGCTGTCGAGAAAGCTCGCAGGAAACTGAACAGAGCTATGAGAGTTTTTTGCCTGCTCAAAGGGCATCAACGTGATTGCGCATGTGGGGTTGCGGCTGGAAGAGCCCTTGCTGTTTCGAGATGATGGGGTGCACCTTTCGCGGATGGGCAATGCTTATTATATGATGGAGATGAGGGATGTCATTAGTAAGCTGTGGAATTAATCCATTTGGTGTCGCAGGGACTAAGGAGCGAAAGGTGCACTACGAGAGGGGGGGGCAGGTAACCGCCCTACGGGGGTTCCCTGGTTGGCAGTACTTTGACGGGCATACCCACCCCTCCAGGGGAGGGGGATACAGGTGCATGATGGGGGTGCGGGATGCAAGAGTGAGACGGCTGGAGATGCTGGAGAGGAGGTTGAAAGATAAGTGAGGAAGTGAATGGCATGAGGGAGGAGGTCGCAGAGTGAAACGGGAAGAGAGTAACAGGAGTGTGGGAATGGATGGTGGATGAAAGGTTTGAGGTTTGGGATTGTTATAAGTTGAATGATGTTTTTGGTTAAAGTTTTGTGTTGACAACCTTGTCCTAATAAATGGCCTTTTACGCTAACATACAGCGTGGAGTGTATTTATTGTGCGATGCCGGCCCCCGGGGGAAGTAGGGTCGACAGACCAGTCTTCCCCCGGGGTGTTCACGCATGAAAGGAAGGACAAGGTGTGGTGGGGTCAGGGGGTCGGGCTAGGGGTGGGGTTTAGGGCAAGGGGTTATAAGGTGCAGGGGAGGAGGTTTCATCCTCTTCCTGCAGCCAGCGGCATTGGGGAAGGGTCTTTAGTTTTTGGACCACCCGCCCACCCGGCAAGTTTTCAGGAGTTGGGCAATGGGGTTTTTGTCCTGGTTATAGCGTGCCAGTTTAGGACAGGTTGCTAGGTTGTGGTAGCAGTACTTTGGAGGGGTGGGGAGTCAATTACGGGCATACCCACCCCTCTGGGGGAGGGGGATAAAGGCGCATGATGGGGGTGCGGGATGCAAGAGTGCGATGGCTGGAGATGCTGGAGAGGAGGTTGAAAGATAAGTGAGGAAGTTGAATGGAATGAGGGAGGAGGTCGCAGAGTGAAACGGGAAGAGAGTAACAGGAGTGTGGGAATGGATGGTGGATGAAAGGTTTGAGGTTTGGGATTGTTATAAGTTGAATGATGTTTTTGGTTAAAGTTTTGTGTTGACAACCTTGTCCTAATAAATGGCCTTTTACGCTAACATACAGCGTGGAGTGTATTTATTGTGCGACTCAAGGAGGGGAAATGCACTGGAGATTTGTACAACTGGTACTCTTACTGGCGAAAATGTGAGTGGCCATGGCATGGATGGGCACAGGGGGACCCAACCTGCACAGATGGGGTAGAGATGTGAAAGAATGGGCAGTAGCAGAGGAGGTTAGGCTACACAGGTGTAGAGTAGCTGAACATGCAGAGGAAGATTTGACGACATGGAGAGAAGTCATAGTGGAGTGTGAAGCAGCGGTGGGAAGGCGGGAGTCGGGGGACTCAGGATCTGACGAGGAGAGATGTACTTCGGCTGATGAAGGCCCCGGAACTAAAAAAAACAAAAAATCTTGAAACTTGATATATTAACTATACGCAACACATAACCTGTATTACTGGAGACCTTTAGAAGACGGTAATATCTTATTAATAACCGTACTGGTAGGGGGGTGGAATGGCTACGAAGTTTGTTTACATTTCTAAATGTTGGTCAGCGTTGCAATTTGTATGTATTCAACAACAGTGAAATTGAAAAAATAAAGATATTCTTTAAAAAAAATCTACACCCATTGTGATGATATTTTTATAAACAATTTTTAGAACACTTTCTGACACATGGTGGTTTTGCTACGATATTCAACATACAGCCACTCATTAGCAACCTGGTCCTCCTACAATGATTATACTCTTGAGCGGCTCCCTGTTTAGAAGTTGTCGCTTCAAAACATCCTCTGCCTCTGTAGGCCATAGATTTACCCTGACCATCAGTCCCTCTCTAGGCTCACTTACATACCACATACATGCACGCACGCGCACACACACACACACACCGTCCTGAACAACCTGACACGCAATACCAACACACTGTTAACCAGTACTTCGTACTTCCCTCAGATACACCCACACCTCAAGTTCTTCCTAGCACTGGCAAACAACTGTGGCAAGAACACATAACCCAGCAGCACAGTTACTAACACAAGGCTCTTTTATACTTGGCTGCACAAGCAGAAGAAATATCACGGCAGAAGGGAGCGAGAAAAGCATAAGACATATTGCTTTTTAGGTCGAGCATTCGAGACCTCTTGTATATACTTTAGTATATACTTATATGTGTATGTGGAGATCAGCCCTAGGACTTGTTTGCTTCCGCTTAGGGACTTTTTGTTTCTGGCAACTGCCTCTATTTAACTGTCTTGATAGAAAATGACCAGCAGAGGTCAGTAAAATACCAGAATCACTTTGGCATTCTCTAAATTCCAGTCCATAGAAATTGTCTTCCACGAGCAACCGTAGACAATAATATTTTTTTCAAATCTTGTATTTTCAGTGATATGACCACCGAAGGCCCTGATTTTATATTAAAAACAGAGCTTTGGACTATACCATTTCCCGCTGAAAGGCAATATTTCTCTCCATGTGTTCCCATACCTGGCATGTCACGCAGTTTGGTGCTTACTTTCCCTCCATGTTAAAGAACAGTAGATGTTTCAGCACGTAGGCTAATGTGCTGCATAGCTAAATACATATAAGGTCCCAAAGGCGAGACCGATTGCATTGCAAATGCTTGTTTATAGAGAGGGGAGTAAAGATACAACTGCAGAACAGAGGGGGCGTGGCAGATACAGATGCAAGAGAAATTGACACATGAGAGATATCACTGCAGGGTAGAAGGACTCGTGCACACGCAGGAGAGAGGCGAAGCCTTGTGCATCTTTATGGAAGAAGAGCGGTTCACACAATGTCAGCTTGGTGGTCACGTGATTTAGCCCTTGGTGATGAATCCTGTGTGATGTGCAGTTCACCAGTTCGAATCCCAATAAGGCCGACTCCAACTTTCATCTTTATAGCCTCCACAAATTGAGTGCCATTATTTTGGGTAATAGGAACACTTATTATTGACACCACTTTGAAATAGCAAGAAGTGGGTTAACAGTCATGTTATTGAATAAATATGTTATTTCTTATGGGATAAAGCTCTCCCTACTATACCAAGGCACAGTTCATTATAACAGGCAGCTAGTAGACTGACTTCTCAAGATAACCTACCAAGACCAATAACCACAAATATTGTTTGAGCCAAAGCACTACTCAGGGGTTCCAAGGAATGAGATGATCGCCTGAGATTCCTCATCAACCCTCTGAACCACCTCAGGGAAGTGCTTCTTGCATTCCAAAATGAGACGTGCCTTTGTTACCATGTGTCATATCTGGAAAATGAAACAACATTTTCCCATCGCTGCCATTCTAAGGGGATTGTATAGTTTGCCTCCCTCTTTAAAATCACAAGGTCACTGGGTCTATTTTTGGGAAAAAGCAACTTGTAAACTACGACTTAATCATAGGGAACTCTACATGTAAGAATAGTTTGCTTTGGCTTAAACTACAGACCAGAATACATTTAGAATGTTCATATTTGGGGCCATATTTACCAAGGATTGCGTCGCTTTCCACCACGCACTGGGGTGCAAAAGCGACACAACTCTTGAGATGCGATTTATCAAGCCATGCACGGCCACCTGGCATGGCCCTGAGTGGCTTAATAAATCCAGAGTAACCAAACGCAGTGCAAATCACAGTGTTGCGTTACTCTGCCCCAGGGAAGCATTAAATGGGTGGTATGTGGGTATTCCCATGAAAAACCCATGGATTTTGACGCATTCCCATATTTACCATAAGGTGTATACTTGGGAATGTGCCAAAACTGCTAAGCCTCCCCAGGTGAGGCACAACGAGGAGAAATATGTCTTTACCTCTTTCTACGTTTGCTGCATTCTGCAGCACCAGGGGTGGCTCCTCCATTATGACGGAGCAGCGTCTCCTCCCCTGCTCAAAGCCAGCAGAGGCAAAGGACAAAAATAAAATGATAATAAATCATTTTTATTATTTTATTTTTAGCCCTGCAGGTTGCAAGCCGAGGGAAGGGCATGGCCTCCCATACTGATGCTGCAGCTGCAGCACCAGGGAGGAGGGGGAATTGGTGGCACTGCCAAATGTGCATAATGGTTTGGCCGGCCCTTTGGGGGCAGTCAAACCGTCATGCGCACTTAGCCTTTCTCCACGCGAGCTGTGTTGTACAGCTGGGTGCAGAAACCAACACAGGCTCCCAGTCCATGTCTGAGCGCTGAACCAAGGCGCTCAGACCAATAGTATTCCCAGCATGTGAGCAGCGCTGGGATTGGGAGCTGGGAGCCTGCGCAGTGTGCAGCAGTTCTTAGACGGGACGTGAGGATCGGGAGCAAGGCTGCGGGCATTTGAGCAGGTACGTTTTATTTTCTTTATTTATATTTCTGGTTTTTTTTTGGTGTGTTTCCCCTCCCCCCACCCCACCACTCTGCAATACGAGTGGTCACACCTGTGCAGCACACATAGAAAGAAGAAAATGCCTCAGGGGATTGTTTTTGTGCAGGAAGGTGCCACTTCCTGCACAAAAACAATCCTGCTGACAAAGCAGGCACCCTTGCACCATGGTGCAAGGGTGCTTGCGTGTGCACTAGGTGGCAAATTGTGCACCAGCGCTGGGAAAAGGCAGGAATGCACCACAGAATGTTAAATTCGGTGCATTTGTGCCCTTTCCCTATCACGCAGCGCAGCAAGGTGACTTGCTGTGCTGTGCGATATAATGGTAAATATGGCCCTTAATTCATAATTTGCTATTCCAAATTTGCACCTCTGAACCTCTGAATAAACTAATTTGTCATCAACTTGTTCAGCTCGTCATTCTTCAGACAAACTCTTACTTCCTCTTTGGCTAATAAGAGTGACTGTGGCTATGCCACAGCTGGTCTCAATCTGTGGAATGCGCTGTTTAAATACATTTGGCTAGAGCCTTCCTGGGAGTAGTTCCAGGTGACTCTAAGAATACATCTTTTCACATTTTTTAAACGTTGTCTTCATTTCCAGGCTTTAGGCAAATTTGCAGAGCAGGCTCGAGAGATGGGTTGTCATATAGTACAGTATAAAAGTGTAGTATTCACTCACGTACTCTAAAGATGGCTTCCAATGGAACACTGGAATGGTCTCCAGAGAAGTGGAAGAGAGGAAAGAAGTGTTGACAGCCCAGAAAACACTCAGGGGCATATTCTCAAGGAGCTATCGCCGAGTTAACGGCACATTATCGCAGCCAAAGTCGCGATAAAATTATCGCCCCATTCACAAGCTGGTGCAAACAGCCGATACCACCAGTTTACTTGTGAAAGCATCCGCAAAAAACATCGCCACAGATGACCCCAGCAACTATCGCTAATGAGATGCAGAGTAGGCGTTCCCGAGCAAAAAGCCGCGACAACACCACACCTCAACATTCTCAACGACCAGCCACATCGGCGATAAGACCACAAAACAGGCGATACGGCGCGTTATCAGCAGGAAATTAACAACTGCTCTGACCTGGTGCAAAGCCGGACGTCAACCTGCACAAGAAAAGGGAGCCCAGCCCACAGCCACACCTGAAGAACAACAGATGCCATGGAGCCACCCACCACGCTCCCCGGAGCCCCGAGAGGGCAACAACACCCACCGCCACCACCCCCAGGACCGCCACCCCCCAACGGACCCCCCCGCCCCCACCCGGAACACCACAGAGGCAGCGCAGACAAAGACAGCGGACCTTCAGGAAATGCACCAGCCCCACAGACCTAACACCAGACAATGCCAATGCCCACTACAGGCCCAAAAGGACAACCATCCTCCGCATGCTGAACATTATTGCTCACAGGCTGATGGTACCAACAGAGCGGACAACCAACATCCCTTCGCAGACAAAGCTGCTGGCTGTGCTGCACCTGTTGGCCTCTGGTATCCTCCCAAATAACAACCACCTGAGTCGGAGGAGTCTCACAGCCAGCCCCATCCAAGTTTCTCACACCTGTCCTGGATGCCCTCACCAGCTAGGGACCCCAGCACCCATACGTCCCCCACAATGCGCAGGAACTGCTGGAGACCAAGCAAGGACTATATGCCATAGCTGGATCCCCGCACGTGTCGGGGGCAATCGACTGCACACTTGTCCCACTTGTGCCCCCTGCCAACACCGCACACAATTACCGCAACAGAAAGCACACGCATCCCATCAACGTGCAGGCAATAGTGGACCACAGGGGACTCCTCACCAATGTCATAGCCAACTACCCAGGCAGTGTGCATGATCCCTTCATCTTCCGACAGTCCAACATCAACCAGCGCTTCCAGGATGGCACCCATGGGATTGCACTGCCCGTTGGCAAGTACCAAATGAACACACCACACACCTCAACCCCACAATCATGCAACTCACAACTCTGGCACTGCACACGTCACAAAATCACATACAACATGCCAAACAACATGTCCCCCCCCACCAGACACGACAGCACAACTTACTGTGGCAACCTTGGTCAGCCATGTACATGAGCCATCGACGGCATGGCACCTCAGCCACACAATACCGGAATGTGGGGAGAGGTGGGAACCAGGCATGTGCGAAGGAGGCAAGTGACCCATGAATGAGTATGTACACAATGCCAAGTGTGGCGGAGATGTGCTGGACAGACTGCAGTATGCAGACCACAGACATAGCCATGTCTACATGCACTGCTGGTGTTTGGAGTGTAGTGGCAGTGGACGCAACCATGTCACCCCAGTCAGTGGGGAAGATCGCGGAAATGTAGCTTGTGACGTCCCCCCTTGTAAGCGTGTGCGGAGTGGGCTGGCCCGCCGTACCCCAGGCCAGCGCAGGGCTGTGAATAAAAAGCACATAGCTCTGGGCGTGGTTCTCTTCCGGAATGCCCAATGTGTCTGCCAGGGCGGCGCCTCCCACCCCGCCACGAGGCCGATGCCGTCGCCGTGAGCGGTGTGGCCTGCAATCCTGTGCGCCTGCTGCACCCCGGGCCGCTGGTCCCCGGACCCGTCATGCCCGCCCATGCGCAGCCAGGCCTCACTGCTGACCTGCTGACACCGGCGTGTGTCAAAGAGGGCCCACCACGTGCCGGCGCAAGCTCCAAACCCAAGGCCCGCGACCTTCGCAGCCTCCTCAGACCATCAAGGCCTCCGCGACACAGGCCTGCTTTACTCCTTTTTCATTGACGTACTCCAAAGCTGCCTCGGGCCTACACTACGCTCAAGTAGGTCACATATTTGGAACTGAGTCTTGATTAACCTATGGCAGAGTACACCCTCTATGGCAGCGTTTATATCACTATACTCCCTTCGATGTGGTGACACAAAGCATGTGCATGGCATCCCAACCACACGTGTCTGTGGGCCCTTGATGACTACGCCTTCGGACTACACTGCGGTCCTGCAGGCCCCACACAAATCCATGCCATTCCATACCAGGCAGGACACGGCATCGTCGCTGGCTAAACACCCGCTCAGCTCTGCCGCTACTGCCTCGGTCAACCACGAGTCATCCCCACATGCCATTTCAATGCCGTGTGTCAGTGTTCCAGGAGAAGCTTGCTGAACAGCGGTTGGCCCACGCTGGTCGCTGCCTCCGGACTACACATCGGTCGAGTAGGGCACACATTGGGAACTCAGTCATGATTAATTTATGGCAGACCTGATATCATTGTACTGGCCTCGTCGCAGAGTGCATCCCCTTTCAGCTCCGGTGCCACTAAATCTGTTCCCCGACAACCATGGACACTTTATTCTAGAGATTTGTTGGCGACTGAGTCCATGGACTGGGGGTTGTCTTCATCATCATGTCGGTGATACTGACTATGTGGCCAAAATGAGGCTGTAGCATTCCACTCCTCCATTTGCCGCTTCCGGCCGGCTCCTGCCCTCTGCATCATGCCCTGGAGGACACCTACCACTGTCCCCCGCAAACCTCCGCTACATTCACCTTCGACATCGACGAGGACCCGCTCACCTCGCGTGGCCCTATCTCACTGCACTGCAAGTCACCGTCCCGTGGCGGTGTGCCTGTGCCGGGTGCAGTGCATCCGGGGCCACTAACTCTGTGCAGCTCAAACCATGGCCCCAGTCTGATGGCATGTTGGATGGCCTCTGAATCGATGGTCTGGGGGTCATCAACGCCATGTGTCTGTGGCCCTGCGCTGTCCGCTGCCTCCGGCCTCAACTGCGGTCCACCTGGGCTCACACATCAAATCGAGTCCTGAACTGCCCGGACGTTGCATCACCGCAGGATGCACACGCCACCACCGCCAGGACCAACTCCAAACGACAGGTGCCAGAGTCGGAAGTGTCTTACTGCCAGACTGTCAGAGTTGCTCACACCTGTCGTGGGTGCCATCATCAGCTTGATACCCTGCTCAGCTCTTCAGGTGCCACTAATTCAGTGCACCACAAATCAAGGAACATTCTGCTTGCATTTTGGGTGAGCACTGTACTCCCTCTGGCTACCACCATGATGCTTCACAGTTGTTTCTGTTGTGCTGGTGTTTTAGGTTTCTGCTTCAATTGTGATCACTGTTCAAGTTGTTGCCAGCACCAACGACTCCATGAGGGCTGGCTTACACTCACCCCACACACATCCAGCACATGCATCACTGTATATGTGACCATGCCAATAAAGGTGTCGAGCGCAAGTGCCCGTGGCCAGTTCAACGAACTATCTGTGTGTGTCCGTGTGCTCATGATGTATGCATTTGTGCCCCGGGCACTACACCATTACATTGTGCCGTGTACAGAGGACGCAGCCATGTCACTGCAGGCAGCGGGTGGACCATTGCACATGTAGCTTTGTCGTCCCCCACTCAATACGAGCAGTAGCAGCACCCCCTCCTCCCCCCAGCGCCTTGAGACCCTCACGGGTGAGTAGCGTGCTTTACAAATGTCTTGATTGAATATGTGAGAGGAGTGAACTGGGCCGGCGTACGCCAGTCCGGCGTGGGGGTGTGGATGATCATCCCGTGGCTCTGGGTGTGGTTCAGTAATGGAAATGTGCAAAGGCATGTGTCTCTGTCGCAGTGTGGGTCTCCGTTGGGGAGTGTTGGTGGGCTCTGATGGGACTTAGACACCCACGTATGTAATCAGGTTCGGCTTCCATGAGGTAGTACCCCACCCTCACATGTTCGGCCACCCCCTTCTGGCAGTCTGACACCTGGCCTTGGAATGTGATGTGTGCTTCGGTGGGCTGCTGGGAGCCAGCCGGGGTGGTGGGTGCGTCCAGCTGTGTTGTCTGTGCAGGGGGTGGGGTATCCTCGATGCAGCGGTGCTGCCCTGCTCCTGGAGGTCGATTGCCTAAGATGTCCATGGACTGTTGTGGGGCATAGGTGTCGGAAGTGTGGTGGTCCTCTTCAGCGTCACTGTAGAGTTGTCTGGTCTGCTCTGCTGGAGGTGTTGTTTGTCCCTCTGCAATGTGAAGGGGAGATGCTTGTTGACATTGTGTTGGCGTGTATGTTGCCGCATTGTTCAAGCTTACATTCAGACTCCATGACAATGTACATTGTGACTGTTTGGGAGGGGCGGACTATTTGATGCGGGTCAGTGGACATTTGGACTACATGACGTAGGTGAGGTTGTACATGTACATTTGCATCTCACAGTTTCCTGCTATGTCAGATGTGATTGGCCATTTTCTATGCACAGGCGGACCCAGTTGTGTCCTCTGTTCTGCAGTGTAGGTGTTGGACTGTGTACCACATTGTCGTCCATATGGGTGTGCTGTCATTGCTATGTGTGTGTGCTGCTTTGTGTGGGAGTCGCACCTGCAGCTGTGAGTTTGCTGCCCCTTATCCCTTGGAGGCGGTGTGCCTTTGGCTTTTGTGCTTTTGAGGTGCTGTGATGTTGGCGACTTGGGTCATTTGTGCTCTTGGACGGTTTTTGTACTCTTGTGCATTGTTTGTCTGCAGATGTGTTGTTGACATCAGTGGTTGTTTGTGCAGGTGGATGTGTCAGAGTGTGACCTGCTCCTTTCCGGATGTGGTCCACACTCAGCCCCCTCAGTCTCGTGGCATGCACAGTGTCATGGTGATTGTACTCCTGCCATGCTGCTGGTCATGTGGTGTCACTTGCATTGTCAGGGTGGCTCTCACATACGCATCTTTGCTGTGTTTCGCAGGGGTGCATGTGTGTTTTGTGTAATTGGTGATGTGTGGGGTGGGACCCCTTTGGGCACATGGTGAACAGGGGCCTACTTGATGTTTGTATGTGTGCTTCAGTGTGCCACGGGGATCAGGGACATGACCCAAGGTTATTGTGGGTGTGCGGTGTGCTACACGTCGTTGTGCATGTGTGCCATTGTGCCGTCCCCACAGTCCCTGTTCGTTACTCACCCTGTTGCTGTTGTGTTAGGTCATGTCGAGCAGTGTCCGGACTCCCGACTCCTTGCACCGTCGCCACACTGATGATTGTGTGCGCCATTTGCTCCAGCTCCTCCTGTGGCGCAGGACTCCCACCTCCATTCGCCATTGCTGCCTTCCTGTTGGCAGCGGGTTTCTGCTTGGTTTGGCTTTTCACATCATGCCAGCGCATCTTGGCCTCCTCGGCACTCCGATTGCATTCACGATGGGATGCCATTTTTCCATCTGTATTGCCAATGACACGGTGGTGGTGACGGACAGTTGTTGTTGGTGCTCTGTCACCTCTGTGACGACGATCGGATTTTCCTGCGGACTGTACCCCGTCTTCCTCTTCCTCTTCTCGATGGCCTTCCCCGACACCGAGGTTCATTGCTGGTGGTCTGTGGGGCTTGTGGGGTTCGCGTTGACCTGGGCATCCATGTTGCTGCACAGTTTGATTTGTTTATTGTGTGTTTTTCTTGTTCAGCTTTTATGGTGCATTTTCCCGCCAGACACGTGGGAATTGCAGGCCTATCGCTGGTTGTCGCTGTTTTTTTTTTTGTGGTTGTCCTCATCGCAACTTTATTCGCATTGGTGTTTCGCATTTTTTCGGCGTTGCTTTATTTTTAACACGGTCATTTGACGCGTTATCGTGGGACTATCGCATGGTGACGCCAGGTTGAGAATGCTACGTTAACACAGCGTTGTTTTCCCGCGATGGACTGCGATGTGAGAAGTTGCGTTAAGCTAAACTTGCGGTTGTTATCACACGTTCTTGTGAATATGCCCCCGAGTTTTTTTTTTATTGAGGTTTTGCACAAACATTCGCGCTGAACATAGTGATGCAAAGCATTGCACCAATTTACTTTACCATTATAAAAGCCCACAAGCAAAGTGGAAAACTTCGCATCTGCACAATCCTTCCTAAGTAACCTCCAGAGTTTGAGCGTCCAAACTATAATAGGAACTGCAAAAAACGACCAGAGACAGAGATTCCCATAGAGGAAAGCAGTAGCCACTCATAATGCAGTATGCATAGGTGAGTTGGGTGCGGTGTGTGTATGTATGGAGTGGTGAAATGAAGGAGATGTTTAATTCAGAGTGTCATATGTTCAGAACTGATTCCTTTTCAGTTCTAATTCTTCACAACAAACATTTTTGTTACTCATTTATTTGACACTGCCAACAAGCATTGGCAAAGGCAAAACCTCTGGATTGTTTTAGATGCATTTCCGTTATTGTATGATGTGCCTGGATGCATTAAAAGCAAGCTCAGAGAGGCATCAAACTACTAGTCAGGTGGAACTCTTTGTGAAACACAGGATTCTGGTTCACATGTTTTAAGCCAAGCCATTAATTATATAGTCCATCCCTCTGGGAAAGGATTCATAGTTATGCTTCTTTGGCCACGCCTCTTTTAGAGATTACCCACCTTTTAATTCCCACTTAAAGCCCTGCCTCTAGCCAACAGTGTGGTTGGCAAAGGGAAATACTTTGGACTGTTTGGTGTGTCATCAGTTTCTGCATGTATGCAGCCTGAAACAAAAAGAGGCATTGCCCCTGATATTGCTTCCTTTAGACCCCTTTGCTATCCCACATACCCACATATTATTAACCACCTTTAGTGCTGTTTTCTGGATGATCAGTTTTAACCTTCTGTAAGAAAATATGTTTTCTGAATATGACAAGCCCACCCTGATGCTAACTCTTCTAGAGTGACCTCCTTTTCCTTTGACTCCCTCACCCACACAGTCAGCTGATTATAATTTCCTACATCTAAAAGCGTATGGGGACCTTCTTAAAATCAGTACTATTCATCCATATTGGATTTGCAATTATTTCAGCTGATAGGTGTTGCTTGATGGCGTAATGTGAGAGAGAGCAGACAAAGAGGGTTTGATTTGAGCAAATATTAGACTACTCATTGAGGGGTAGAGCAATAATTACAAGTCGCACACAAACCCATTCTCACTACATGAGGTTGCACCCTAGAATCTCTTCCCATTTCTTCTTGTAACACATTGGCAGACTGAGTAAATTTCAGAAGTAGTTCCAGATTGTATTTGAAAATGTCATAAATGGCCCGCAGCATGCAGGAAAAGCTTTTGGCCATTCCTTCCAGGGAAAAAGAGAATCTCAATTTTGTTTGTATTCAGTTTCAGAGACTTTTTCCTTATCTAATCAAATACCAATAACATACAATCATGAAGAATAGTGACTCGATTCTCGGCTGATCATCCCAAGAAACCAGAATCTGAGTATTGTCGACATGACTCGTCTATCTAAGCCTGTCTAGTGAATTAGTTCTGCCAAAAGATGTGCATAAAGATTGAAAATAGTCTGGCTAAGGGAAGAACTCTGAAGAACCCCATGTAAAACTACTGTGAAATTTGGTTGATAAGGTGCGCGGAAGACCGTCAAGGAACAATTGGACTAGTAAGACTGAACTTAATCTAGGGAAGGGCCTTTGATGCTAGGCTCCTGTACACACTTGATAAGTATAGCCTCTGATTCTGTATCGAATATGGAGAACAAATCAAGCAAGACCAGGAAAGATCTGCCCTGCTCAGCAAGCATTCATGGGTCATCAAGCAGTGATAGCAAAGCAGACTCCATACTGTGACCAGGCCTAAAACTAGATTGGGCTGCACCGAAAATATGATTAGATTCAATAAAAAGAAAAGATAGCAGCTTATTAATGGCTCTCTTTAAGACCTTGATGGAAAAGGGTCACAAGGAAAATGGGGCGAATATTATTCAGATTGGTAGGATCAGCTTTATTGAGTAGCCGAAGGACTAAATCTTCTATCTGAGCTTCAGGAACTGAGAATTTAGCAAGAGATTTGTCACAGATGGTTTGAAGTGCTTTAGCAACCAGAGGAGTGTCTAGTCTTAAAATGCGACATGACAGGATTGAAGGGGGACCACGAAGAGGTATCCTTCAAATAATTCAATAAAAAGTGGTTCAAAGCCGTTCACAGCTTCTTTTTACCCACTTCCACAAAGGACGCTTCTTGGGAGACCAGGTAGTGTTTATCTGAGGCCTGAGATGGGGAATTACAGATAGATGTGATTTTATTTACCAAAAATTCTGAACGTTTGTTGAAACACTTGTGTGAAGGAATAAGTGTCAAGGTCAAACAGTCAGGTGAAGATAGTGAATGAATAATACGAAAATCTGTTTTGTAGCATCATGAGCTCCTCTTAACTCATCTCCAAACATCAATAACTGCCTCTTCTTATTTTCTTTGTTTTGTTCCAAAGTTGGCCACTCCTTTCTAAAAGGATTTTGTCAGCTCTTTCCTCTTTGCTATATATACCTTTTTGCCCCCATTATAACCTGTTTCCTCCTTTATATAACTATCTTTCTATTGGTTTAGTAAACTCCTTTTCCTTACTAGTTTCTGAATATTTTTCTTCATGTAGTTATAGCTGTATAACAATTAAGCAGAGGCCAAATTCTAGCAAAATATGTAATAGAACTTTGACCAGTGGATGGAAGGGAGGAGAAAGCCGAAAGGAGGAGTTAACATGTGTGGTTGGGTGTTTAAGGGGGGCTTGGTGATCGGCCATTAAGTGGATAGGCAAGTGCAGGAAAGGGATAGAAAAGTGGGGCCGAATAGATAGTTCTTCATTTTGCTACTGATCAAGCATTCTACAGTTTATTTTGTTGCCAGCTCATAATTATAGCAATACATTGTCTGCAATATAACACTTAATGATACCACATATGCTATTTCTAAGGGAAATAAACAACAGGTGTTTTTTTTGTATCCGCCTTCAATAGTACTCAATTCATGAATCTCAGACTAATGCAGTGCTGAGCTGACTGCCAGGATTCACACTTCAGACCGGGTGTTATACAACATTGTGAACAGCAACTGTTTAACTTGCTAAGCCCTCCTGGCGATTCAGAAGAAGCAAAACAATTTTATTCTAAGAACGTTTCTTTGATATTTTATATAACAGAAATATGTAAATAAAAAGAAATGAATGCTACCTGCAAAAAAGAAAACAATGTTACTATGAATATTGTAAGAAGTAATAAAACTATTGGACAGAAAACATAAAAAATAGTTGAACATAGGGGCCGATTACGATTGCGGAAGACCCGTCACCGCCAGCCATGCGTTGGTGGTCCTTCCGCAATCGGACTGCGATTTTCCCCCCGCCACATTACGATGGCGGAGGGAATCGCGTTCGGACAGCGGCGGACGCAAAGACCGTCCGCCACGGAACCGCCACAGGCAATCGTTGCGATTGCCTGGCAGAGCGGTCTGCATCAATGAAATGGTGGCGGTGCCTAGCAGGCACCGTCCGCCAGATCACGATGCTGTCTCCAGCCAGCCTCTCCATGGCCGGTAAACCGCCATTGAAAGGCTGGTGGAGATTGGTTTCGGGGGCCCGTTGCGGGCTCCCCTTGTGTTGGGGGGAGGTGTGGGTGCACTGGGGGGTACCCATGGTACCCCACTTCATTTCACTGCACCAAGTGGCAGGCACAGTGTGGTGCCTGCCACGTAGTGCAGTGAAATGCGCAACATGCCATTTTAACTTCGCAACGGGTGCTGCTGTCAGCAGCACCCGCCGCAATGTTAACATGCAAGATGCGACCGCCATGGTGGCGGTCGCATCCTGATTTGGTGTGCGGGACCGCCGCATGTATTGCGGATGGTCCCGGTCTCCACCACGATGGCGGACGGACTCCAGTCCGTCCGCCATCGTAATCGGCCCCATAGTTCCTGTAAGTTCCTGCTTATGTCACCTTTGAACTTGAGAGTACTTCCACACTTTCAGGTCCTTCGTCCCTGTGGTTTGCATATGAGCGATTGTTTATCCCCATAGGTGTACCTCTAGGTGTAATAGAGATTTTAAAAGGATTTAATGATCCTCGGTTTGCAAGATGGTGCCTACAGACGTGGACCAGATTGTAATGCCTGGGACACCAGGTGGAAGGATATTGGCGTTGTAGGTTATAACATTTGTCTGGGTTTAAATTCAGCGTGAACTGGTTTATTTTCCCATTTTCTCAGTGTTATCCTTTTGCTTATGCTGCAGAGCCCCCATAATCCGGGCATATTACATGGGATCGTTCACTGACAGAACATCGATGTAATAAATATCGATGTAAAAAATATCGAGTAAAAAATATAGACAACAAAAATATCGACTCCTATACTTAAACAGGTAAGTACAAAAATATTGACTAAAAAATATCGATGTAAAAATATAGATGTATAAACTATCGACTTTTATATAAATATAAAATAAAATATTATATATATTAAATATATTAAACATGAAATTTAATTTTAACAAAATAAAATAAATGTTATATACATTTTAATAAAATATGACAAATGAACTTAATAAAAAAAGATAAACACACAAACATAATTATTTATACATATAAATTTCCTTTAAAACAATTAATAAACTATTATTATAGATTTATGTTAAAAGTTTACAATTATATTAAAAAATATATATATATCAATGATTTAAAATATTAAAAAATCTATAAAAAATTAAAACATTAAACTATTAAAAAATATTTAAACTTAAATTTCACAATACAGTCAGTGCAACAGTAGGGAAAGTGTTGGGTAGCGGAGGGGTAAAAATAACTATTCCCACTCCAGTGAGTGCAACAGTAGGGTAAGTGTTGGATAGAGGAGTAATTAAATTCACTTTTCTAACTCCAGTGAGTGCAACAATAGGGAAAGTGTTGGATAGCAGAGGGGTAAAAATTACTATTCCCACTCCAGTGAGAGTGACAGTAGAGAAAGTGTTGGATAGCGGAGGGGGAAAATTACTATTCCCACTCTACTGAGTGCAACAGTAGTATAAGTGTTGGATGACGGACGGGTAAAATTTACTATTCCCACTCCGGTGAATGCAACAGTAGGGAAAGTGTTGGCTAGCGGAGGGGTAAAATTTACTATTCCCACTCCAACAGTTAAAAATATATATATACGTTAAAAATTAAACAATATATATATATATATATAAATAAATAATATTAAAAAGATAAAAAATCGAATATAATAAATATATAAAAAGAAAACATATTATAATATTAATTACATATAGCAAATACCTACAAATAATATATAAAATAAAATATTAAATAAATTTAAAAAATAATTCTATTAAACTAGAAAATATTTACAAACAAAAACATTAATTAATACATAAATGTATTTATTTTATTTCCTACCCTATAACACCACACCAATAACAACACACTTCAATATTTTAAATTAAATTTACTTCCATAATTAACATAATTAATAATCAATTAAAAAATATTATTAATAAAAACAACTATTAAACATTAATTAACTACACACACTTTAACACTATAATGTCCACAACACACACCTAAATTAAAGTATAAAACAATAAAACACAATTAAAACTTATTTTTAAATTAAAAACTTTTACTATTAACAACTAATTATAAAGTAATTAAAATGTATTTAATACCCACCATTTACCCCTTTAAAAGTAAAAACAACACACAAAAAATAAACAATTACCCAAAATAAATATTAAATAATTAACATTAATTAACAACTATATATTAATTAAACACAAATTACTTCCCATCCATTACCCCTATAAACACCACAACGCACACCTAAAATTAATTACACAATTGCCATAATAAACTTTAAATCAATTTAATTAATATCAATTAACAAATAATTATTAGTAAAAAATAAATAAACTACTTACACACTTTACCCCGATAAACCCCAAAATTCACACCTAAAATTAACTACACAATTACCATAATTAATTGCCAATTAATTAATTAAAATTAATTAACAACCAATTATTGAATTAATCAATTAAAAATAAATTACTTCCCACCTTTTACACCAATAAACACCAAAACACACACCTAAAATAAATTACACAATTACCATAATTAATTACAAAATAAATAATTATAATTAATTAACAACAAACTATTAATTAACTAATTAATAATAAATTACTTTACACATTTAACACTGTAACATCTCAATTAAACAAATATTAATAAATAAAAAATAATCAATTAATTTAATATAATTTAGGGGCCTATTACCATGGCGGTCGGAAAACCTCCCCGACCACCATGGTAGCGGGAAAAGTCCGCCCGCATGGACCGCGACATCACCGCTGGTCGAATTCCGATGACCCGCGGTCAAAATCCGACCGTGGCGGTCGGATCGCGGGCCTTAACATTGCGGCGGTTGCTGCTGCCTGCAGCACCGCCGCGATGCTGAAAGGAGCATGTCCTGCATTTCCCTGCACTGCATGGCAGGCACTGCACAGTGCCTGCCACCTGGTACAGGAAAATCTAGGGGGAGACCATGGGTACCCTCCCAGTGCACCCCCCCAACACATTGGGGGCCCGCCACGGGCCCCCGGAAGACAATCTCCGCATGCCTTTCCATGGCGGTTTGACCGCTGAGGAAAGGCTGGCTACCGCCGGCATCATAATCCTGCCGGCGGAGCCTGCCCTGCACCGCCACCATTATCCTGGTCCTGCTCCGCCCACCAGGCAGGAGTGCGGATGGCAACCGGCGGAAAAGCGGCGGTCGGAATTTCCCTCCGCCGCGGTCACCACCGCCATCCTAATTTGACTGGCGTTTTTCTTGGTTGCGATCTCGGTCGTATGTCCACCGCTGGTCCGGCGGGCGCCACCGCCGGCCCGGCGGTGGACATCCGACCGCCATCATAATAGACCCCTTAATTACTTCCCACCCTATTACCCTATAAACCCACAACCCGCTACGGAACTAAAAACGCAAAATTCAATTTTTTTTTTTTTAATAACTACTAAAAATGTAAAACATATATTAAAAATACAAACAATTATTATTCAAAAAAACATACATATAAAACATATACTAAAATACACAACATTAATTTAAAAATCGATATTTTTAACAACTATGGGGCCCATTACGATACCCGGCGTAAATAAATCCGCCAGGCATGGAAGCGGCAAAAATCCGCCCGCACACACCGCCTGAACACCGACCACGCCATTACGATTTCACAAACCGAAAACCGCCATCGGCGGAAAAGCACACAAAATACCGCCCGCCAACGTCCGAGTCGGAGTCAAACCGCCCGCCACGGACGGAAACACGCACGACAACACAAAACCGCCCGCCCTCACGGCCGACACACCGCACGTGACATTACGATCGCACCGACATGAGCGCGGAAAACCACAAATATACCGCCCGCCAGCGCAAACAACGCCGATGAGAATCGACACGGCAGAAGCCATGGCGCCAACGTACCTGCACAGAAACCATCCGCACACAAAACCAATAGCACACAACATGGCCAACAAGTCCACACAGCAAGGCACGCACAAATACACAAGCACAGTACACATCCCGAAAACACCCCCCGGACAAACAAAAAATACAAAGGCCAGAACCCCAGACACAACACACCTGAAAACAACAGACCATGAGGACACACCCACATAGGTGAGTACAAAAGCAGCACTCCCACAGACCACAACCCCTTGCTACATTGCAAACCAGAGAGGAGAGGACACAGTGACACAGCAAGGACAGCAGCACACCACAGAAACGCACACATCACAACCACCACCACCACCACCACCACCACCAAACACCACCACCACCACCACCACCAAACACCGGCACCACAAACCCCCTGCACATTACACAACACACACCGCACCAGCACCACAAACACCATGGCACCACAAAGAATGCCCAAGTTCACGCCCATGGAGCTGACGGTCATGGTCGACGAGATCATCAAGGTGTACCCACAAATCTATGGGAACATGGTCCAGCACACACCACTAGCCACCAGAAACAGAATGTGGAACCGGATCGTAGACCAGGTCAATGCAGTCGGGACCCTGCCCAGGAACAGAGTCGAAATTAACAAACGTTGGAATGACGTAAAGAGCCTGGTCAAGAAGAAGGAGGGCAAAAACAGAGAGCTGGCTGCCGTCACTGGCGGAGGGAATCCCGCGCTCTTTAAGACCTTCAAAGCGTGGGAGGAGAAGGTGCGAGTCGTAATACATCCGGAGATCCTCGCCGGATTAGCAGGGGGAGTGGAGGCTGGTAAGTACAAACTAATGTATACCAGCACACCGCTATGTACTCACATGCGCAACTACCATGCCACAGCTCCCAGGGACAAACACCCCCATGTCCAGCACACAATACACAACACATCACACACACATGCAACAGACACTACCACACACAGCCCAAACCGAACAACTGTAAGATGCGTGGGGACATGTGTACACTAAGCCAGCCACGTAACCACCAACAGGTCCCCAAATATGCCAGAAGCGCCACAACGAGCACCCACCACACCCATGTGTCCGCCACAGCTGCACTAACCGACAAGTAACAGGTAAGTGGCAGGAACACAAAGTGCAGTGGGTGGGACGGTGGACAGCCCAAGTACAACACACACCAGGCCCCAGTCCCACAGCACAGCAAGGAGGAGCATCCCCCACACCCCACAGCCACGTGTCAGCCACCGCAGTGCACAACGACAGCCGAAAGGCAGACATCACGGTCCACAGCAATCGGTGTCAGTGGGTGTCCAGCCACCCCCACGACCCACAACACCCCCCCACCCCCACAGACCTGCAACATGGAGCACCCCCGCTTAGAGCCATGTGGCATCCAGTACAGTGCACGCACGAACAACTTGCAGGTGGGAAACTGGACAGGGCTGGATTACTGGAGGCATGAGGACCATAACACGACCAACACATGGGACATGTCACGTAGCAGACGAACACGCAGCACCGCCCACCGTCACGAACAAGTGAACAATGTGCACACGGACATGAACAACAGACTCACACCCCACATGACCCATCACAGACATAGCAACACCCAAGGAGCCACGTCTGCATGCACAAGCCACACTGAATATAGTCCCACACGGCAGCCACTGTGCAACTCATCACACACAACCGAAACACCATTGAAGCCCTGTCCATGTAGCCCCTACTGCCTGTCAACCACACACCCCACAACTACGCATATGTAAGACAAACACCACTAGACGCAACAGAGCGGAACAACATAAATGCACACGAACACCACTGAACCCATCAAACTCACAGACACACCATGCACATACAACATACCATCCATCCCATCCATCAGCCCCAGTCTCATGAAAGGCATGTCATCCGCACAGCTGCCACACATACAGCAGTCACGCCAAAACACATGCCCATGACCAACCATGTGCCAGAAGTCAATTAAGCGCACGACACACTGTGAGCAACAACACACAACATGGGCCACACCCCCCCCCGAGCACTGCAGTGATGCACATGGCACAGGGCAGCACGCACACCAAGGAGATGGGACAACTGCAATACGTTGGCTGGCACACAACTATCACTCACTCATAACGATGCGTCCAATGCCATGTCCAGTAATCACAACAGACAGCAAATATGCAGGCCATGTCAAGCATGCACACACCTCAAACCATGCACTGTCATGCTGCCACAACACATGTCACGTTCGGCACCCATGGCTCACAGCATGTACCCCAAAAGCATATCCCCTCCCAAATGCGAATCTGGGGCATGGCCCCCATGTTGCCATATGCGTTCCTAAGCGTTCCATTTGAACCCCAAAAGCATATCCCCTCCCAAATGCGAATCTGGGGCATGGCCCCCATGTTGCCATATGCGTTCCTAAGCGTTCCATTTGAACCCCAAAAGCATATCCCCTCCCAAATGCGAATCTGGGGCATGGCCCCCATGTTGCCATATGCGTTCCTAAGCGTTCCATTTGAACCCCAAAAGCATATCCCCTCCCAAATGCGAATCTGGGGCATGGCCCCCATGTTGCCATATGCGTTCCTAAGCGTTCCATTTGAACCCCAAAAGCATATCCCTCCCAAATGCGAATCTGGGGCATGGCCCCCATGTTGCCATATGCGTTCCTAAGCGTTCCATTTGAACCCCAAAAGCATATCCCCTCCCAAATGCGAATCTGGGGCATGGCCCCCATGTTGCCATATGCGTTCCTAAGCGTTCCATTTGAACCCCAAAAGCATATCCCCTCCCAAATGCGAATCTGGGGCATGGCCCCCATGTTGCCATATGCGTTCCTAAGCGTTCCATTTGAACCCCAAAAGCATATCCCCTCCCAAATGCGAATCTGGGGCATGGCCCCCATGTTGCCATATGCATTCCTAAGCGTTCCATTTGAACCCCAAAAGCATATCCCCTCCCAAATGCGAATCTGGGGCATGGCCCCCATGTTGCCATATGCGTTCCTAAGCGTCCCATCTGAACACCAAAAGCAAAGTACAAACCAGACCCAGGATGGGCCAGGAGCCCGCATACACCAGAGTCACAATAAGTAGGGGCACAGCAACACACCCATCGGCATGGCCAATCCGTCCCATGCCACATGTGCACAGCACACAGTCCCATTGCCAAGCACACACAACTACAGATGCTACAGCCACACACACGCCTCCGGGAAACCCATGTACGAGATTGCACGAACTGTCAATGTCAGACGACAAATACATACTTCGCCAGGTGCAACACAATAACAAATCTCATTCTCTCCACAGGTGACGAACTGCTGGATGCTGGGGATGGAGCCAGCAGCCAGCACAGCCAGCCTACAAGCCCCCAACGAGGACACACGGATCTGGAGGATCTGTCCTCCTCTTCGGACACGGACCACCAAGCAGGCCCATCTGGTGTGGCAGGGCCCAGCCGCTCCCCAGGACCCCTCCTACCCACCAACCCATCATCCAGGGCTGCTGAACATTCCCAGCCCCCTGCTGCCACTGTCGTTGCGGCCACACCCACGGTCATTGTGGCCACTACCACTGCCGCAACCGCCACCATCGCCGCACCGACCACCACCGCCGCCACCACCGCCACGTCTTCGCTGGCACCAGCCCCAGCGCAGGTGGTGGCCCGGACGACTGGATCCACCCTGGGAGCCACAGCGAGGACCGTGGTGAGCAATGTGGCTAGTGGGCAGGCCGGTGGCAGCAGGACTGGTAGGAGGAGCAGGGTCAGGGAAACGCCAGCCTCCCCTGGGAGCCATGCCCTGCCTCACATGGCCAGAGTCCTTGGGGCCTATGAAGAGGCCCAAGGACAATGGGTCCGGTCTGCTTCAGACACGCGTGAGGTGCTGGGGGTGCTGAGGTCCATGGACGCCCGTATGGGCCAAATCGTGGACCTCATGGGACAGCTGGTGGTGGCGGTGAGGTCACAGCCAGGGACAGCAGCTCCCCTCCGCCACCACCTGCCGGGGCGCAGGGTGGAGCAGCAGTGTCCAGTTCCTCTGCGTCCACAGCCAGTGATCACACCTCAACCACCAGCATGTCGCAAGCAGGCACCCCCTCGCAAACGTGGAAGGGGCCGTCCGAAGTGGAAACAGATCTCCCGGGAGGACTTCGCACGCTCCAAACGCAAGTGAGGCAGCCAGCCAGCCTTCCGCCAGCCTTCCTTGACCAGCCACTGCATTGACTTGGACTACGATCCCACTCCACACAGCCATCTGGATGGCATGTGTGTGTTGGACTATGGACATAGAACCAGTGGGTACACCCTGATCATCACGCAGCCATGACCGATAGCTCATTGTCACTGCACGCACCACTTTTGTCATCACCTTACACACAATCACATGTCACAGTTTGTAATAAATGCACCTTTTTCACTAACTGCTGTTTGTGCCCTGTGTCTTATTTGTACGGAATACAACGGCCACCTTGGGCGGAAAGGCACCTGATGCGTGGCATGGCAATTGAATCCGGAGGGCCTGTAGGGACCTAGGGGTGGGAGACAGAACAGGAGCACATTCAATGAGTGTGTCACACACCCATCACACAGTACATGTCAACAACTACAAGCAATGTACACACATCGCACAGAGCAATAGGGCACAATGCCACAGCCACCAACAGTGGCATACTACCCTGGCCATGGAGCGTTGACACACAGCACGCAGTGAACAAATGGCCACCCTGACACAGCACACACACACCTGCACAGATACAGCCACATCAGCCGTCGTACATGGACACTCACCGTCAAGTGAAGTAGCGGGCGATGAGCTGCTGCCGCACATTACCAGCTTCCTCCTCTCCGCTGTCCTCCTCACTCGAGCTGTCCTGGTCTGCGGGCTGGGGCCCTGGTTGATCTCCGTCATCCACGATGAGGGGGATCTGCTTCCGAATGGCCAGATTGTGCAGCATGCAGCACGCCACCACTATCCGGCACACCTTCTGTGGGGAGTACGCCAGCGCACCCTCGGTGCGGTCCAGGCACCTGAACCTGGACTTGAGGAGGCCAAAGGTACGCTCGACCACACGTCTGGTCCTCCCATGTGCCTCATTGTAGCGATCGTCTGCTGGGGTGCGAGGATTCCTCAATGGACTGAGCAGCCATGCCCCATTCGGATATGCAGAGTCACCTGGGTGTGAGGGACACAGAGAACCGTTGCTAATCCAACTGGACAGGGGACAGCATCGCACAGCCAGCACGCTACACCACTCCACATACTCACCGACAATACAGGCACGATCCTGTTGCATATTGGACATCAGTCGTGGCAAGATGCTGTTGCGCATTATGTGTGCGTCATGGGCCGAGCCTGGGAACTTTGCACACACGTGGGTGATCACCATGTCCGCAAGGCACACCACTTGCACATTCAGGGAGTGCGTGTGCTTCCTGTTGCGGTACAGGTGCTCAGTGGCCTGTGGTGGAACAAGGCCGACATGTGTGCAGTCAATGGCTCCAACGACGTGTGGGATTCTGCCAAGGGCATAGAATGCACCCTTCACTGCCGCCAATTCACGAGCCCTGGGGAAGCGGATGTACCTGTTCCGGTACAGCATCATGGCTGCCAGTACATCCCTCAGCACCTTGCTGAACATGGGCTGGGACATCCCTCCTCCAATGCCCACTGTGTGCTGGAATGACCCAGTGGCGAAGAAATGCATGGCGGCCATCACCTTAGCCGTGGGGGTGACAGCAGTCGGATACACCCTGCGGGGACGGAGATGGGGTTCTAACATGGCACACAGTCGATGCAGGGTTGGCCTGTCCAGCCGAAACTTCCTAATAACCTCTGTATCGTCCATGTCCGCCAGCAATTGGTATGGGCGGTCAATGTTCGGTCTCCGCCTAGGGACAATGGCAGAGGACACATGTCAATGCAACACGACACATAGCAATTTCGCATACACATCACTGACATGACTGAGCAAGCACATGAGCCACAGCCCAGCTGTCAAGCTGGGACGGCACGGCCACAATACACTTACACAGGTCTCCCAACAATGGCAATGGCTAGTGATACAAACCACTGCCATGTGCATGCACATGGGGATCTAGGCCCCAATGACTTGCGGGGCGTGCTGATGGGGACTGACTGCATATCCGTCAAGCGGCAACGCCACGGCAACATGAATGTCTGCTGAGCATGGAACTGCTTCCGCGGCTGGATGAGTATGGCACACGACGACAACGATGTGGGCACAGGCTGAGCGGCCAAAACAAGTGGGACCTGTGGCACGAGGGGATATGAGACAGTAGTAGGTGTCAGCACTGCACCCTATGTACAGCACTGTACGGATCACACCTCCCGAAACATTGACAGGTGTCCACATTGACAGCCCCATGCCAAGACGGCTGTGTGCTTGCAGTCACACGTCACAGGTGAGAGGTTACATTGCACGTGCCAGGTGGCAGACGTACATAGTGGGAGCTGGCATGTGTGTGCATGTGTCTCCTGTTCAGGTTCCACCAGATGGGCGCTGACTCTGTACTGACCATTGGACACAGCATGTTCCGTGGTAGGCTTGTGTGTGTGGGATGGTGGCACTGGATGTGCCTCCGTTGGGTGGGGGGCCATGCACAGGGCGGGTACGTCGATGATTGCGCATTGTTGGTCACGGTGGGTGCACCAACTAAGATGTGTTGCCCTGTGTTCAATTCCTATGTCCGCATGATGATGGACTGTAGATGTGGGCAGACTACACATTGGTCGATGTGCTGTCTATATGCATGTGCCTTCACACCAGGCACAGCTGCCCCTGCACATGTGACCCCTGCTGGACTCACTGCTGGGTCTGTGGAGCTGATGCACCTTCTGCGCGTGGGGCGGACAGCTCTCCTCACTTCCCTCATTGCGCATGTCATGACTTTGCCGCAGGTGACATGGATCATGGAGGGCCCACATGTACGCGTGGGTAGGCTACACATGATTGTACACTGGTCGCCACCCCCAGTCAGTGTTTCGAATGGGAAGGTTGTCGTGCTGGTGGTATGTTCGATGTGGCGGATGGGCGGGCCTAGGTGCGGGCTTACATTCCGGACATGGGGGTAGTTGGATTGGCGACTAGTTGCAGTACACACGGGACACGTCTCTTCCTTTCCACATCTGGGTCATCCCTTGTACTGACTGACAGTGATACAGTCATCTTCGCCCCAGCCCTCATGTCCTCCCCTCGCTCCCCCAATATGCATGCTCACCTGCGAGGCTAGCGCTTGCACAGGCAGCCCCAAGCTCGCACCAGAGAGGGCAAGGAGTGTATGTGTGGGTCCAGTTGCACGAGTGGGCTGTCTCAGGGTATGATGTGTTGCGGGACGCCGTCCACCTGCGTGGTGCCCCAAATGGAGACCCGGCCTGCATGGACTATGCATCACAGTCTTCGCCTTCCGGATCCGCCACCTGCGACACCCACTGGCTGTGGCTGCCCTTGCGGCCAGGCCACGTCCGTCTGTGACTGATGGCCCACACATTCACTCTTTGGCCTCTCTGGGGAGGGCTCGGGGGTGGTGGCGCACGCGCTTGCACTTAGTCGCAATGGCATGTGGCGTGGTTGGTATGATGGGCAATGGATGGGATGGTGCGAGCCACCTCCCGTGACATCAGTGCTGCTCGTGCTGTGGTGCGTCCCCCTACACTTCCATGTGACTTGTTCCATGCTAGACGTTGAGGTTCTATTGCCTGCGTGATATGACCAGGAGGAGCGCGAGGAGACCTCTCACACACCATGCTCCACTGCCATCCCGTGCCCTGTATCGCCTGTGCGGATTGACTATGTTGGGGTTACACCTGGTCGACTGGGGCTGTGTGTGCCTTGTCAAGGGGCATGGCGGGCGCACAACAGGATCCAGCTTGTCCACAGAGGGTGGGCTGAGGTGCGCCTGGTACCGCTTTGTACGTGTGCCCGGCTGCTGTGCACACACGTGTTCACTCCCCCGACAGGTGTCCTCTCACAATGCCCAGGGAAGCGGTGGTGTACTGTTCATGACCCCTCCCAACACGGCGTGCTCCAACTTGGCATGTGCGCATCTACCCGTCGCACCCACCCACCTGAGCACTGCGTCCATACGACTTCACACGACACATGTGTGTCTTCCACAGTAGTGCTACTCATTTGCGTTGACATCCAATACCAGTGGACTACATGGTCATGTCACGACTGCCGTGTACTTCACATACTCTCATCCTCTCTCATTCGTACTTGTGAAATGAGTCAGCGGAGACAGTTTTGGTTTCAAACATTATATTGTGTCTTCTGTCCTCTGTGATGCAGTATAGTGGACACTACTGGCAGCGGAATACATGTTGAGGATATACTGAGCATGATTGCAAATGGGATAGGGTGTGGGGTTACATGTGATTGGCTGTTGCATGTGGGATGTGGGCTTCAGAGTGACATCTGCTTGGCCAAGGCTGTGCTAATGTACATTTACGTATAGCTGCGGACTTTGACACAGACGGTATACATGTAGCCTACCAGACCGCTTGGCATCATGGGCACAGTCCATCTCAGTTCCATGTGACAGGTTTGCTGCGGTTGTTCCTCATGCACGCGTCCATGTGAGATGACATCAGGGCATGTGCTTGCGTGCATGCAGCGGCGTGCCACTTGTTGTTGCACTGTGGTGGTTACTGGACATGTCACAGTCACTGGGGTCGTGTTGTTGTTGTATGCACTTGTCGTCCATGCAAAGGTCCTGGTATGGGATTCCCGGGGCGTCGGTGGGAGGGGTGCAGCACCCACAGACTCCAGGCGACCTATTCATGTCCACTGAGCGGTGTGTGTGTCCATGTGCGCTGGATCCATGTCGTGTCCTGGTTGTTCGTGCAGTTCCGTCCATGTGGGTGCGATACACAGAGCCCATGCCACTGCCTCCCACGATGCATGCGGTGTTCCTGGATGTGATGGGGAACAGTGTGCATGTCCCGGTCATATCCGATGTCATGGCGATGTCGTTGATGGTGTGGTTACAGTTGCCGGTCGTTTGGTATGGCTGTTGTGGTGGTGACTGGCCAGTCCGTGCGGAAGCTAAGCATGGGTGCGGGGTTGGACATCATAGGTCACTCGGGAACCTGCGTTGTGGTCCGACGTATTTACAGGTTGTCAGGTATGCGATGCCGTCCAGCAGGGCTTCCATGTCATTGGTGGTGTACATGTTTGCCAGCCAATGTAGCGGATGGTGGCTGTCAAGGTGTTGTTCGTAAGTTGTCCCTTGGAGGACCATGATGGGGCATGCTGGGTGACATTCGATGTAGCTGTTCTCGATGATCCGTCGTGTGGAGGCACAGTGGTCCCATTTCAGTGCGGGTGCGATGTTGGCCACATACGCCATGCCCCCATAGGCAGAGCAGGCCCTGTCGTGTGCGTCCAGAGGGAGGAGTAGTGGTAGCAGGTCCGCCTTCAGACATGCCGGGTTGGAGATGCATATCTCGACGGGATGCTGGTAGGGACACCTCCGACAGTAGAAGACGGGCATGACGCAGCTGAACAATGTGATGCGGTAAGTCAGTCGGTAACTTACGTTCAGCAGGGACAGGAGATCGCATCCCAATGTATGGAACAGGTTGGTTTTGTACAGCTTGAGCTGTTCGGCGTAGTTGGGTAGGTGTGTTGCGGTTGCCATTTCGCAGCGGTTCGTTGAGGTGGCGTGCTCCGGCTGTGTGTGCAGTCTGCAATGTGCACGCTCCGGGGTTGCTGTGAGCTCTGTGTAGTCGTAGGGAGACAGGACTTGTGTTCTGTTGGCTTGTTTGGAGGACACGGGCCCTCTTCCCACATGCTTCTCAGACAGTTCAAGGTCAGTGATGTGTGACTCCTTCCAATTAACTTGCATGTGGCCGACATGGGGGAGTGTTTTCTTCTTTCTTCCCCGTCCGTTGTGTGCTTCTGTGATATGCGCTATCTGCCCTGTGGTCGGTCTCCTCGGCATGCCTGTGTTGGTCTATTCTTGGACAATGGCTGTATTCACCGGCTTCTGTCGTAGGGCTGTGGTTTCGGAGTTGGAATGGAAGGTCATTCAGTGCTGTCTGCTCTCCCTTGTGTGGGCGGCAGGCTGCCTTTCCGCTCTGCGTTGGGCCTTGTGTGTGAATGTTATTCTTGGGCCACCTGTTGTCGGTCCCCGGGCTCTTTGGTGTTCCGTTTTATATGTCTTGTTCATATGTGCAGGGTGGTATGGGTGTTTCTGTGTGGTACTGGCGTTCCTCTTCCCGAAGGGGCCCTGCTTCTCCTAGTTGGTGTTGCCGCCGCTGTGTGCTATGCCATGTTTGTTACACTGGGGTGTGTCCTGCTGTTGCGTGTCTTCACTGACATGTGTGCGTCGGTTGTGTGGCGTTGGGTGTTGTCCGTGAATTGGGCGTTGGGGACATGTCTGTGGCCGGCCTGTCACGTGTCATGTGCGTTCGGGGTGGGGCTGATGTGTGTGCTGCTTGGTTGTGTCCCTGTGTCTGTGTGCGACGCATGCATGGCGCTGCGGTTGGCCTCTGCGTTGTGCGCATGTGTGGCGGCGTCATCGGCGCTTTGGGGCCGTGACGGGGTGGTTGGTTCCTAGTCCCAGGTGGTGTGTACACATGTGTTCTGCGATGTTACGATTTGGCCTGTGTGTCATATGTGGATGCGATGGTGGATGTGTAGTGTACACGCGCTGGTGGGGGTTGTCCGCTTTTTCCGCCCTTGCACTGTGTGCGCTGTTTGCGTGCACTTGTTCTGTGTGTGCCTACCTGCGTCTCCGCGGTACGTTGCGTCCTTGGTGGTGCATCAGCAGAAGCATGGGGAGTGCCTGCAGTGCTGGATTCATGCTCGGGGAGCCGCTTCTTCGTTGTCCGTGCTCGGCATCCGTGTTACCGCTTCGGTTTGTCGTACGGTATCTCTTGGCCGTGGGAGCCGTTTGTTTGCGGCATCGTAATTTATGCGCCGGGCGGGACGTGTTTCGTCGGACGGTGTGTGTCAGTTGGGCTGCGCCGCTACATGTACGGGCGCACTTTGATGGCGGACGGTGTTGCTGGCTTGCCGGCGGTGTTTGGCCTACTTTTCGCATCGTAATTGGACGGGCGTGTGGACTGCTGCGTGCCGGCGGTAACTGGTGGTTTTTGCATCCGCCAGCACGGCGGTGGTGCTTCCGCCCGCCATCGTAATGTGCCCCTATATTTTTGTAAACGATACTTCGACATTTTTAAAATCAATATTACTTACCTTAAGTCGAAATTCTTTACCACAATATTCTTGCTGTCAATATTTCTGAACCATGATATTTCTGACTCGATATTTGTGCAACTCGATATTTTAAACTCGATATTCTGTCTGCACACCACGTGGGATACATCCTCAGTTGGAGTCCTTTGGATAATCTCTTAGGCTCTTCCAGTTCTGATGTTCTGTTTCCACAGTCCTCGGTTAGTGTCACTCTTCTCTAGCCGATGGCTCTGCGTTGCTTTGAAAATGCTTTAGGCGGTGAGTAGGACTGGTTGGAGGGCTTGGAGAGGAAGATCTCCCTGGGAGACAGCACTTCAGGGGTGACTTCTCTGGGAGGCTGATGATCAATTTGCAAGATCCCGCCAGTTCCCTTCCAAAGCTCTGGCAAGCCTTCCAATGCAGAAGAGTTGGCTCCTAGCACTCAACAATGAATCCCAGGTCCCCAGGTGAAGAACATTTATGTACTCTGCATTTTCTCGTGCTGGAGACTGACGCTTCTGGCTCTGCTCCTACCAGAGATGATCCCAAAGTGAGGGGTCTGCCACTTATGTTATGTTAAAGTTTATTTGTACAGCACACAACCACCAAAGTTTCTTGGCGCAAAACAATTGATATTGCAAAAGTCAGCAAAAGGATATTCTGAAGAAACAACATGGGTCAGTTTAGATGTAATATGTTGAATAAGTACGATTAGAGAGCTTTCCTAAATTTGAGTAAGGAGGGAAGAATACGTAGATTAGGAAGAAACGTGTTCCAAATTTTAGCTGCTGCAATGGAAAAGAATACGTGACAGTACATACTGTGGGAATTTGGCAGTTGTGTTGTTAGAAGAGGAGCCTTACTGTTCTGTGATTGTGGAAATTGTTTGGTCATGAATTCAGGTTTTTTTGAGTAGTTGACTTCATGAACCTTTGTCATTACCTTGAAAACAATCATCTTCTGGACAGGATGCCAATGTAATTTCCTCAGAGTAGAAAAAATGGAATAACATTTTCTTAGCCCACAACAAACCTAGCTGCTGCGTTTTGACCAAGCTGATCCCAGCGATCTCTTATTTTTAGGCTGCCAGTAAAATAGCATCCTTATAATCTAGCTGAGATTGGATTAGAGAGTTAACAACTAGGGGTCGATTCCGATTCGGGCCGGAAAAAGCACCGACCGACTCGGATCCGGAAAAAATACCGACCGACACGTACCCGTGGCGCACGACACGCCAAGTACGATGCAAGGCGCGAAATATCCGACCGACACGTACCGAAACCAAGTCGACCGACCGAGCCGCACGGAAAACAGCAATCCGGCCGGAAAAACACGCGAATTCAACCGACCGACACGCACCCGGAACAAATCCGACCGAAACGTACACGCTAACTCCAAACCGCAAAGTACGATGCAAGGCGCGAAAACCACGAGCGAGTCGGACGGAGGACAAGCCGTACGACCGACACGCATACAAAACCGAGCCGAAGCAACACAATACACCGCGACCGACGCGTACGCAGCATAGAAAACTGCACAAACACAGCGTGAACGAAACGGAGAACACCGTACGAGACCAATGCAGGGTCCGACTCGGTCACAAGAACGTTTCCAACATACACAAACAGCACAAAGGAAAAATCACCCAAAAAAGCCCAAACAAGCAATTACCAAGCCAATAAATACTGGGGGGTGGGGACAGAGAACAAAGACACACCCACAACTCCACCTATATAAAGGACACAAATCACTACCATGAGCCTTTGCAAATGCCATTCCACTGCCAGCACCCAAGAGAAAGCAACCACACACCCACAGCTCATCCCTCACACAAGCCACACACCATCAGCACACCAACAAATACCTACCTCACATACACCCAGCAAAACACACACTCACACACCCTCACCTGCACACCAACACACACATCACCCACCATCACCACCCATCACCATGCCCCCCAAGAAGAATCCCAAGTTCCTAGATAGTGAATTGGAAGTCATGGTAGACGAGATCCTCAGGGTGGAGCCACAGCTGTTTGGCACACTGGTCCAACAGACCCCCATGTCGCAGAAAACCAAGATGTGGGAGAGGATCATCAACAGGGTGAACGCCCAATCACCATGTCGGCGCACAAAGACCGACATCCAGAACAGGTGGTATGACGTGCGCAGGCGGGTACGGGACATGCTGAAGAAAGACTACATCAACAGCCAACACACCGGCAGTGGCCCTCCTGCCAAGCCAATATACCTCAGGCCCTGGGAGGAGAAGGTGCGGGCCATCCTTCCGCCAGTGAGCGTATATGGACTAGAGGACATCCCAGAGCCTGGTGAGTACACAACAAATGTACACAATATACTGCCACAAAACACACACATCACTGTCAAGGGGAGAGTCAAACCATGCACTCATAGCAATTACACAGCAACTAGAATAGAATCATCCCAAAATGTGTATGTCAGTCAGATAAACACAACACATGCCATCAAAAAAGTCACATCCAACTGTGCCAACACATGTACAAACACAACCACAACTACAGCTAGGCAGTGGCACAAATAGAACTAACAAACACATCCACACAACACCAACACACAGTGAAGACCACTCAAAGGAAGGAATTCTGTGTATGCTGGCCAAGTCAGTGTAGCCAATAGCATCATGGGAGTCGCAGTCACACATATTGCCCCCCCCACAACTGTCCCATCAACACCACCATGAACCATGCGCACATCACAGGGAGTGGAGAAGGACTCACAAGATGGCTGACACTGGCTACTGCTGTGGGGAGCACAAGGCCCTGCTGGCAACTGTGCACCAACAAACAGCAGGACACCACTGACTGACATCCTGAGAGACAACTTACACTCCCTGCAATGCAAGCACGTTCCATGGTGGGATATCTGGCTAGCTGGGTGCGAAGGGGGACTTGCAGCACTGACCATAGTCACAAGCACCTCCCTCACACACACCCCAACACAAACTCCACAGAACCCACCTGGTAGAATGCAATGCCCCCATCCTAACACAAGATCCCACAAAGCACCACCACCCTGGGTTATGTTGTGTGAAGCACAGGGACACTCTTGGGACTCTTAGCCAAACAACTGCCAGGACAACACTCCCAGCCATCCTGTCAGCACAGCCAGCCCACCCCACAGGGAAGCAGAGTCAAAGGAAGGAAGCATGGGCATGCTGGGAAGGGGGGTGGAGGCAATAGCATGATGGGAGTCGTAGTCACAGACATTGCTCAGCCTCACAACTGGCCCATCAACACCACCCTGAACCATGCTCACATCACAGGGAGTGGAGAAGGACTCACAAGATGGCTGACACTGGCTACTGCTGTGGGGAGCACAAGGCCCTGCTGCCAACTGTGCACCAACAAACAGCAGGACACCACTGACTGACATCCTGAGAGACAACTTACACTCCCTGCAACGCAAGCACGTTCCATGGTGGGATAACTGACTGGCTGGGTGGGTGGGAAGGAGGGCCGGCTGTCAACCAAACACAACCAATGCAGACCATGTTCACACCCCAGAAAATACATAGAAATGCCCAAATAATGCAGGACAATGTGCCACACCAATATCAACCCCTGACTGTGACGACTTAGGACAATGCAATGTACAGGCCCGCACCCAGAGGCACAGTCACAACTGTCATGTGTGTCAACCATTGATGCCTGCAGAAACATGACATACATTGTTTGTGTCTCCCAAAAACAGGTGATGATGGGGACACAGCAGCAGACGCTGAGGAGTCCCAGTCCCAGGCTCAAGAGGATGCCGAGCTCACTGGCGTCGTACAGCCTCTGTCCTCCTCGGACGATGAAGAACAACCTGGCACATCCGGTGCAAGTCAACATGCAGCACCAGCAGGACCACCAGCTGCAGCACCAGCAGGACCACCAGCTGCACCCCTGCACCCACCCCTACAACGACTGTCACCACGAATACCATCCCTGCCGACATGGACAGAATAAGGAGCAACACCAGCACAGTGACCCTGGACCAACCTGGGGCCATGGACACCACCACCACCACCAACTCCCAAGGTGGACCAGGGTTATCTGTGCGTGCCACTGCACACACTGCACATGTCAGCAGGGGTGGTGGGAGGGGTGGGAGACAGAGGTCGCTGCTTGCAGACGTTGCTGGTGTGCATGACGACCCACAACTGGTACGCATAGCTGATGCATACCAGTCCAGCACCGGAGAGCTCAGCCAGGTAGTGGGGCTCCTCAGAGACATTAAACAGCAGCAGGCTGCCCATCATGCCCGCTTGGACTCCCACATGTCCCACATGGAGTCACACATGTCCCGTGTGGACTCACACATGTCCCGCGTGGAGTCCAAGTGGGATGCACTGCATGAGATGACGGCGGTGCACAGGGACATTTTACAATGCCTCTGCCAGATGAACAGCAACCAGTCCACACCTCCCTGTGTGCCAACAACATCTGGTGCCGAACAAACTGCAACTGCCACAGGGAGGGAGGAGGACTCTGGCGGAGAGTCCCCTGCACCGCAGCAGCCTGCACTTGAGGGCCCCCCCAAGAAGAGGGGTCGTCCGAGGAGGGAAAAGTGAGAGGCCGATGGCCAAGCACAACTCCCAGGAAGCCTGAACCTGTTCTGGATGTTCGCCTTTGTGCACAGACTGTTCACCCTGTTGACGGCAACACTACTCCCACACATTGCATGGGGAGTACAAGTTGGACCAATGTGTCAGACAACTGTGGCCCCGATACTGGGGATCCTGTCTACCAGGACTTTCAATTCACCTAGGAACTTGGGATTGCAAGATTCATGTACAGCACAACCCATCCTATGCACTATTAACACAAATGTATCACAATAAACACACTAATACACCATACTTGCCTCTGTCATGATTCCAACGTGGGTGCTGTTATGGGGATGATGAACTGCAAAATTACACTGTGTATGCGAACAGCAACAGCAAGGACAACACAGGCATGTGAGTACAGGTAACGTGACACACATGAGGGAGACACACCACCAGGGCTACACGACACATACACCCCTAGGCCATCTGACTCATTGCCTACACTGATGTTGCCAGGGAAGACGGTGCAATGCACAGACACCACACCCATTCCCAGTTGTAGTCAAGTAGCCCACAGGTGCAGTAAGCAAATGGCAGTCAAATGTGTGACCACAGACAACGCACATCACAAAGTGAAGCACAGGTTTATTACACAGTTGCAACATGCCGTAACCACTACAGATGCAAGGTAACCCCACCTGGCAGCGGGCACACAGTCAACAACTGTAGACGGAAGGAAGTCCATGGGTGTGGCGCACATCACCTGTAGGGACACAACAGCTACCAGCCTGGATGTGCAATCACGTCGTCGGTGGACACAGTTGACCAAACGAATCTGAAAGTACCCTGTGAAGGACAGAAATGACACACAGTCAAAAGCAATGGAGTACAGGACAGAACAGCAAAACTCATGCACAATACATGTTACAAGATACCCACCCAGAACCAAGTTAGCATGTCAACACTGTTGGGGAGTACAGCCCACCTGTCACCACACATCGCAACACACATCCAGTCAAGTAGCCCATGGACACACTCCAACAGCACCAGAGCACCACCCACACATCATGCCAACTCACATCATTGACATGACACCTCAGGATACTCACATTCAGCTAAAGAAGTTGGTGATGAGCTGTGTGCGGACATCACCATCACCATCATCATCATCATCGTCACTGGCATCGTGGTCCAGGCCAGGATCCTCCACAGGTGGCGGATGTTGGTCATTGTCATCCTGGATGAGAGGCAACTCCTTCCGCACTGCCAGGTTGTGGAGCATGCAGCAGACGATGATAATCTTGCACACTTTCGCAGGGGCATATGGGAGGGACCCTCCGGTCTTGTCCAGGCAGCGGAAGCGGCTCTTCAGGAGACCAAAGGTCCGCTCAATCACTCTCCTGGTCCGACCATGTGCCTCATTGTAGCGCATCTGGGCAGGTGTCACAGGGTTCCTGAGGGGTGTCAGCAACCACGGCATGTTGGGGTATCCCGAGTCACCTATGGACAGACAAGTGCACATTAGCTGACTTGGAAAAGTGGGCGGAATACTACAGATCAGATCACACACAATGGCACAAAGTCAGTACACACCGACAAGCCAGGCACGCTGGTTCTGCATCTGTGCCATCATCCTGGGGATGCGACTACTCCTCATCACAAAGGCATCGTGTGCTGAACCAGGGAAACGGGCACACACGTGTGTGATGGTCATGTCTGCAAGACACACCACCAGTGCATTGACCGAGTGGTAGTGCTTGCGGTTCCTGTAGGCCTGCTCCTGGGCCTGTGGTGGTACCAAAGCCACATGTGTCCCATCAATGGAGCCAATGACATGCGGCATCCTCCCCAGGGCATAAAAGTCACTCTTCACGTCAGTGAGTCGTCGCAGTCTAGGGAAATAGATGTACCGGTTCAGGAAGAGCAACATTGCCGCCAAAACATCGCGGAGCACACGGCTGAACATGGTCTGTGACATCCCACCAGCAGTCGCCACAGTATGTTGGAAGGTACCAGTGGCAAAGAAGTGTAGGGCTGCCATCACCTTCACCTTGGGGGTCAGCGCTGTAGGATACGGCCGGCCAGGCTGCAAATGTGGGGACAACTGCACTGCCAAATCCTCAATCAGCTGCCTGGTGAAGAGGTACCGTCGGATGCTGTCCCGTTCCACCATCGTTGCCAGGTCTGGGAATGGCCGATGGACAGCAGGAGCCCTGCAGTGCAGAGGAGAAGTAAGCAAGATTGTCAGTCACCCCACATATGCGGCATTGAACACACTCAAGATCCCAACATACATCATTATGAGGCACAACTACATGAAGTGTGCAGTACCGGAAGGACATGTATGGTACATACATGGCCAACATCTGTCAACACGGTCCTACAGGTGGCATCAATTTGTCCCAGGTTGGCCCATTGGATATCATGAGGCCGTGTCACAGTTCCCATCTCCTGCTGCCATGTCACAATAACCCCCACAGTGACATGTGAGGACAGATGTGCCCCAGGCACCACAGCTCAACGACAGGTACATTCCCAGGGACCCTGTAATGCCACATGGACACTGGCATTACATGGAGTATCATGTATACACCACAGCAAAACAACCATGAACCCCACAGGTAGTGGCCCACTTGCCACGGCAGGACAGACATGGACGTCTGTGACACACACGCACAACATCAGAGTCCATGCACACACAACGTGGATGTGGAGACTGTCTCCCATTGTGCACATGAAATCAGAGACATTGTAAACACTACATGCACAAAGACTGTGGAGGACCATCACTATTGTGCCACTGGGACACCCTGGCTCAAACATACCGTCCCACATGGGACTCACGGGGTATGTGACATGACATACACATACACCACTGTGAAATGTGACCATGGCACATGCACAGATATGAACAGTTGCACATCACAGTGGTCACGTACACGTAACACCCATGATCCTGTCCCCATGAACACGTGCACAGCCTGGGGGTGGCTGCCCACAGGTGACACCCACAGGACAACATGTACACCAACATACACACAATAGGAAATGCAGCCTTACATGCCTTATGATAAGGTTTGGACAGGCTGTCGTGATGTAGGTGTGCCCCTCACTCCCTGGGAGCTATCTGTGGCTGGCATATGTCCATCTGAGACAGGCATGCTGACATATGCCAGTCACATGTACAGTGATGCGTTGAACAGCAATGGACCGATCGGTGCCTCCGGCCGGCCCATTGCTTTCAATGTGTGCGGGTACGCGTTGTACCCCTGTGCGCGTTGAACAGCAATGGACCGATCGGTGCCTCCGGCCGGCCCATTGCTTTCAATGTGTGCGGGTACGCGTTGTACCCCTGTGCGCGTTGAACAGCAATGGACCGATCGGTGCCTCCGGCCGGCCCATTGCTTTCAATGTGTGCGGGTACGCGTTGTACCCCTGTGCGCGTTGAACTGCAATGGACCGATCGGTGCCTCCGGCCGGCCCATTGCTTTCAATGTGTGCGGGTACGCGTTGTACCCCTGTGCGCGTTGAACAGCAATGGACCGATCGGTGCCTCCGGCCGGCCCATTGCTTTCAATGTGTGCAGGGAACGCGTTGTACCCCTGTGCGCGTTGTACCGCAATGGACCGATCGGTGCCTCCGGCCGGCCCATTGCTTTCAATGTGTGCGGGTACGCGTTGTACCCCTGTGCGCGTTGAACTGCAATGGACCGATCGGTGCCTCCGGCCGGCCCATTGCTTTCAATGTGTGCGGGTACGCGTTGTACCCCTGTGCGCGTTGAACAGCAATGGACCGATCGGTGCCTCCGGCCGGCCCATTGCTTTCAATGTGTGCGGGTACGCGTTGTACCCCTGTGCGCGTTGTACCGCAATGGACCGATCGGTGCGCACCCATTGACAATGGGCTTGCCTGGCAACGGACGCGTTTTCGAATTTCGAACGAGTCGGTTGCTGGAAAATCAGTTGGTCACCCACAACAATGTTGCAAAATCATGTATGTCATGAAGTTGAAGATTTGAAGGATGCTGTGGGCGTGTTTTGGTGCTGCTATTCCATGGATTGGCCAGATTCAGAAGATGCAAACGACTTGGACCTATCACTTTGGACACAAGGGACAGTATCTGCCTCTCCAGCACATATATATTGCTGGCTGTTCCCCTGAGAGCCCACTTGCCTGCACTACATGCTCCAAGACGACATCTGCCACTGCACTGCTGCTGTCTCTGCCCCTCTGGACCCTGCAATGGCACGTACTGTGGAGAGAGCCCCAGCCTTCAGCCTTGAAGAGAACCAGGCCCTGCTGGACAGCCTACTTCCACAGTACAGCAAGCTGTATGGGACACCAGGGGAGCAGGTGAGTGTTCTGTGCACTGCCTTTCTGAATGTGCATTTTGTGTGACTAGCAAGGCTGAGAGTCTGCACGCCACTGGCAAGCAGGCTCACTGAGTAGTTGTCACCCCCCATAGTGTGTAGTGACTTGCACTGGACAGGTATGGTGCAGTGACAGTGCATTTGAACATGGTTTTACTTCCCATGCAATGATACCATGTAGTGACGTCTGGCAAACTGTCCATGGTCAGCTTTGCACTGCCTGTGTACATCATGTGCCCCTGTGTTTGAGACATGTATATACGACTGTGTCATGCACGGATATGTTGCATGTGTGGTAATGGCCTTTTCACTTTGTCATCCTCACAGGTTAATGCCCATCGGAAGCAGGAAATCTGGAAGGACATCGTCCGGGCTGTCCGGTCCGTGGGGGTCTACAAGCGCCGGATCCGCAACTGCCAGAAGAGGTGGCAGGACCTTCGGGGCTGGACCCGGAGGATTGCACGGGTCCAGCTGAAGCTGTCGCCTCCTCGCAGGAGGGGCGGAACACGGACCCTGACCCCCACATGCTCCAGATCCTGGCGGTGGTCTTTCCAGACCTGGATGGGCAGCTGAAGGCCAGACAGCAGCAAGGAGGGGTGAGTCAAAGACTGCACTGTGAACTCTGTATTACATGCTTTGTGCCCTCCTCTGGCCTGGTTCAACTGCCACAGTGCAGCAGTCATGTTGTCCAGGAGCCATGTCCCTCTATTGTGCACTGCCCACTGCTCATCTGATACCCAGGTGTGGCCCTTACAGTCAGGGAATTGTGTCACTTGGGACTGTGTCCTTGCAGTTTGCTTCACTAAAGGTGGGGGACAGCATCTGTTTACCTGACTCTGTTGTGGGCATCATGGGTGGGTCCATTGTTCACACAACGCCTGGGTTTGGACATGTGATCTGCGTGTTGCTTTGATATGTGGTCCACTTGCTGAGCTGAGCCACCACATGTGCCTGGGGTATGTGGCACACGCCCATGCAGCGGGTGGGAACAATGTTTGTGCCCCAGGAGTGTGCAGATTACGTGTGTCACACATACATAGCCAGCTATCCACTGTCCAGGGCACATCCCTCATTCATGTGGAGCAGGACAGTCATGCCTACTCCAGGCCATGCAATGCACTCTGTACTCCCACTCCCGTGTATCAGCTGACACATTGTGCACAGTGATTTGACCCCTCCGGTGTCTGCCTCTGTGTCAGTGTGCTGTGGATTAGTTGCCAGGACTGCTGTGGTGTTTCTTGGTAGGGGCTCAGCATGCCCCTGGAGATGTGACCATAGGAGACGATACTTGTGTGTCACATAGGTGTTTGATCAGCTGCCCGTGCATACTGGGGTATGTGAATGTGATGTTCAGGCAGCTGTTCCCCATTCACATTAAATTGTGAGGGGCTCAGGTTCAGAGGGTAGTGTCACAGGTCTCCCATATGTCCAATAGGTGTGACTTGGACAGATGAGGGTTGAGATGATGTGTTGTGTGGGGGATGTACATGTGCACTTGTGCAGCTCCAGGACTTGCATTCCCCATGACCTACTATTGTGACACAGTGCATAGTGTTGTTGTCTGGCTGCCAAGTCATACATCACTGAGACAGTGATGTGTGACTTAACAGTCATGCCTCTGCCATGGCATGTGTCAACTTATTTGTGGTCCTGCAGGGGAGTGACATGTGCTACATGCACACCATAGTGGCGCTGGCTATCAGGACATGGGTGCATCATGGTGTCTGTCGCTGGTATGCATCACATGCATTTCCTATTTGACTCTGGGCATCCCTTTCATCCGGAAACCTGTACTGACTCAGTGGCAAGAGCTGTGATGTGTCCACACCGTGTCCTCTGCACTGTCCAACTACTGTGTACTTGGTGCATGTGTCCACACTGGGGTGTTGCAATCCAACAGACACCAGACAGATGGGTGCAAGGCCATGTGGGATGTGAGTGCCATGCTTGGCATCAGACTGACAATTGGCTTCTCCTGTTCAGTTAGGGCACTTTTAGCAATGTACAACTAATGATGCCAGGGCTTGCTCTGTGATGTGCTGTGCTCACAGTGGTGTGTGCGTTTGGTGCAGGTGACTGATGTCTGTCTGTTTCCCCATTGTTTGCAGATACATCCACGGCCACGGAAGGGGACAGCTCCACGGACCAGGAGGGGCCAGAGAGCCAGACTGGGTCAGCAGCCGAGGAGTGGTCGGAGGGACCCAGTGGCACGGAGGGCGAGGGGAGCCACACCGAGGAATCCTCAGCACCATCCACCTCAGCTGAGGACCAGAGCAACTCGGAGGATGACTCCCTTGTGGAGGTGGGTGTCAGCAGCCACCACACCCCAGCTAGTGTTGCTGTCCCCGCCACCACCAGCACCACCACCGCCCTCCCATCGGCTCCCATTCCCCAGGTCCGTGGAGGCTCCCATGTTCGGGAGCGTGTCTCCTTTGGCCCAGGCACCGCACCCCCTGCCCCTGTGTCCCCTGCTGCCCTGAGTGAGGAGTCTGTGTACCTCCTTCGCCAGCTCCATGTAGGGCAGACAGCCATGCTGAGTGTCCTCCATGCGCACACCGCACTGTTGACTCAGCTGGTGTCGTTCATGGAGGGCATCTCATCGGGCATGTCTGACCTACAGAGGGGCAACAGGTCCATGGACTCCTCCCTGACGGCAGCAGTGTCCCTCCTCAGACAGTCCCTCACCCCTCCTGCCTCTGCTCCATCCACACTCCCCAGCACCTTGCCAGTCCCAAGCACACACACACCGGCACAGGCACACACCAGCACACACACATCCAGCACACAGACACACACGCCACAAACTAAACGCACACGCACGCACAGTCAGGGGACTGAAACCAGACTCACAGGGGATGGGGCCCTGGTACACACACACGCATCCACGGGCACTGCGCAGTCCTCAGTTGCCTCTCCCTCCAAAGCACCCTCCCTTGCCTCACCTGCAACCCCAAAGACCCAGCGCCTCTTCCTCAGTAACCTCGGCCTCTTCCCCTCCGATCCAGCTGCCCCAGCATCCAGGGGGAAGAGGAAGCCCCCCCACACGGAGCAGAGTGCCCCTCACCCCCGGACACCCTCCCCCAGGCGCAGACAGACTGAGGCCCCCACCCGCAAGTCCCCCCGGAGTGGTAAGAGCAAGACCCCGCCGCCGCCCTGCAGCTCAAGCACCAGGTCACCTTCCTCCATCCCTCAGGCCCCCACTCCACAGGTGCCCCCGCCACACCCTGCCCCAGGTTCCCCCACCCACAGATATACCATCCCCAAGAGGCTCCGGCCTTCTCCCCCTGCCACTTGCTCTCCCGGCACCACACCCCCGCTGCGCTTGTCTGTGCCACTGATGTGGTGAGGGTGTCCTCCCCCTCTGTCCAGCCCACCTTGCCTGTTCCCCATTCTCCTCCCCTGGTGGTAGGCACTGCAGTGGAGTCCACTACCACCCTGTCTGACTTGGGCACTGCAGTGGCGGACCTGTCCACTCCATCTGCAGGGTCCACTGCAGTCGTGCCGGCACCCACAACATCTGAGCCATGCCCCCCAGTTGTGCCGGCACACACCATGTCAGACACCTCCACTGCAGTTGTCAGTGCCTCTCCAGCACCCACCACCCCTTCCCTGCTTCCTCCTGGTGAGCCCTGATCCTGTCCCTGCGGTGCCTGGCCTACCCCCCCCGGTTGCCCCTCCTAGTGGATTGTCCCTGGTTTTGTGCAGGCATGTGTAGGGTGGCATCTGCCACTGTCACCCACTTGTGACTTTGTTGATGGACTGGCCATTGGCCTTTGTTTATGTTCTACCGGACTTCTACTTTTAATGCCACATATGCTGAATAAAGCAACTTTCTGTTCTCTAGTGCTTTTGCTTCTGATGTACATGATGTTGATGATGCTAACAATGCCCTTGCTGCAGTGATGGTGATATTTGGTCTCATGATAATGAAGTGTTACTGTGCAGGAACCCATGTGGTCCAGGGGTTATGTGTCCTATCCTGTGGTGTATCCATGTCATCCATAGCAGCATCTGAGGGTGTCATGTGTTCAGTATTTGGCAATGAGATTTCCTACTTAGATTGGCAACTTCACATCTGTGGCTTCCACCCCTGCACATCTGTTGTGCCTGCCATTGTTCTATTCGTCTACTTCCCTGACCGTGTGGCCATCTCCAGTGAACATGCAGGTTTGGGCATCAATGGGGAAGGACTCATCTGTGTTGTCAGTGCAACATTGCTATACAAGTGTGTTGGATCTGTGCTGATGATTCCGTTGGCACTTCCATGACCAGGCTGATGGGACGGGAGCCCTCATTTGTTGCTAATTGTTGATTGTGTGTCCCATTGCTGCCATGGTATGGTATCTGTTCGCCTCACATCTGCAGTCTCCACAGGGTATCTGCATGTGTGTGCCCATTGGTGCAAATATGTGGGTCTGCATTCGGATGGTCACTTCTGTCATTGTGTCATTGATGATTGTTGACGGTGTCAGCCCCCATGGGTGTTGTTTGTCTGCACATGGCCAAAGTTATGTCTTATTTGCACTGCAGGATTTGGCTCCCCCAATTTATGTTGCAATGGGACACATACACTACTTTGCCACTGATGTGTTTGTTGTTCTGTGACCAGGAATCATCCATGCAGTTTGGCAGTTGCACCTCTTACTTTGTCAACACTTGCCTTTTGGTCACTGTGATGATGGGGGTTTGGACCCCATTGCCACAATGTTCAAAATGTGCTTCAGCTATGGACCCCACACTTACATTTTGGTCACTGTGGTGATGGGGGTTTGGACCCCATTGCCACAATGTTCAAAATGTGCTTCAGCTATGGACCCCACACTTACATTTTGGTCACTGTGATGATGGGGGTTTGGACCCCATTGCCACAATGTTCAAAATGTGCTTCTGCTATGGACCCCACACTTACATTTTGGTCACTGTGATGATGGGGGTTTGGACCCCATTGCCACAATGTTCAAAATTGTGCTTCTGCTATGGACCCCACACTTACATTTTGGTCACTGTGATGATGGGGGTTTGGACCCCATTGCCACAATGTTCAAAATGTGCTTCAGCTATGGACCCCACACTTACCTTTTGGTCACTGTGATGATGGGGGTTTGGACCCCATTGCCACAATGTTCAAAATGTGCTTCAGCTATGGACCCCACACTTACCTTTTGGTCACTGTGATGATGGGGTTTGGACCCCATTGCCACAATGTTCAAAATGTGCTTCTGCTATGGACCCCACACTTACATTTTGGTCACTGTGATGATGGGGGTTTGGACCCCATTGCCACAATGTTCAAAATGTGCTTCAGCTATGGACCCCACACTTACATTTTGGTCACTGTGATGATGGGGGTTTGGACCCCATTGCCACAATGTTCAAAATGTGCTTCTGCTATGGACCCCACACTTACATTTTGGTCACTGTGATGATGGGGGTTTGGACCCCATTGCCACAATGTTCAAAATGTGCTTCTGCTATGGACCCCACACTTACATTTTGGTCACTGTGATGATGGGGGTTTGGACCCCATTGCCACAATGTTCAAAATGTGCTTCAGCTATGGACCCCACACTTACATTTTGGTCACTGTGATGATGGGGGTTTGGACCCCATTGCCACAATGGTCATGGCCTGCTTGCATTGTGGGTGCCACACACATATATGTGTGGCACATGTGCTAGGGGGTCACATTGTATGTTCAAAGTCATGTTACGGTGTTGTAGGCATTTGACACAGTCTACACACGCTTGTCATGGTGTTGGGGGATGTCTTCTTCTTGCATTCCCTAGGTTGTGGTGTGCTGGTTGTGTCATGCATTGTCCATCCTATGAGTGGGGGTGGTAGTAGTGGTAGGCATCCTGCCCCCTGGGTGAGGGTGGTAGTAGTGGTGGGCATCCTGCCCCCTGGCTAAGGGTGGTAGTAGTGGTAGGCATCCTGCCCCCTGGGTGAGGGTGGTAGTAGTGGTAGGCATCCTGTCCCCCTGTGTAAGGGTGGTAGTAGTGGTAGGCATCCTGCCCCCCTGGGTAAGGGTGGTAGTAGTGGTAGGCATCCTGCCCCCCTGGGTGAGGGTGGTAGTAGTGGTAGGCATCCTGCCCCCTGTGTAAGGGTGGTAGTAGTGGTAGGCATCCTGCCCCCCTGGGTGAGGGTGGTAGTAGTGGTAGGCATCCTGCCCCCTGTGTAAGGGTGGTAGTAGTGGTAGGCATCCTGCCCCCCTGGGTAAGGGTGGTAGTAGTGGTAGGCATCCTGCCCCCTGGGTGATGGTGGTAGTAGTGGTAGGCATCCTGCCCCCTGGGTGCGGGTGGTAGTAGTGGTAGGCATCCTGCCCCCTGTGTAAGGGTGGTAGTAGTGGTAGGCATCCTGCCCCCCTGGGTAAGGGTGGTAGTAGTGGTAGGCATCCTGCCCCCTGGGTGAGGGTGGTAGTAGTGGTAGGCATCCTGCCCCCTGGCTAAGGGTGGTGGTAGGCATCCAGCCCCCCTGGGTGAGGGTGGTAGTAGTGGTAGGCATCCTGCCCCCTGGGTGAGGGTGGTAGTAGTGGTAGGCATCCTGCCCCCCTGGGTGAGGGTGGTAGTAGTGGTGGGCATCCTGCCCCCTGGCTAAGGGTGGTAGTAGTGGTAGGCATCCTGCCCCCCTGGGTGAGGGTGGTAGTAGTGGTAGGCATCCTGCCCCCCTGTGTAAGGGTGGTAGTAGTGGTAGGCATCCTGCCCCCCTGGGTAAGGGTGGTAGTAGTGGTAGGCATCCTGCCCCCTGGGTGATGGTGGTAGTAGTGGTAGGCATCCTGCCCCCCTGGGTGAGGGTGGTAGTAGTGGTAGGCATCCTGCCCCCTGTGTAAGGGTGGTAGTAGTGGTAGGCATCCTGCCCCCCTGGGTAAGGGTGGTAGTAGTGGTAGGCATCCTGCCCTCCCTGGGTGATGGTGGTAGTAGTGGTAGGCATCCTGCCCCCCCTGTGTAAGGGTGGTAGTAGTGGTAGGCATCTTGCCCCCTGGGTAAGGGTGGTAGTAGTGGTAGGCATCCTGCCCCCCTGGCTAAGGGTGGTAGTAGTGGTGGGCATCCTGCCCCCTGGGTGAGGGTGGTAGTAGTGGTAGGCATCCTGCCCCCTGGCTAAGGGTGGTAGTAGTGGTAGGCATCCTGCCCCCCTGGCTAAGGGTGGTAGTAGTGGTGGGCATCCTGCCCCCTGGGTGAGGGTGGTAGTAGTGGTAGGCATCCTGCCCCCTGGCTAAGGGTGGTGGTAGGCATCCAGCCCCCCTGGGTGAGGGTGGTAGTAGTGGTAAGCATCCTGCCCCCTGGCTAAGGGTGGTAGTAGTGGTAGGCATCCTGCCCCCTGGGTGAGGGTGGTAGTAGTGGTAGGCATCCTGCCCCCTGGCTAAGGGTGGTGGTAGGCATCCAGCCCCCCTGGGTGAGGGTGGTAGTAGTGGTGGGCATCCTGCCCCCCTGGCTAAGGGTGGTAGTAGTGGTAGGCATCCTGCCCCCCTGGGTGAGGGTGGTAGTAGTTGTAGGCATCCTGCCTCCCCTGTGTAAGGGTGGTAGTAGTGGTAGGCATCCTGCCCCCTGTGTAAGGGTGGTAGTAGTGGTAGGCATCCTGCCCCCCTGGGTGAGGGTGGTAGTAGTGGTAGGCATCCTGCCCCCTGGGTGAGGGTGATAGTAGTGGTAGGCATCCTGCCCCCCTGTGTAAGGGTGGTAGTAGTGGTAGGCATCCTGCCCCCTGGGTAAGGGTGGTAGTAGTGGTAGGCATCCTGCCCCCTGGGTGATGGTGGTAGTAGTGGTAGGCATCCTGCCCCCCTGGGTGAGGGTGGTAGTAGTGGTAGGCATCCTGCCCCCTGTGTAAGGGTGGTTGTAGTGGTAGGCATCCTGCCCCCCTGAGTAAGGGTGGTAGTAGTGGTAGGCATCCTGCCCCCTGGGTGAGGGTGGTAGTAGTGGTAGGCATCCTGCCCCCCTGGCTAAGGGTGGTGGTAGGCATCCAGCCCCCCTGGGTGAGGGTGGTAGTAGTGGTAGGCATCCTGCCCCCCTGGGTGAGGGTGGTAGTAGTGGTAGGCATCCTGCCCCCCTGGGTGAGGGTGGTAGTAGTGGTGGGCATCCTGCCCCCTGGCTAAGGGTGGTAGTAGTGGTAGGCATCCTGCCCCCTGGGTGAGGGTGGTAGTAGTGGTAGGCATCCTGCCCCCCTGTGTAAGGGTGGTAGTAGTGGTAGGCATCCTGCCCCCTGGGTAAGGGTGGTAGTAGTGGTAGGCATCCTGCCCCCCTGGGTGATGGTGGTAGTAGTGGTAGGCATCCTGCCCCCCTGGGTGAGGGTGGTAGTAGTGGTAGGCATCCTGCCCCCTGTGTAAGGGTGGTAGTAGTGGTAGGCATCCTGCCCCCCTGGGTAAGGATGGTAGTAGTGGTAGGCATCCTGCCCCCCTGGGTGATGGTGGTAGTAGTGGTAGGCATCCTGCCCCCCTGTGTAAGGGTGGTAGTAGTGGTAGGCATCCTGCCCCCCTGGGTAAGGGTGGTAGTAGTGGTAGGCATCCTGCCCCCCTGGCTAAGGGTGGTAGTAGTGGTGGGCATCCTGCCCCCCTGGGTGAGGGTGGTAGTAGTGGTAGGCATCCTGCCCCCCTGGCTAAGGGTGGTAGTAGTGGTAGGCATCCTGCCCCCCTGGTTAAGGGTGGTAGTAGTGGTGGGCATCCTGCCCCCCTGGGTGAGGGTGGTAGTAGTGGTAGGCATCCTGCCCCCTGGCTAAGGGTGGTGGTAGGCATCCAGCCCCCCTGGGTGAGGGTGGTAGTAGTGGTAAGCATCCTGCCCCCTGGCTAAGGGTGGTAGTAGTGGTAGGCATCCTGCCCCCCTGGGTGAGGGTGGTAGTAGTGGTAGGCATCCTGCCCCCTGGCTAAGGGTGGTGGTAGGCATCCAGCCCCCCTGGGTGAGGGTGGTAGTAGTGGTGGGCATCCTGCCCCCCTGGCTAAGGGTGGTAGTAGTGGTAGGCATCCTGCCCCCCTGGGTGAGGGTGGTAGTAGTTGTAGGCATCCTGCCCCCCTGTGTAAGGGTGGTAGTAGTGGTAGGCATCCTGCCCCCCTGTGTAAGGGTGGTAGTAGTGGTAGGCATCCTGCCCCCCTGGGTGAGGGTGGTAGTAGTGGTAGGCATCCTGCCCCCTTGGTGAGGGTGGTAGTAGTGGTGGGCATGCTGCCCCCTGGCTAAGGGTGGTAGTAGTGGTAGGCATCCTGCCCCCTGGGTGAGGGTGGTAGTAGTGGTAGGCATCCTGCCCCCTGGGTGAGGGTGGTAGTAGTGGTAGGCATCCTGCCCCCCTGGGTGAGGGTGGTTGTGGTGGTGGGCATCATGCCACCCCTGGGTGAGGGTGGTAGTGGTGGTAGGCATCATGCCACCCCTGGGTAGGGGTGGTGGTGCGCATTCAGGCCCCTGTGTGCATATGTGGCATTGGTGATGGGCATCCCGCCCCTATGGTGCTGCTGTTGCTGGTGTAAGTATATTCTGCATCCCTCTGTGTGTGTGATGTGTCGTGTACGTGTTGTATGTGTTTTGTGGTTGGTGTCTGGCTTACCTTCTGCGCCGTACGCGTCCGTGCCTGTTCCGGTAGTAAATGTAGAATATTGGTATGATCGGGACGAAGGGATTCATGGTTGGTTCGTGTCGTTCGTCCTTCTCGTTGCTTCGCGTCGTCCTCGTCGCTTCGCCTCGTCCTCGTCGCTTCGCCTCGTCCTCGTCGCTGGCGTGTTCGCCTCGTAGCCGTGGATCGTGTTGTGGCGCGAATCGGAGCTTATGTGCGCCTCTCCCGGATGCTTTGACGTGCCGTGCGTAGCGACGGGTTCGGCGCATACGGAAAGCGCATCGTACTTGTCCGGCCGGACGGGGCTGCATTTTTCCTTCCGTGCGACTCGATTCGGCGTTTCCGGATTCGCCTCAGTCGGAGAACAGGACCTGGTTTGGGTGAGTACGGCTCGGCCGGATTTTTGCTGTTGTGCGCATCGTACTTGCTCGTTCGGTGTACTGTACGGATCGGTCGGGAAACAGGCTTTCGCATGGCTTTTTTCCCGACCGAATGGTATTGGGTGCGCCTCCGACCGAGATCGGAATCGGCCCCCTAGTATCTTGAATTTAGAATCTAGAACTGGCATTATTTTTTGCAGCGTCTTTAAATAAAAAAAACTGATTTTGGCTGTGTGAGAAACATCTGATTCGAGGCCAAGTTTGGAATCTTTATAGTTACCAAGGTTTCACAACTAGCTGGTTGCTATTTTGAGAGGAGTCAGTCATGAGCCAATGTATAATATCAAACTGCCTTTTTGGTGAAATTAAGTGGACTTTTGTTTTGTTCTGCCTTATTTCAAATAGTTCAAAGGCATCCACCATTGAGTGGCAGACAGGCTGTTGGCCAAAAATGACATTGATGATCCCAAGCAGGAGAGATACTAAAGATCAAGTGCGTTTCATTTCCGTACATGTAAAATTCTTAGCTAATGGAGTCGTTTTGTGAGTGGGCTCAAATAATCACTTAAGAGTAAAGGGATAAAATGAACCCCTGTGGGATTCCACACTTGATAATTTTCAAATCAACTGCTGAACACTCATTGAGAAATAAGCCAGTGGAAAGACTACTTTTGATATCTTCCAACAAATGCGATTCTCATATAGGTTGAAACTCTTCGAGGGTGAAATTGAGTGATGCAGAGTCACTAGGAGAAGCTTAGAAATCTGGTCTGGGAATTCTTTTAGATTCAGCCCATTGCGCCGCCGGTGCGTCACTTTCTTTGACACACCGGCGGCGCAGTATGCCTCCCCATATTTACAAGGCCACGTAAATCCACCCTGCGTGGCTTTTCCTGGCCTTGTAAATATAGCCCCATTTCACGTATTACTCTGCGTGAAAGGGGTGTTCCCTGGGTGTTGGGTGTTGCTGTGGGTGCTCCCATGCAACATCCATGGAACCTGATGCATTCCCAGATTTGCAAGGTTTTGTAAACCTGGGGATGGGTCAGATTCCGACGCCCCCCCCAGGAGAGGCATAAAGGAGGCACAACAAGGAGAAATACCTTTATTTCTCCTCATATTTCCTTTTTCTATGTGTGCTGCATTCTGCAGCACACATAGAAAGAGGAAAATACCTCTTGTGATTGTTTTTGTGGAGGAAGGTGTCCCTTCCTGCACAAAAAACAATCACCCCTACAACGTAGACACCCTTGCACCATGGCGCAAGGGTGCCTGCATTAGCGCATGGCAGCCCATTGTACACCAGCGCAGGGGAAAATGACAGGAATGCGCTGTATCTTGTAGATACGGCGCATTCCTGCCCTTTTCTTTTGACGCAAGGCAGCGCAACAGGAAGGCTTGTTGCCCTGCATCAAAATATTGTACATGAGGCCCTCAATATCTTTCTTAATGACTTCAGAACTGCAGTTGAAAGCCTCGTACTCTCGCAGTTGCATGGGGGTAGCACCCTGCTCCATGGCCTCATAGACTCCGGTTAAGCACTCCTTTAGGGCATTCTACTTGCCGCAGCATGTGTCATCCAGGGCTTGAAGAAACATTATCACATCACCCTATCAGGATGGAACTCCATTATCTCCCCTTGATGGCCCACAAAATCTTCAAAAGCAGCTGCATCATTTACAAGGCCATCACGACCAGCACCCTGCTTATCTTTCAGACACGCTCTCCATCTCTGGAGGTTCTCGTCACCATGAAACTGCAAACTTAAGAAGTGTAAAACAGAAAAAACAAGGCAAAAGGCCTTTTACATCTATATGGCCAGGATCAGGAACAACATCCCTGTACCCATCTGGACTGCCCCAATACTGTCCCGATTTAGGAAATATTTGAAGGCATGCCTCTTTAAAGAACACTACTTCATAGTGCATGAATCATCCAAAAACCAACTACCTTTAATATCACTCATTGACTTTATGCTCGTCGTTGACCTTGTACAGCGCTTTGCTGCCTTTTGACTAGGTTTGTGCTGTAGAAATACCACAACCATACATACCTGTGGAGGGAGTTTGGCTCTATCATGGACCCTATCTTAAAGTGTTTTTGTACCACTCTCTTAATTTGATTGAAAGATGAATAAGTGGTAATTTACTCCTTTGGAAAAGCATATCTCTGCAAAGATATATTTTTCCAGCAGTGGACAAGGACACGGTCTGAGGGGGTTAGGAAGGAACAGTACTCTTTATGACTTCCCCACTTCATAAGGAGTAGAGAAGCATGCATAATTGATTTTACTCACTGCTGTTAGCCAACAATTGAATTGCAGAGACATGGGCCAAATATATCATATATGGGTGAAGAGGATGTGGTATAGCAATACAAGGTTTTGGGTAATAGGTTATCCTTGTAACGTGGTGTTTTTTCACTCTTGCTTAGACACTGCCAGGGAATGCCTCCCATTGCCCATAGAATTATTAGGTGACCTGAGATTCCAGCAGTTCAGGTGAAACTTTATAGTACATCTAGTAGATGTTTTGAGATCTTACAACCTGGAATTATGAAGTGAGTAAAGATAGAGAGCTATTCTCTTTGAGGGATTTGACACCTGTGACCTGTGGTATGGTCCACCTGAAATGGAAAATGAGGAGGCACTTTAGGAAAATAAACTGATAGTCCTGTAATGACTGCTTCAGCGAACCTTGTATTGTTCACCCCAGCATTCAGAAATGGACTAGCTACATGGCAACCCAGATGTCTTTCAGAACAATATCAGTAAAAAACATATATTTATTAACTCTCCACAATGGGTAAAATCAAGAGCTGTTCTGAAACCACATAAACACTGGCTTACGAGGAACCCGGAGAAAAGAAACACCGTTTTTGCAGTTGTGGAAAAACCTAGTTAATTCTCTGACAAATAACTTTACAGCTTTTGGGTTAGTTATGTAGCTTTCCTTGAACAAATCTTACTTTAAACTACATCTAAATACAGGAAATAAGTGTTGGTAGTAGACTAGGACTCCTGGCATGCAGGCACCTGATATGAGCAATTTTTAGACTGAGCTTGCAACAATTGTGCACTGGAACCAGTAGTGTACACCCCTCACAATAATCAGGTTGATCTAGTAAGGAGGCATAGACATGTTTTCTTAAGTCAGAAATTGTATTTAATTCTCTGCTGAAGATGCACTTGGGGGCCGTGGCCAACAGGCGCAAGATGGTGGATGCTGATTTCTAGTGTCCCACGAGATCCTCCTAAAATCCTTCAACACCTGCCAAGCAGTTCATGACCAAGACGGGGTCCTACATTCTCTCCTGCCAGGTAATGGGGTTGGATTGTCCCTTGGGGGGATTCTTGCTTTACACCTACACACTATAGGTACACACAGAGTAGGGTTTGCATAGTAGGAGTATGTTGATTACTTCCTTGTATCATATGCCTGCATATATACACTGTTTTAGCACCATGGTAGACATGTACCGACTATTTACGCTTTTGGTGATTGTAATCACTTTCATCTGCTTCTGTCTACTGATCATCGATGCACATATATTCTATACAAGAATAACTTTGGTTCAATAAATATATTGAAAATGTCCCACTGTCTATTCTCTGTACATTTCTCTGAGCACAAGGAGCACAAGTGACTGAGCGAAAGGTTCCGATCTGTTACCACGATCCCTGAGGGGTCAGGGTTGTCATGTTCGATGGTTGCCAGACACTATTCGCTCCCTGGTAAGGTTAGGGGGGCTTACGGTGGCACTGTGAGCTAGCTGGTCTTTAGGCCAACATATCCTGCGAGGGTGCATGGAATCAGTCTAGGCACCTCACCCAAAGTTTATGTTGTCAAACAGTTAACAAATGCGCAGGCCCTACCTATTAGTGAGAACTACATGACAAGGTTTGCGTTGTAAAGGCAGTGCGTGGTAAAGGCATTGCGTGGTAATGGATGCATGGTAAAGTCATGTGTCATAAATGCATTTGTTAAGTCTTACAACCGTCAGATAATGTTTGAAGTGGGTGGGATGGTGAAGGAGGTATACCAGCTGATTAGAGAGAGGGCATATCAAGAGATAGCTACACTTAGTTGTCGAAGATAAGGGTGAAGATTGTATGGGGCCGAACTGAGAGAACTCAAGACAGCTGATCATAAGTGCAGGGAATGGTGGTGAAAATGAGAGAGGTGGAGTTGGGAGGGAAAATGGGAAAGATTTAGGTGAACGTGAAATAAGGAGAGAGAAATCTGAGCAAATTAGAGTGATGAAGTTGTAATAAGAGGCACATTCTGAACCCAAATTCTAGTGAAGGGTGTGCAGAGAAAGGAGAAAGAAAAGAGAGAACCCATCTGATACAGAGGTGAGAGAATTAGAGAGAGATATGATGGGAAATATGTGAACAATAGGAATGAGAATTGGTAGTGGGAGGGAACAGGTAATAGAACTGTGAGAATAAGAGAGAGAGTTGCTTATAAAAGTGTGGTTAATAGGTGAACTGGGAGAGGAGAACACATCACAGGGTGATGTAGATAAATGATTAAAGTGATGTGTATGACATAAAAAGTTGAAGATTAGAGGAAGATGGGGAAGGAAGGAGATAAGAAGATAGCGGATATGGAGGTGAGAGGTAGAGATGGGTAATGGAAGAGACATGGGATGATATGATAAAGGTATGAATGGCATGTCTATTTTATTAATGTTGCAGTAATTGTAGAGTGTATACCTTTAGTGATGTACTTGCTGTGACATCACCAGGGTCAAAGGTCATATAGCATCACTGTCGGGAAGACATCAAAGGCAATATGATGTCACTTCCTGTGATGTCACTGGGGTCAAAGGCATGTGATGTCACTTCCGCTACCTCTGGCATTTTGGTGCATTGCTGTCTATGCTTGTGAGCATAATTTAGATTTAGATTGGGCATTGTACATCACACATTCTCTTTTCCAAAACGTTGGGCCTATTCTGAAATATCTCTTCTTAACTATGTTATAATAATCCATTGCAGTCAACAATGCATTTTATGTTTTACTCTCATTATAAAAGTTTATGTAGAAACTTAATAGACTATTTTCAAAATGTGAAAATTTAAGGTGTTACAGGCCAGCATTTCTTTACCTACAGTTACTATCCACACCTTCAGTCCGTTATAGCATACTCCATTTTTTACGCACCATCACAAAATTAAAGAATGAGATAAAAAAAATGATTTTAAGTATGTCTCAAATGAATAATATGAAGTATGTTCCAAAGAGCAATAGCTACATGGTAAAGTTATTTATATTGTTAGCTTTAAGGGTTAATGTTTTTTAACCAAAATAAAAATGTACATTAGTTTTCAAGGACCCTCCTGCCTACCTGTCATGGCCACGAATCTTCATTTGCAGTAAAGTGTATTTGCCATAAAGTTTGTAGAGGAACACAATCCAAATCCCTAATATACTACCAGCCCTAAGACTCTGGATGTGTTTTGTCTGTAACATTACACAGAAATCATCTGGTGTTAAAAAATTGCCCTGCCTGCAGAGTCACCTGTGATTGTTTGCCTTTTTTTTTTAACCCTATTTTTGTTGGCTGTAGAACTCTTTCTTCTTTATCCCTGCAAAACAATGGTAAACTGCTAGTACTCTCCTTATTAAACATGGTAAAATAGGTATACACTGGATTGGTACATTTAATTTACCCTAAATCCCTAAATCCGTAGTACTACATGTACTGTAAATGCAAATTAAAAGCTTCTAGTGGGCTTCAGCACTCACTGTGCCACCCACTAAAGTAGCACTGTAAAGCAAGTCTCTGAGCATTCCACTGCAGTCTGTGTGTGCAGTTTTAAAACTGCCATTTCAACCTGGCAATACAAACCTTCCTTTTTAATACTAATAAGTCATCCTAAAGTAGGCCTTAAATGCCCATAGGGCAGGGTGCATGGTATTTTAAAAGTAGGGCATGTGCTTTTAATGTTTTACATGTCCTGGCAGTAAAAAAAATCAACAGTTGTTTTTCACTGTGGCAAGGGTGGCTCTCCGATAGGGTAACACTGGTTTAGGCAATTAAATTAAATAAGTGCTAAATCCAGTATGGTAATACCTAGGAAATAGTTCACGGACTCATATTAATAGTAATTTAGGGGCAGATGCATCAAGCATTTTTCTCCTCGCAAATGGGCCGATTCGCAGAATCGGCCCGTTTGCTATCGCAAAAAATGCTTTAGCGATGCATCAAACCCAATTTTGCGATTCGGTAACCTATTACCGAATCGCAAAATGGGTTTGGGATTCGCTATTTGGAAGGGGCGTGTTTAGGGCGTCCCTTCCAAATAGCGAATCCTAACAGTATGCATGAATGTTTTGTGACCGTGAATGCGGACGCAAAACATTCGCATATTACCACCTACTTCAAGTTGGTGGTAAGACATTTGCAAATGGGAAGGGGTCCCCAAGGGACCCCTTCCCCTTGTGAATGTTTGTAAAAGCATTTTTAAGAGCAGGCAGTGGTCCCATGGACCACTGCCTGCTCTTAAAAATGAAAGAAAACTTTTCATTTTCTTTTTGTAAAGCATCTCGTTTTCCTTTAAGGAAAACGGGCTGCTTTACAAAAAAAATGATTGCTTTATTTAAAAGTAATCACAGACATGGTGGTCTGCTGATCTCAGCAGGCCACCATCCTGTGATTTTGCGATTCCTAGGGGTCGCAAATTGCGACCTACCTCATTAATATTCATTAGGTAGATCATTTGCGACCCCTTAGGAATCGCAGAAAGTGTACTGCACACTTTCATGCATGCCGTTTTGCGATTCCCTAATTGCGAATAGCAAAGATTCGCAATTAGGGAATCGCAAAACATTTTCTTGATGCATCTGGCCCTTAAATTCCAACATAATGGTCAAGTCTGATTTTATATCTCTATTTTGGAAATGACACTTTTAGAAAGTTGTTCTTTTCCTGCCTAAAACCAAAGGACTTTCCTGCAAGTGTCCAGCTGTCAGCTGACCCCTGGTGCTTACCATATTGTGAGATGTGTTTTGCTTCCAGACAGTGGATAAGGACTCTTGGTGTGGGGAGGGGGACTCCTCCCTTGACAGCGTGGCCTGGGGGCTGTGCTTAGACCCTGACTGAGCTTCAAAGGATGCCAACCTTGTCACTGGCAGATGAAGCTCACACCTAGGCCTCCCTCCCCTTTGTCTCTCTAGTCAGGCTGGCATCAACCCAGTGAGGGTAGAGGAACTGATAAGAACTAGTTTAGGGAGTAGACAAAGGCTTCCCCTCCACTCATAGTGGGGGAGTGGGTAATAAGTGTAGGCAACAGACCTCTCCTAAGGCAACTCCTGCGCCTCTGAGGAATCAAAAGAAGGACTTCCCTGCTGTCTGAAGAACCTGAAGGAGGACTGGAGCTGCTTGACTTGAGCCCAGGACCCCAGAAGTGTCTCCAAGGGTCAGTTGACTGACCTCCTGTTTGAGCTACAGGGACATAACAAGTTTCCAGAGGCTTCTCTCCCTGCAACTGCCCAGCTGACCAGTTCCAACTGGACCTGCGCTGAGCGCTGCTGCTGACCTCTGTTGGAGTGAGTTCTAACCCTCATGTGGTGCCTCGCCAGGTCTTAACCCTTGGCTGGTGTTAGAGTGTGCTCATCCTGTCCCAAACTGCAAGAAGTAGGACACAGAAACCTTTTGGCTGGAGAACCAATGGAGACCAAGGCTTCAGTTGAAGCCACAGCCACAAAATTTGAATTGCCGGTCAGCCTCAGCTTGTTGGGTTACCGAGCTGAAGGAGATCTGACTTCCAGAAAAGGTTTGGAATCTGGACCGATCCTGAGCAGCATCCAGTCGACCTCAAACACCCAACGATGTTAAAATCAAAGATATTAACAATCAAGAATGTAAAAAATATGTAGTATAAAAAGAACTAAAGAAATGCTGTTGCGGAAAGCCAAGGATTATAATGTGCCCACTATACTCAGTGTCAGTTTATTACAAACGCTGCCTTAAAAAATATCATCATGAAACTTTCTAACAGAAAGTATCTTTCTTTCAGATACCATTTACGTGCAGCATATCTAACTATGTGGGATTAGAAAGGGAGAGCTCTCTGGCCAGCAGTCATGGCATTCACCAGATTGCACACACTACCTGTCTTTTACTATGTTCACCCACATCACAGAATTAGTTTTCATCGTATCATGCTGCAATCTAGTTTAGAAAAAAGAGAGTTCAATTGGTCTGAAGCACCAACTGTTACCTTACCAATATTTTGCCTAGAAGTTCTCAGTGCAAATCCCCCACGCTGTAGGTTAGGTTACACAATCAAATATGGCACTATCTAATGCTTTGATAGTCTGGCATCCAGGATGTGAAATACATCTCTTACCCTCTATGGACATAGTCTCCAAATAACAAAACTCATCCCGAGCGAGGATGATAAGGCAGACATTGCTTCTGAATGCAAACCAAATTTCCCATGAGTGTGCTGAACTCTTAGGAAGTCTGGAAATGGTGGTAGCCATTTTGATATTATCGAGTTCAAGTGTCTTTATCCTTTAAAGTGTCCTTGCTGGGCAATCAAGATTCTTTGATATGACCTTGTTACTAGGTCTTGTGAAAACCCCTGCTAAAAATGTTGGTTTCCTTTGGCCTAGCAGAAATAGGTAGAATCTGCGCCTTTCAAAGACTGTGTAGTTTTTGCTTAATTTGCCAGCTTTGTTTGCTCTTCCACTTCCTTTATCATTCATGGGGCTTGTTTAGCAATAGGCAGTATCCTTGACTTTAAGAAAATGCATGGCTGCTGCTCATGTAACAAATTCCAATTTGTGCCCTTTTGGCATCTTATTACTTACTCAGTGCCATCTTTGCGTGGTGCGTGTTGACATATGGATTACTGGGCCTTCTCTGATTACCCCCTATTTTTGGTGTACACATACTCAGCATCCCTCTGCTCTTATGGCCAGGCTGGTGTTGTGCAGCTGTCTTTGGGACTTATTCTGAGTTTGACAGTGTGGGACGGCATACACATGTTGTGCCCCCCTGTGTGCATCCACACAGCATGAGGTGCCAGGGGGCCCTGTAGGGCCCCCTTTGTTTCCTCTACACCATGGTTTTTATGGCGGGCTCACCGCCATGAAAACCGTGGCAAAGAGAAAACGTGTAATATGCGTAATATGCAGCATTCCTGAGTCCGTAATATGCTTGGCGGGAACACCGCGGTCCTGCCAAGCATATTGCAGACTCAGGACCGCTGCACAGCCACCAGGGAATGGCGGTCCTTTGTCAGTTGCGATGGTTGTGGTGGTCCCAGGGCAGCCTGACTGCCCTAGTCATAATAGGGTGGTCAGGAGACCGCCACCGTGAGTCTGGCGGTCATAATAAGGGCCTATATGTTTTAGTCCTTATTACAATTATAATTTGTGTGTCTATCTCTCACTGGCCTCACTATTCACACCGCCAGACACTGTGTCCCATAACATGATAGCCGCACCTCAGTGGTCATCATGCATAAAATGAAAACACTTTCCACATAGACACAAAAAAAACAACACCCTTCCAACCAAACACCCTACAGAATATAGCTTGCTATCCATGTGGTTACTGCTATATCACACCACATAGTGGTAGTAAGCGCTATCTGAATTCCATAATACAATACAATCCGCAACTGGTATGTTAACAGCCCTCTCCATTACTTTGCAAGTATCTATGTTTGGCATTTGAAGGGGTTGGGAGGGTCTGTCTAAACAGCCATGTTTAGCTGTTCATGCTTGTGGCATGACATCAGGGACATGCCAAACACTCCGGAAAAAAGCTGAAATGGAGGAGGGACAACAGCACCAAGATTCTTGCATGTAAAGAGGATCATGTGGAAAGCAAACTTGATATTTGGATTTTGTACACAGTTTGAAAAAGATTTTATTTCTGATTTGTTCGTTCATTCAATAGTCTTTATTCGATCATAACAATGACCATAAAAACACAGATTTAAATATACATTAGACATCATATAGTTTTTTAGAGTCAGAGATTGTTACGAAAACATTACACATCAGTTAGTACAAATTTAAAAACACCATAAAAATCTAATTTACAAATGGTATAAAAATTATTTTATGGGTGCCCGTGGGGGCTAACATTAATTTGAATACTGTTAACAATATAATCAGGGCTAAAATAAATATTCTTATGAAGCATACCTCCTCCTCAATTTTATTGCAGACAAAATTTAATTAAGGACAGAAAAACAAATTGTAGAAGTATTTAAGCATTTTAAAAAGATCAGCCTCTCTTGGTGCAATGTAAAGTGCTCCTGCTTTAAAAGTGGTTGTAAGAAGAGTCTTTTCAAGCTGCAAAGTGCAAAAAAGCATAAAATGCACTGTCGTTTGGGTCGAGGAATTATTACATGGACAGCCTGGAAGAGATTCAAACCAGGAGCCAGGAAAGGGGAAAGCAATCAAATAGTGAATTGAATGTAACCTGAGTCTCGTAAGGTAAAACCTGTGTTCTGTTTATTCCACCCAGATTAGATTCTGCTCTATCCCAGGCGATGTGGAAATTGGCAAATAGTAAAGAACTGAAGTTAAATGGCTTGATCATGCGATTCTAATCTCTTCATTCATCATGAGAAATCTTTCCTTAACTATGGCCTTAGTTTGGGGCCTAATACTATCTGGAAGTTCAAAAAGGTTAACCAGGCCCATATCATTAACGCTTTTCCTGACATATGCCATCCAAGGGATAGAGTATCTATTGTCCAAATTCAGACAATCACTCAGAATGCCTCTCGAAAAACCTGCTTGTGGGGTACACCAAATTTTAACCAAGAGTAAAAGGGGGGCATTTTAACTTTGTCTTCCAAATAGCCTATACCCAATTCACTGTGGGAGCTGAAGCTTGGGGCCATACCTAATTCACCATGGGAGCTAAAGCTTGGGGTTGATTTAGGGATGCCCAGTATCCAGCAGAGGAACTTGTTTTTGAAAGCCTGCATTCTAGCTGGTGCTTCATGGCCCTCCACTCCGGCTCCATATGTTCCCACGCCCAGACATCTGGATATATTTCTGATTCATAATCTGCACAGCTGATGTCAGATTTTGTAATTACAACATTCCAGCTTCAGACTGAGGTGAGAAGATTGATTTCAAAACTACTTCTGAGAGCAATGTGGGCAGGTTCTGGTCTAATCTTCATGATAGTCAGAACGCAGGAAAGTAAAGTCTAGGAATCCCTAACTGCAGCCTGCAAAGAGGAAGCAAGATAGAGCAGCTGAGCCATGATCAAGGCATATCAAGTCCAGTCCCAGCTTTAGATAGGATGAGAAGCTTCAGCTCTATCTGAACCTGGGAGAGGGCCTGATGTTGTGTCTCACTTACAAATGGACACAGGGACACACTGATGAGCAACCTGACAGCCCCATTGTAGTAGATGCAGTCCGCTGCCTGAGGCATGCGCACCATGCCTGCCAATTAACATTCTTTGTGTCTGTGTGAGTGGACACAGGTAAAGTACAACCCTCAGAGTTGTGCAATCCAGAAATCCTCCTCCAGGCGGATATGTATTTACACCGCAATCTGAAGATGGATGACAGTTCAGTTCCCTAAACCAGTGATTCCCAATCTGTGCGCCGTGGCACCCTGGTGCGCCGTGAAAGCGAGCCAGGGGTGCCGTGAACAGATGCTTACCAAGATAGTGTTTGGTAAATGAACAGAAGCATGTATTGTAATTTATAGTGCTACGATGAGGCTAAAGCGTGTATAAAAGATTTATAGATAAAGGCACAGTATTCAGAAGTCATTCGGGGCACAAGACGGCACCCTGATGACACGTGGAGCAAGAGACTTGAAAATAACACCATGCTGGTTTAATGTCATTGAAGTGTCTGTCCCGTGACGGTCAGCAAACTGTACTGTCTGGAGAACTTGAGAGGGGAACAGATAGAGCGGGCACAGAGGCGTCAATAAACTCTCTCTGAATGCGCAGGTAAAAAACGAGAGCAGGCTTATCTTTCTACCTGCAGAGGTGAGCTCAGACCTGCTCCGAGACTCCTCTACCTTCTGGCACTCAGAGAGGTGATGGCGCTAGCTTCTGTGGCTTTAGTTACCTAGTAACTATTGAAACAATATTGTGAGATTTAGGGAAAAAGTAAGTGGCGAGAAGAGCACGGGGGCTTTCCTCAAGAGGTCCGTTGAACGGCAGGCACTTTCACTCAATTTTATAGTAAGCGCTTTGTTCCTTTTCTCAAAAGTAATGGTTTGCTTAAACATATGCTTTGAGAAGCAAGCACACAGTGTTAGGCTGCACCCATTTGCTAATGAAACAACACTGCGGGTCTCTGGCACCCCCGTGAAGCAGAAAAAGAGCAAGCCATAGACATCAAGTGAAGTACTGTCGCCTCAGTGCATGCCTACTAGACATTAGTTGTACTACTTTCATTACTGATCTCGTGAACTGCTCTATAGTCCCACTACATTTTAAAACCATTTTAAATCTCTATCACTTTTTTTCATAGTGAAATTGAAGTAATGACCGGGTTCCAGCTAAAAATAAACGCAGTGTGTTTTAGCTCAGTAACTTGCAGGGTGGCATCACACGGGCACACACTGACTAATCCCACTGTAAGTGACTCAAAGAGAGCCTCATAGAACGTTTTTAAAATCTTATTGTGGAATTCCTTGATTTCCAGAGTCTTGAGGTTATAGTCCCAGTATAACACACCCCATTCTTTGTATAAACCTTTAACAACACGAAAAGAAAAGAAAAAAAAGGGGTGAAGGAAACCATACTTAGCTTCACAATTTAATTGATTATAAATAAATGCGTGATGAGCAAAAACGTGACAGTTCACAGCCTAGATAAGAGCGGATGATGTACAAGTCTGCCTTTAAAATGAAAAACAAACTCTAGAGCAAAATCAGCACACATAGCTCGTTTTGGTTTAACGCTCTGCATAATACTGAACACTGCTTCAGCATTCTCTGCGCCATAATCTCCAACACCATTTTCAACCCTGGCGACTCCCTTACACTTCCCTTGAATTCAAAGTCCTTCACCTATGCGACCTTAGTACAACCATCATCTTCTTTCATTTTCATAACTGCACCCTCATTCCCATTTTCCTTCTGCCAATTTCCAATTCAAAGTAATTGTTCCAATCCCTGACCTTGAACTATGATAATCCTTGCCCTACTCATCCTGACTTCACCTTCACCCAATCATCTTTCACAATCCACCCTCAATTCTTCATTTTTTGCACATCCTTTCCCACCTTTTTCTTCAACCACTTTTTTTACTAACTTTGAATTAGTCTCTCTTTGTCCCATTATGCACTGCATGTACAAAACCTGTCTACCACATCTTTCTCTACTTTTAGCCTGTTTAACCATGCCATCCCTATGCAAAAGCACAGCATGTTTTGAAACCCTGCTGATTGGCAGGAAAGCTGCTTTTAAATATATTCTAGTAGTATTTAAAGTAAAATCAGTTTCCTTGCCCTGATCTGGAAGACCTCTGTCATATTTAACAGCAGCCAGTTCTGACTTTTTTGACATCTCTTTGCACTGTGGGTCATGCGGTTTTACTGACATAGTATACCGGGATAACATCTATGATTATAATACCTTCATCCCAATAATTTGCAGCGAGAAAAATGAAAGTACTCCAGAGGCCGGACTAATATCACCGCACCTGCCAAAAAAAAAGTAACATAATGGGGAGCCGCAGCCAACGACCCATATGTCAAGGGAGCCGCGGGTTGAAAAAGTTTGGGAACCACTGCCCTAAACCCTTCCTTCTTCCTTTTTCCTTTTTCCTTCTTCCTTCTTCCATCTTCCTTCTCCTCCTGCAATAAGCTAGAGGGTTCTCTGCCATTACACACGCTGGCTTAGTGCATTAAAATATGATCATGTCTGCTTGTCTTTGTTTACGAATAAGGGCAGTGTGTGGTGGCTCCCAGTTGGCAGGGCACTGCCCATACAGCCCTGTTGATGGGCTGTCACTGAAGTAGACCTGTGAATATCTGTGGAAACAAGTGTACATGCTTGCATATGCACAGAGGCACTGCCTTTGCATGAGCGTTTGCATGACCTCATACTTGAGATCTAGCATGTCCACAGGTCTGACTGCCTGAATGTGTATGTGTTTGATGTACACACTACATGGCAAGGGTATGCCCAGATGTGGGTTCTGTGCTCACTGTGCCTCTGGAACCAAACTATACCCGACTGATGCACCCTAATTAGGGCAAAATAAGCCTTGGGTTGCTTGTGTTCTAGTTCACGGAGGAACTGGCCTGTCAGTTTGGGCTGGACTGTTCAGACTGAAACTGGGTCAAGACCAAAGAACAATGGATTGGGAAGCTACCCCGAGTGATTGCCAGTGGTTAGACAAATTGCAAGCATTCCTCCCATCACCTTTTGTGTATTTGCTGACTGCCCAAATGACGATCTGTATAATCACTATACGATTGTCTATGTGATCACCTGCATGACCGATTACTCAACCACTTCAGTACAGATTTCCCTGTCAGTGACAACTTATATAACAAATAGCATGGAAGTTTTGAATGGCAGACTACTAACAAACTGCATGACAACTTTGTGATAAACTGCATGAGAAATTATAGCTCCATATTTTAATTGCTGTAAGCATCCTATGGAGTGACCTGCTACTTTTAAGTAAATCCCTATATACATCTGATTACAGTACTGCAGAAGTGAGGAGGAAGGTACCGCTGCAAAGGATGTGGCACAATGGAGAAAAACACCATGTATCTGAATATAATTTACAGTTGTACAGGGTAACATTTCTCTGCCTGATTGACTGCAAAGCTATAGGAGTAACAATGATATGGTGTCTGCCTTCAGACAAAGGCTGCAGCCCTGGGTGAAGTGGCTCCCTGCAGGCTAGGATTTACTGATAAAAAGAAAGATTCCATACAGAAAGCAGCAAATACTAGGGCAATGAAAATGTCAATTATACTGTTAATATATGTAATTTACTTCTGTTAAAGAATTAAATCGACTGACTCTTGTTTATATTAGAATGTTTGCCAGTTGTATGATAACCTTAGTCCATGTAGACCCAGTGCAGTCAGCACTTTACCAAATTGTTCTCAATATTTTTTATTTAGTAAGGTTCATTTTCCCCTGAAATATCTCCATGTTGACATGGATAAAGTATACCTGCTGTGAAGCATGGATGTTATTGTATGCATTTTGTAAACAAACCCTTCATTTTAGATTAAAAAATGTGTTTATACTTATAAAAAAAAGCTGGGTCATAGGAAATAATACTGCATAAGAAGCACTGAAATGTAGGTTACACTGAAAAGAAGGAAAGGTTACAAGGGATGGAAAATGGAAAGCACCAAGATAAAGGACTGGATACTAGAGATCTGCAACATGTCACTTCTACATGCGAAGTTGTGCAAACCTTACGATTGAGTTCTTTGTGAAATTGTGACATTTCTTGGAATGTTTTCACTTAAACCCAACAGCACAGTTTCCTTCCCACACTTGGGTGTGTGCATAATTATTTTTCTATTTGCAGTGTTGATCACCCATCCAGACGTTTAAATATTTTCACATTTCTCTCTGGCTCAAACACATTTTTCTCATGCACCCTCATTAGGCCGATTTAATCATTGGCAAACTAAGTTGCTAATGACAATTCCACCTATACAAATGTCAGTATTGACAGGGGAGTAGCCTAATCAGCAAAATTCTAGGAGGGCTCGCTAATTTCCAAACTAAAAAAGCAGTGGGCGGCAGGGTGGAGGGGTGAGATGGCCAAGGTTCGGATGGACTGTTTTCATGAGGGCTAGAGTGAGTACTGATTTGCATTAGGTGGGCCTTTGTCTAGAGTGGCATAATGGACGTCCAATAATGGGTTAGCATGCTACCCTAGCAATTGCCACTGGTTAGACTATTTGCAACTTTCATCCCATCAATGTTTGAGTGTTTGATTGCCAGTAGTATGCCTGGAAACCTGAAAGTGGTGAAGCTACTGACAGTGTTTGTGAATTCTAAAATTTAGTAAATTTGCACCCATTTAAGGGGTACATCTATGTGTGCAGATTTACTACTTTTGTTTAGGGTAAAATAGTCACTTTATATATTTAAGATCCCAATCCAAAAAATGAACAAGTTAAAACCTCTTACTAAAATGAGATACACACGAATACTCAACACAGACATGGCAGACCCGACGCAGGACCACCAGACCCAGCTATCAAACTAAGAATACATTTGAGAGGTGTAACACCCCAAACACCACCCCTGAAGCTATGCCTCTGCATTTCCCACATGGGCCAGGTAGTTCTCCTTGGAAACTCATGACTACAGTCACATACAACAGAACGGCCTGGAGTCCCTGCCCTGGGATTACTTATCTTAAATGTATTTACTCTGCACGCTTACTTTGTCTCTGCTACAAGAAGCTTTGATGGTAGATCTATCAAATCAGCGCATGTGGGTAGGGCTCAATATTTCTACTCATCACCGTTTGCAAATTATTTTATCAAGTGACTGACGGCTTCATGTACTAAACTTGAATTGCAAATAGAGCAGAGCACAAATGCAACTTAATAGGGCAAGCCGAGCCATGGGTCTGGCTTACCTGTAAGAGTCCAAGCACAAGCAAAGCCATGAAAACCTTTGCCATGCATATTGTGCATCAAACATAATGTAAAAATATTATACAATCTCTTCAAAATACAAAAAAGTGTATTCCTTTAACATGTGGAACTCTTTCCCTTTCAGACTATATTTCTGCATATCATCAAAACACATAAACCTATAGAGCCACTGAGTGAAAAAACAATAAAGATATTCAATCAGCACATTATGCACCATGCTCATGTTACGTCAGCCTAATATTGGACATACACAAAAATGTGATGAGATGTCCTCACACACCACCAGGTGTCATGCTTCATCATAGGACTCCCCTCGCTCTTCGAAATCCCCATTTGATGAAGAGTGGTTTGTCACCCTGGAGTCAGGGAGGCACCTTTATCTAACTATGGATCTGTGATAATAAAGTAAAAAACAATGTGGCACACCAATATGACCTTTATATTGGATGGGGTACCACTTGGTATTAAAAATATAGTGTAGGGAAAAGGGGAACTAGTACCCCGTCACCATTCAAACCGTCAACATGTTTCTGCCTGCTGGCTGTAGATTTCCGTATATTATTGTTTGAATGCTATATAGTTTTATCAGTAAAACTGCATGTGAGTAGGAACGTTTTGTGGCCATTTCAATGGAAAGTTTCTGTCTGCAAATGGCAGTGTGCTACCACATCAAGCTTTAGTAATATATATACATATATATATATATATATATATATATATATATATATATATATATATATATATATATATATATATATATATATATATATATATATATACATATATATATATATACCAATCGAAAAGCGCTCCACTTTAGGAAATGCCTGCGTGAGGCATTTCCTAAAGTGGAGCGCTTTCGATTGGTATATATGCGGCCGGCTCTAGGTCGCGGAAATGCCCCCTTGCTGACAGTGCGAGTCTATGGCACCGATGATTGAAGTGGTGCCATGTGAGCAACGTGAAGTGGTTGGTGGACTATGAACAGGCGGAGTTACTCAGCGGTGTGTTACAAGCAAACCCACTCGGGAATTTAATCATTTGAGGAGAAGTACGGACTGCAAGATCCAGAATGCTCTGATGAACACGCCCACTGAGGCTGCATTTAAAAATTACGCTGCAAGAGCGGCGTCACTGTTACTTACCGGACCTCTGCTGCCCAAGCCAGTGAACAAGGGGAACATCCCTGAAACGCGTATGGTGACATTGGGCTGACTGACTGCTTGAACTGCTGTTAGTGTAACTCTGCAGTCTGCCAATAAAGAAACGAAAGAAAACACGCTGCGTGAGGCATTTCCTAAAGTGGAGCGCTTTTCGATTGGTATATATATATATATATATATATATATATATATACATATATATATATACATATATATATATATATATATATTAAATAGTTTTTAAATATTAGCTGACAACCATTCCTGCACACATTCTGATGACTATGATATTAGTTACCAAAGAGGTAAGTCAGGGGTCATGTGCACCCTATATGTGGGCTGGATTTTTATTATACATGGAGCAAAAGTTTAGTCTATTGAATCAAACAAGCAATTTTGCTATTTTGTAGAACAGACATGCTGAACTCACAAATTTGAAGGTGCTCTTGTATGTGATAATGAAGAAAAAGGTGACTCAGTGAAATAAAATATTTGCCTAAGATCACACAATTTGAGACCAGTTTACAGGTCAAGTGCATTTCAGTTATGTCAAGTAGATTATTAAAGTCACTATACTTGCAGGTCTGGTAACAATTTTCTTATTTTTAAGGCCTGCTCAGAATATTCTCCAGTAGTCAGACTGGATCCAGAAATTTTTGAGCAGCACCTCTGCATGCCGGTAGGTGGCATTGCTTGGTTCCTCATCGGCGTTGTCAGCATCATCTGCAGTAGAAGTGACGTGTGTAGTACCTACATAGGCGCCACCCCAGCTTGCTGACAATAGTTATTTTCTTGCTGCGCCATCAGCGCAGATCTCGAGAGACAATTTATTTCAACGATTTGTCAACCTTTTTTTAGACCTTGTCTCCCAGTGCGTGAGGATATCACCCAAAAAATCTGAAAAACCTGTGGTGTTTAAATCTTGTGGTTTCTGTCACAGCCAGATGTCTGTGTGGTTTGTCTCTGGTGTTTAGAGCTGGGCCATGAGTCCAAGACCTCTGAGGGCTGCTGCACCATGCTGCAGGAGCGCTTTCTGAAGCACATGTTTGCCTGATGTCGGTTAACTGTGCAACACTCCTGGTCCCGGTTGTGTGGACAGTACCAGGCCCATTCGCAGAGCCATTCCAGGTGCTCATGGTTGGCCTCAAAGTTATTGGGTAAGACCCACAATAAATCAAAGAAGTTGAAGCATTCTTTGACTATGCTGCTCCAATCCAAGTTATAGGACGAGGCGCGGGAATGACGTCACCACTCTAGACCCCACACTCACTCATTAGTCGTGGAGCCTGCCTCTGAGTCTGCATATTCCAGTGTTTGCTGGAGAGACCCCTTACCAACCCCTCTGGAGTGCCTTCGGACCCCATGAGTTCGGCGGGTGCTCCCACTGGATTTCCCCTGCGCTGGTGGATGCCAGTGGTCTGGACACTTCCCCAGACTTTGGCCTAGTCTCTCCTAGTGTCACTTCGGAGGGAGAGGCTTTGTTTGCCATGGTGGTGAGGAGGGCAGCTGAGGTCCTGGACCTTACGTTGCCCTCAGTGGCAGTCAAGACAATTATCTTGGCAGAGGTGTTTCAGCCAGGAGTCAAACCCCACAGAACCTCTCCTCCGGTTTAATGAAGCATTCACAGATGTCCTGCTCGGGACATGGGCCAAGCTCTACGCAAGAGATCCTGTGCACAGGACAATTGCCCGCCACCATCACGCTACTACTGGGGGCCCAGCTTTCCTCACCCAGCACCCCGCCACTAAGAGTCTGGTTGTCCAGGCCTCCACCCCCAAAGTTAACCCTAACGTGTTCCCTACCACACCACCAGAAAGGGAATCCAAGAGGCTGGATACCTTTGGCAAGAGAATGTTATCTTCCATCAGCCTTGCACTGTGGTCGGTGAACACTGCATCCCTCTTGGGCCAATACATTCGCACAGGATTTGGTGGCACAATCGCTGCCCATGGTCTTGGAGGAGCCTGGGCCATACTGACACAGGCTATTGCAGATGGCGGGATACACCAAAGTTCACCATTCGCTGGAGACTCTTTATGACCTACATTCTAGGCAGAGCGTTTGTGTCACCAGTGGCACTCAGAATCCACGTCTGGCTGAAATCTACTGGCTTTTTGAGGGATGTCCGGGCATCACTTATGGACCTGCCCTTTGATGGCATCCGCCTCTTTGGCGATAAGGCAGATTTCGTGCTGAAGCGCTTTAACGGCAACCTGGCCACTACCTGGTCATTGGGCATTGCCATGGCTCCCGTCAACTCCAATCTGTCTTTTACCCCTTACGTGGCTAAGTTAGGGGCTCCTTGCTATGTCCATTCCTGACCAGACACCAAGGCCCCCAGTCTCCCCAATCTTTTTGTGGCCACGGACACAGTTCTCACAAGCCTCGAGAGACACACAGCCAAAGGTCTACCCAGTCCACCTCCCACAGCAGCCGCAGCCGTGGACTAAAAATCCCTTTAGTTTGCCCTCCTATCATCACGGGCACCCAGTGGGCAGCAGGATCCGACATCACCTGGCCCGCTGGCAGTTTAAAAACAAAAAAAATTATTGGAGTTTTATATCGCACAAACTCGACCCGAAGGTATCAGAGTGCTTTGCATGAGCACCAGTTGCATTACAGACAGACACATTCATTTTGTTAGGCACGGGGAGATTAAGTGATTTGCCCAGAATCACAGGATGTTGGGCGTCCCTGCCGAGACTCGGACCCTGTTCCCGGGCATCGAGGTCGACCACTCTAGCCATAAGGCCACATCTCTAACCCTGGACAAGTGGGTACTCCGAATTGTTCAGCAGGGTTACTCCATCCCTTTCTTAGAAACCCCACCACCCATGCCACCATCCCCAAACCAGCTGACGGAGGGCCATCTCTCCCAGGAAATACATGCTCTTTTGGCCAAAGGAGCCATCGACAAGCTGCCTGCATCAGAAGTAGGACATTGTTGCTATTCCAACTATTTCTGGTGACCGAGAAGGAAGGAGACCTCCGCCCTATTTTAGACATGCACCCTCTCAACTTCTTCCTAGAGAAGGAAAAACTCAAAATACTCATGTTGCCTCAGGTTCTGCTGCCCTGGAACCTGGAAACTGGATGGTAGCGCTGAACTTGCAGGATGCCTACTTCCATATAAACATCCTGCCTGCCCACAGGCATTGCCTGTGGTTCACAGTGGGCCAAGAGCATATTCAGGTCGCTGTGCTCCTTTTTGGCCTCACCAGCGCTGCTTGGCTTTTCACTAAGGTGATGGCGGTGGTGTTCCAGCCTTCTCCTATTTCGGCAATTGGCTGTTGAAAGTGGGCTCACCCCAGGCAGTCGTCTCTGACCTCTTGCATTTGCTGGGGTTCACTATCAATGTGCTGAAGACATACCTGACACCCTCTCAGATGTTCTGTTAGAAATGGGGTTTCTGGTTGGCTAGGGTATACACCTAAGCCAGGCAGAACCCACCACACTAGTCGGGGTAAGGGAGTTACACACCCAAAATAACCCCTGCTCACCCCTTGGTAGCTTGGAAGAGCATTCAGGCTTATCCCAGAGGCAATGTGTAAAGCGTTTGCGCAACACACACACACACACCAGTGACACACAAGGCACACCACAAAAAGAGATTTCACACAAGGTTATATAAAAATATCCTTTGTATTGTACATAAAGCACTTTAGACCATAATCACATAAATCACTTCGCCAACCAAGTGATTGTCATGACATCACTTAGATAATAAATCCCTTTGCCCTAAGGCAATGGTCATAACAGCATGGGTAGTGCAATAGGGTAAATACCCCTAGATTGCACACATCACAAAAACACCATCACTGTGCACATAAAGGCAACTTCCTGAAATAATAATCAGTATCCTGATACTGTAGGGCATAAAGCAATACATATCACATCAGGCAGGAATATGAAGAAGTTAGGTTGAGGCATAACACATAAGAATTACCAGCATATCACATAATCACAAGTACCCCTATGAGTGCACGTAGGTCATCACAGCTCATCATGCATTACCATAAGCGCCTAGATCGCCAAATACTCTCTTAGGACCTAAAGGGCAGTATAACTGTACTCCTGCTACATGGTATATGGTAGCTCCGGTACAAGACTTGTGTGCATCCTGGCATTGCCACCCCACACATCGGGCACCAGCACTCATGCACCCTATTATGGGATGCGTGGAAATTCGTCAGTTGCTTCCCAAATGCAGCCCATACCCTCAATCTCCATGCAAATATTGAGAAGAAAAAAAAAGGATGTGGTTGTTCTCACTAGGGGAATTACGGTGATCTGGACAAGCCCTCCGGCTCTGTGGCCATGTCCAGTGCGGAGCTCCATCTCACCCTGGCCCCCCCTCGGAACCTGTGAGAACTCGGGAGGTAAATGTACCCTACCAAAGCACCCGCACTGTTCAGTGCGTGCGAGTTTCAGTGAAGGGCTCCCCGTCATTGAGGGCTACTGCCGACTGCGGGCGCCCTCACTCAGTCTCTCCCCTAGTGCAGGGAGTGTGGTCGAACCATGTTTGGGAGCCCCGCAAGTCCGTAGAGAGAGGCACCGGTCTCTGGGACACACAGGAGATTCCTAACATCAAATAAATGTAATTCTGATGAGCATAAGACATGCAAGAAATTCAGTTGCAGCAATACAGAGGATAAGAAAATAGAATTTGATGATCAGTGTACAGGTTTCGATCCTCCTGTCTATGCATGAATAAATCTAAAGTCACCTAAACTAGTCCTAAACTAAAGTTGAAAAACTGGGGAAACCTAGTTAAATGAGGGAAAGCAGTGTTGTAGGGATTCTGCACATACACAGAGCTATGCACAGGATAATAGGACCTCGGAATATAGTGGTGAGCCAACAATAAACCTTAGCACCTAAAACCCCAACCCGACTAGCTGTAGCGTCTCATCAGCAACAATGCTACCAATGATTAGACAACCCAGAACACGGTATCTCTCTCTCTCGGGACTCGCAGTAGCAAGAACACCCTTTCATACTTCACTCATACCTGTCAACAACGCGCGTAAGAAGAGACACTGTATAGTTTAAAATGTTTATTTCAACTAACGTGCTCTAAGATACAGTACACGTGCCAGTACTATCAGCATAATGCATAATGATAAAATAAGCAGCATAGTTACAACTCCATAGAATACAAACGGGGAAAGCATTTCATAAAGCAGTGGATATAAGGCTAAATGACCTTAACACCCTCCCCGTGCTAGTAGCTAGTTTATTATAAAAATAGAAGACCTCTGGGCTTTGACTAGCGAACCCCCATACCTCAATATCTAGATGCAAAGTTTACATCATCAGATACAAACAGCTCTTCTCTCTGGAAAGGTTGTTCTCCAAGTGTCTCTTACAGTGAAAAAACACAATATTAAAGGCAAAGGAATTTCTCCAAGGCAGCTGTAAATAGAGTGTTATGTCTAGGTGCGAGGGACTGGCCAAATCAGCAGGAACAAGGGACGTTGTTTTTCGACCTTGTACATGATGTGCAGACGTAGCCCAAAAGGGAACAGGAGAAGAGGGGAAAGATAGAAATGCAGACAGTGCCGGGCAGAAGCAGAGGCATGAAAAACAACGGCACAAAGGAACGTGCGCAAAAAAGGCCTCATGGCAGCTAGGCCTAAGCCAACGTAGCAAGGCAGACCAGGAGGCCACAAACCACACGACACCCTCCCCTGGGCAGTCCAACAGTCAAGAAGATGACAGGGTCCAATCAAACTGAGCAGAACAGAACGGATGTTGTGAAGCGAACCCCAGAAAGGACAACGAAAGTGAGAAGTGGATAAAAAAAATCAAAAAGAGGGACACACATCCAGTGAGGCAGGTCACAGAAAGCGAAAACCCTCTCAATCCAATAGAGTGTAAGTGCAAAAAAACGCCACACCTTCCAAGAGGACATCATTGGAATCGTCGGAAAAAAGCGACGCCATCCAGTCAAGTAAATCAAAGCTGCAGTCATGGTCCTCGCAAGAGGGAGCAGCAAACAGCAATGCGGGACAACTTGCGTGATACTCAATATAACTCTGTTGTAGGAGACTCTGAGCAGCCGCCCAGATATCCCATTGTGCCAAAATCCCCAGTGCAGCCTCACGCGCCATGTAGCCTGCAGCGGAACAGTCCCGTTCATGGGCCTCTAGGGGACCCACCAACTGAACAAAATCCGGAACAGACAAAGACGTATTGGAGAGGCAATAATCCATGGCCCACGAGAATGGACATCTGATGCAAGACATCACAGGTTGCACGCAAGTGAAATACGCAAAGCGAAAAGAAAGTGTATAGGACACACTCATTGTCGCCAACGGCAGGATGCCGAAGCCAGCGAGGAGGCGTTCACGGAGCATCTGGAGCCGACCTGGCTCGAGAAGGGCCCATGGAGGTGCAGCCATTGCGTAGGAAACAGACCAACAGCAGGACACCAGCCGCCAGGGCGAGGATCAGTGGAAAGCCACCAAAGACGCTGGAAAAGATGGAATGAATAAAAGCCGGTATTACACCAAAAATAGTTTGAAAAGAGGTCACAAGGCCAGATCCCACAACTTTAAAAAAGTGCACCAGACCTTCAGTGCGGGACGCATTAAAAACACGGTGAATCAGTTCACCGAAATATTGTGGGAGGTTAGTGTTCAAAAGGGCCTGTATTTCACTGTGGGTACTTGCCACCTGGAGAATGAACGTCTCCCGGGCAGATGTGAGCATAACCTCCTGATTCAATAATAGCGCCTTTATTCTGCTCAATTTATTGAAATCCGCCTTCAGAGTAGGAATGGAAGGCCACACAGAACTATCTATGATGTCGTGCGGGGAGGAAAAAGCACATTTTTGCAGCAGACAACCCTGTGGGAAACAGTAACAATATATGGTATGCCGGCCAGCAGGCCACAGCAGTCTTGGTTATTTAAAAGCAAATAGCTACCATTAGCAAGCACAGTGAAAGTAGGAGAAATAGCAGGAGCTGGAATACCCTTTAACACACAAGCAAGATTCGGAGCCGAAACGTTACAAGCTCCGTGCAACTTAATGTGTTTGCAAATAAGGGAATGACCCACAGTTGAATCGCATGACTCCCCCGTGAGAAAAACCTCCCTCCCGTCTCTAAGGCATTTAAACATGAAAGGCAGGGACCAAAGTTCATGCAGGAAGGCACTGCCCAAAGTCTGGAAACGGCCTACAGGATAATGCTTCATGCACAAACTAAATTCAAACAATGAAAAAGGCAAAGCGATAACCCCGTGTACTAGCCACACAGCAGAATCCAATTCCGCAATAGAGAACGGTAAGGGCTCTATCTTTTCAATATGTAACAGAGTGTATGCTGCATCCTTCATAGACATGAATCGCTGTTTCTCAGTCAAATTAAAAGGTGAAAATAAGGCAGAGGTGTTCAAAAATTGCCAAGGAACTTTCCCCATTTTAAGTGTTTGCAAAGTCCAAGCAAACTGCATTACTGAACGCAATTGATCCTGACCACACAGAAACATCATCTTGTACAATATCAACAACAGAGGAAATAATATTTTCTAAGGTGTAAATGCGGGAAGACAGGGTATTAATACTATTGTCAACAACAGCAAGCACCTTTTCCAAATTTGCTTGATCGATTTCCCGCAGACGGGAAGCAGCTTCAATTTGCGAAAGCTTCCAGAGTTCATTATAAGTTTCATAAAGGAATCTCTTAGGTCGAGGACCACGAGGCCCCAGAACAAAATCGGACAGATCAATGTTGCCTGATAGGAGCGATAAATGTTGTTTAACAGAATCTAGGGAAGAGTGCTGCAACCACTGTTTACATAATTTACCAACAGAATATGTCGTCACAGTATGAGAGTCAGAAAACCTGGGATCAGGCCTATCCTGTTTGTAACCAGGAACTGAGTCATGAAAACGCAATTGGCAGGCATTAGATGCAATGGGCCAAGCCAACCAGGGTGACTGAACCAACGTAGAGACATTAAACGAATTGTTCAGAAACAAAACCTGCAATTCGGCAAGGGACATATTAAAGTGTAAGCTTTTGTTGGGAGTAGAGGACAAGACAGGAAAGGATGGGGCATTCAATTGTTTGGACGTAGCCAAGCGCCAACATGTCGTTTGATAGACGGTCTGATTTAAAAATAGAATTTGGGCTGGGATGAGGCAAGCACGGTGCAAGGCTTCTGTGCCCTGCACCTGCCATGCTTTTGTGCCCCAAATAGATTTTAAATCTATGGTGTCACGCCAGTGTTCATACCCATTGAATGAATGAATGAATGAATGAATGAATTGACATTTATAGAGCGCATGGCTACCCGAAGGCATCCCAGCGCTAAGTAGGCGGATGAAGTCCCTACCGGTTTTTTGGGGAAGAGCCAGGTTTTCAGAGCCCTACGAAAGGCAAGGTGGTTGGGTTCTTTGCGAAGCTGAAGAGGTAGAGAGTTCCAGAGCCTGGAGGCATTGTAAGAGAACAGCCGCCCCCCACTTTTAGCCCTCCTAATTCTAGGAACCACGGCCAGATGAAGCTCATCTGAACGTAGACGTCTGTTGGCTCGATAGGGCTGAACCAGGGGGGCTATGATAGCTGGTCCTTTTCCTCAAATCAGCTTGTGGGCTATACACAAAGCCTTGAAAGAAACTCTTTCCCGAACAGGAAGCCAGTGGAGCGACTTCAGAGCTGGTTTGGCCGAATGATGTCGCGGGACTCCCAGGAGAGTCCTTGCCGCACAATTCTGCACGGTCTGGAGTTTGGCCAGGACTGAACCTGGGGCGCCCAAATAGAGGGCGTTTCCGTAGTCCAGGCGTGATAAAATCAGCGCCTGGACCATGATTTTTCTGGATTGCAATGGAAGTAGCGGAAGCACTTTACGAAGAGTTCTTAACATACCGAAGCAGGAGGCCACCACCTTTCTGGCTTGGGTTTTAAAACTAAGGTCTGAATCCAGCCAGACGCCCAAGCTCTTAATCTCTTGCTTGGGAAGTGGTTGCGGGCCCATACTTACTGGCCACATGGTGTCAGCCTTGAAGAGGGAGGGGTTGCCAAGGAGCATTATTTCGGTCTTTTCCCCATTCAATTTAAGGTGAGAAAGTTTCATCCATTTTATTACCTCTTCAAGGCAGGGATAGAGACAAATAGACGCCCTATCAGCATGATTCAATGCAACCACCAATTGAGTATCATCTGCGTATGTGATAATGTGGACCCCATAGGGGGAGACAATATTAGCAAGAGGGGCCATGTAAGCATTGAACAAAGTGGGGCTCAGAGAAGACCCCTGGGGAACCCCACAGGGTAGAGGCCAGAGGTCTGAGCTGGCTCCTCCTACAAAGACTTGAAAAATTCTGTCCTCCAGGAACGACTGTATCCAGGTCAGAGCACTTCCTGACACACCCAGGTTACTAAGTCGTTCAACCAGGATACGGTGGTTGACCGTATCGAAGGCTGCGCTAAGGTCCAAAAGGACCACAGCCAAGGAGCCTCCTGCATCGAGGATTTTCCTAGATTCCTCGATGACTGCAATTAGAGCTGTTTCAGTTCCTTGGCCTGGGCGGAAGCCTGTTTGCGAGGGATGTAGAAGGTTTGAGGCCTCCAGGTGTCTAGATAGTACTGAGTTAACATGTTTCTCAGCAATTTTACTTACGGCTGGAAGTAAGGAAATAGGCCGATAATTAGCCAGACAATCCGGATCCAGGCTAGGTTTTTTCAATAGAGGCTTCACCATAGCTTTTTTCCATAGTGGTGGGACCATACCGGTGGCAAGTGAAGAGTTAATCAGGTCTAAAATGGGAGGGCCCACAGATTTGGCCACTAATTTCAAAATTTTGAGTGGGGCAGGGTCACAAGGTGACCCGCTTTTCACGAGTGCCGAAGTTATCTGAAAGGTCTCCTCATTCATTGGGGGAAAAACTTCCAGTAATGGTTCCAAGCCCTGATGACTAACAGCTTTAGATTGGGGGCTCGTGTGGGGATCCATTGGGGTGAAAGCAAAACATATTAATTGGATCTTATTATGAAAGTATTCAGCTAGCTCGTTGCAGCGCTGATCTGTTACTTCAAAGGTATCAGGAGGAGACGGAACTTTCAAAAGTTTCTTCGCAATACGAAATGTTTCACGAGGGGAGTTTGCTGCGAGTGAGATTTTCTCCTCGAAGTAACAGGTCTGTGCCTTTTTAATTTCCATCTTATAAGCTTTAATAGCCTCCCTGTAGTCCCTTTTCCTACAAGGGGAGAATTCCTTCCTCCAGGTCCTCTCACATTTTTTGCATATCTGCTTGAGTTCTCGCAGTTTGGGAGTATACCAGGGCAATCTATTAGATCCAATATGTATCTGGGTGGTCTTTTTGGGGAGGACCTGGTCTAGTGTCTCTTCGATCCACGTATTAAATTGATCGTTGGCTAACGTGGGATCGAGATGAGGGGGTGGCTTAGATTTTTCTAACACAGAGGTCCATGTTTCTATAGAAAGTTTCGGCCAACTACGTGCCGTTATTAGTGTTCGCCGAGAGGGTGCTAAGACTTGAAATGGGGACCAAAGAAAGGGGATCAAAAAATGATCTGACCAGGGAATGGGGATAGGTTCCTGGCAGAGTAGCTCCTCTAGATTGGAGAATATGGGGTCGAGAAGGTGTCCTTTCGTGTGTGTAGCCTGAGACACCTTCTGAAATAATTGAAGAGCTACAAGATCATAAGAGAGCTCTGTTGCACTAATCGATGTATCATCATCAAAATGAATGTTAAAATCGCCAAGTAACGTGAAGTTAGAGGTAATGCTTGTTAGCCCTGCCACTATTTCCGGTAGTTGTTTATGAAATTGACCCAAAGTTCCAGGGGGGCGATAGATCAGGATCCCCGAGAAAGAAAGTGTAGGAGAGAAACCTATAGAGAACTGAAGGTTCTCACAGTCTGGCAAAGGACTCCCAAACGTTCGACAGGTGAGGACGTTTTTATGAATAATGGCGATTCCCCCTCCTTTCCCGGAAATCCTATCCAGTTTAGACACCGTATAGTCAGGAGGGAGTGTTTGGACGATATCAGGGTCAGTGGTTTCATTCGTCCAGGTTTCAGTAAGAAATAGAACATCAGGACTTTTGTCCATTAACAACATGAATAATTCATTGGTGTGTTTAGGTAGGGATCTACAGTTCAGTAATAGAAACTTAAATTGTTTACTGGGTAGATCTATAGGAGGGGGATAAGCAGATGTGGCCTAGATTTGAAAGTACAGTGCTCACAGTTGGGGACTAAGTCATTTGGATTAATCGAATGGGCACAATTAATTCTAAGTACAGGCATGAGTTCTTTTAGATTCTCCGCACTATAAACATACCTGTGTGGTTTAAGTGAAGCAGGGTGTATGGCCCCTGGACCCGTCTGGGCGCGGACGGGCGCAGACGGGCTTGCCTTAGGCGCGCCTTCGGCGCGCCAGCGGCGCGTCCGCTGCGCGGTCGCGTCATCGGGCTATTAAATAGCCCGGTCAGGGACCAGCGACTAGAGCGCTGACCCGAAAATGGCCGCCAAAGTGCGAGTGCAGAGTAAGTAACTTCCCCTAAGAGCTATAACACAGCTCAGTTGCATAAAACACAATTTTTGATCAATGAGCCACTTGTTGACTGAATAAGAGCGAGTTTAAAAACTATTGAACAATTAAAACAAGGTTTCCCCAATTCAATTCAACATATAAAATACAGTTTTTTTAAAAGAATCAATGAATGAGCCTGTACCCCCTTGCGCCAACGTGCCTCGTAGCGGCTTCAGAGCCTACTGCGCGGTCGCGTCAGCAGGCTATTAAATAGCCCGGTCAGGGACCAGCGACTAGAGCGCTGACCTGAAAATGGCCGCCAAAGTGCGAGTGCAGAGTAAGTAACTTCCCCTAAGAGCTATAACACAGCTCAGTTGCATAAAACACAATTGTTGATCAATGAGCCACTTGTTGACTGAATAAGAGCGAGTTTAAAAACTATTGAACAATTAAAACAAGGTTTCCCCAATTCAATTCAACATATAAAATACAGTTTTTTTTAAAAGAATCAATGAATGAGCCTGTACCCCCTTGCGCCAACGTGCCTCGTAGCGGCTTCAGAGCCTACTGCGCGGTCGCGTCATCGGGCTATTAAATAGCCCGGTCAGGGACCAGCGACTAGAGCGCTGACCCGAAAATGGCCGCCAAAGTGCGAGTGCAGAGTAAGTAACTTCCCCTAAGAGCTATAACACAGCTCAGTTGCATAAAACACAATTTTTGATCAATGAGCCACTTGTTGACTGAATAAGAGCGAGTTTAAAAACTATTGAACAATTAAAACAAGGTTTCCCCAATTCAATTCAACATATAAAATACAGTTTTTTAAAAAGAATCAATGAATGAGCCTGTACCCCCTTGCGCCAACGTGCCTCGTAGCGGCTTCAGAGCCTACTGCGCGGTCGCGTCATCGGGCTATTAAATAGCCCGGTCAGGGACCAGCGACTAGAGCGTTGACCCGAAAATGGCCGCCAAAGTGCGAGTGCAGAGTAAGTAACTTCCCCTAAGAGCTATAACACAGCTCAGTTGCATAAAACACAATTTTTGATCAATGAGCCACTTGTTGACTGAATAAGAGCGAGTTTAAAAACTATTGAACAATTAAAACAAGGTTTCCCCAATTCAATTCAACATATAAAATACAGTTTTTTTAAAAGAATCAATGAATGAGCCTGTACCCCCTTGCGCCAACGTGTCTCGTAGCGGCTTCAGAGCCTACTGCGCGGTCGCGTCATCGGGCTATTAAATAGCCCAGTCAGGGACCAGCGACTAGAGCGCTGACCCGAAAATGGCCGCCAAAGTGCGAGTGCAGAGTAAGTAACTTCCCCTAAGAGCTATAACACAGCTCAGTTGCATAAAACACAATTTTTGATCAATGAGCCACTTGTTGACTGAATAAGAGCGAGTTTAAAAACTATTGAACAATTAAAACAAGGTTTCCCCAATTCAATTCAACATATAAAATACAGTTTTTTTAAAAGAATCAATGAATGAGCCTGTACCCCCTTGCGCCAACGTGCCTCGTAGCGGCTTCAGAGCCTACTGCGCGGTCGCGTCATCGGGCTATTAAATAGCCCGGTCAGGGACCAGCGACTAGAGCGCTGACCCGAAAATGGCCGCCAAAGTGCGAGTGCAGAGTAAGTAACTTCCCTAAGAGCTATAACACAGCTCAGTTGCATAAAACACAATTTTTGATCAATGAGCCACTTGTTGACTGAATAAGAGCGAGTTTAAAAACTATTGAACAATTAAAACAAGGTTTCCCCAATTCAATTCAACATATAAAATACAGTTTTTTTAAAAGAATCAATGAATGAGCCTGTACCCCCTTGCGCCAACGTGCCTCGTAGCGGCTTCAGACATTGACAGCCAAGGCGCTTAAAAAGAAGCCTGAATATAGCAATTTTGTATGGGTCAACATTATTTTCTGTGTAGAGGAAGTGTTTAATTTAAAGAAATAGGACCCAGGGTTCGATCTATTAAAATCAGTAAAATAAGTAAACTTATTTCTAAGAGTTTGGGAGCTACCTGGCGAAGGGGTCGGACAATGTTCCCACTGGGTGTAATTAAAAAGACCCCAAAGGGTACTGGGTTTATGGAGAAAATAGTTGCCCCAATGCTGGTAACAATACAAATCAGCATAATTTGCAGAATTCATGTACAGATCTTCAGCATGAAAAGCAGCATAATATTTCAAATCAGTAAATAATGCTTCAACTGCATGCACATCCCAATCATCAGAAAGAATATTACTTTTAACGACATCACCCATTGAAACACGAAGGACATTTGGTACATTAATAATTTCGGTTGGACCATGAATTTGGAAGTTCACCGCATCCCAAACGATGCCATCAGCAACTGGAAACGCTGAAATGTTCACAAATGTGTGGTCTCGCTTCATGATGTACGATGAAGAATGTGGAGCCAAAGTTCCAGTGACAGAGTTCACCGCAGAGCGTTCTGGCAAATAGTGTCCATTGATGAGCAGAAAAAACACTGTGACAAAGCCAATAGACATGAACAAAAAAATTAGGAAAAGTACCAACCAAATGTATGTCCATGGGGGAATCAAAAAATTGTCTCTGAACCAGGATACAAAAATACTGAATTTGGATGCGACAAGTGATGGAGTGGAATCCGAGTCAAAGGAATAACGTGTTGGGCTCAGTGGCGTCGTTGGTAGATGAGCCACGGACTCGGTTGCGGGGTAGATATACTCGGGCTCCTCGTTGCAGGGGGAATCCGGGCAGTCGTGCAAGTTATCAGGCAAATCTACCATCTCGATAGCAACATCAGTGACCGTTCGTGCAAGAGGGCCACGAACATTCGTCCGGTAAATGACAGGACAAGAGACCGCTGGTGTAACACTATTCAGGATCGGCCAGATGTTGTAGCTTGACATTTTCCACCGAGATGTATCTGTTCTCCTTGCGACCAGGAAGCGGTGGTAAGATGACTGTACGAGTTCCCTTCAAGCCAAGGACTGGAACCGGTGCACGATAAGAGGGGCCAAATTCTTTTTTGTTCTCCACCTTCTCTCGAACCAGATCTCCAATCTTCGGAAGCCAGCCGGCAACCGGAATCTGCAGTGCAGCGTCTGTGGCTGAAGGTAAATGTGCAATCGCAAGTTTGTCTCGGGCATCTTGTAAGTCCTGTAACATAGTAGAATGGTTATCTACATCAAAGATGGCGGATTGCGCCGCCATGTCTAGACCATCAAGGTCAGGCACAAACATTCTTATGCCAAAGAGCATTTCGTATGGGGTCCGCCCACCCAGAGGTCTTCTCGGGAGATTATTAAGTGCACGTTGCACGGTATACAAGTGGGCCAGCCAGTTCCTGCCAGTACCTAAGACTCTAGCTGTCAAGGATTGCTTTAAGTCACGGTTCATTCGTTCAACAATCGAATTGCCCTCAGGCCGATACGGTGACGAAAATTTCACCCGCACCCCCAGTGAACCCATTGCATCCTTGTAAGCCTTAGAGGCAAACGCTGGACCTTGGTCAGAATGGAAGGTGCCACAGGCGAAAATTCCCACAAAGACATGCAAATTCCTTATGACATTTTGAGCGTCAGCACTCCGTTGTGGCCAGACCCAGATGAAACGTGTGCACGAATCCACTGCAACTAAGATATATTTATATGCAGTGTCTGAAGAAAATGGACCGCAGTGATCCAGGTAAACACACCCAAAAGGTCTGTTTGAAATGCAGAGCGGGGTCTGTGGTGGCCGTGTAACCGTGGAAGGCTTAATCTGCTGACAAACGTCACAAGAAAGCACATAAGTACGGGTTTGTTTGTATAAACCACGCCACCAGTAACGCTGCTGCAAGATGGAAACTGTCGCAGACACCCCAGCATGAGCCGAAGCCATGCCTTCGTGTGCTGCAGTAATCAAGGAAAGCCTGCGGTCCGCGTTGGGAATCAGCCGATCACCAACGTCTGGAATTCTTACATAAGGAGCCTGTTCGGGACCTAATTGATAACAGTATTTGGAAGGGAAACCCCGTGGGTAATTAGCACCTTCCTTTGTTGCAGCAATAGCTGCTAGAATATCAGAATCTATTTTAGACATGGATCTGGTAACTGCTGCGACTGAGCACGTGGCTACTGCTGATTTGGCAGCTTCATCTGCCAAACCGTTACCGACAGCATGTGCGCCCACACGCTGATGGCCAAGAGTGTGTACCACCTGTGTGAGAGGCAGACGTTGTTGTAAATCTGCCACTCGAACCCAAAGCATTTTATGCTTAATTGTGCTGCCTTTTGCGTCTCTATAGTCATTTTGTGACCAAAAGAAGAGATTGTCATTGTAAGACTGAACACAGTAATAGGAATCGCATACAATAAGAGTGGTCACATCCGGATTAGCGAACTCGAGTGCTAGCACCAATGCACGCAGCTCGGCCAATTGTGCAGTACTGTCTCCCAGTGCTTGAGTATGCACTACAGTAGATTTAAATTTTCCGTTCACAAAAGGAACCTGCAACAATAGCACCCGCTGCTGAATAAGCATGCTTGGAGGCCGTGGCAGGCTGTGCTGAACCATCGGTATAGATAATACATTCGTATTCCTCCAGCGGTAGCAAAGACAGAGGAGGAGGATGAACGAATTCATACTGCAAAAACTCCTGAGTCTGAAGAGATGAATCAAAGATAAAAGTGACATCCGGAGACGTCAAAGATGTTGCCCATTGTATCCAACGGGGGTGCAAAGCTTTAGAGTTCGGAACACTTGCTTTCGTCACTGCCTCTAGGGCAGGATAGGGTGTTACCACCAAAATGCGCCTTCCCTGTGCCAGTGCGCGTTCCTTTAGAATCGCCATTTGCACTGCAGTCAAAACTTTCTCCACAGATGAAAAACGCATTTCTGCGGAAGTGTAAAGATGTGACTTGTATGCGATGGGTACTGTGTCACCTTCGTTAAAGGTTAAGTACGTGAAACCCACTGCCCCTGGAATGATTCTAATCACCAGGTTGGTGTGGTTGTCACGAGTCAACAGGTATTTAGATTCAAGTAGGTCTGTCTGCAAAGACTGCAGAATGGAGGTATGCTCCGGAAGCCAGCATGACTTCGAAAAGTTAGGTTGTATCAAGGCATACAGTGGCTTGATACGCTGGGCATATTCGGGAATGTAAGTACGCCCGAAGTTCAGAAAACCCAGCAAAGACTGAAGTTTCTTCAGAGTAGTAGGAGGGCACAGAAGTGCACATTTCTCCAGAAAATGTGGGGCTAAGCCCTTACCTTCATTGTTGAGCTCATAGCCCAAAAACAAAACGGTAAATTCAGCAATGTGAGATTTGGCAAAGTTGTAACCTAGAACCGCAAATTCTAGAATAATGCGGTCCACTCGGGAAAGATGCGGGAATAATTCGTCGTCAGTCAGATAGATATCATCGACGTACGAACATACATCTGGGTCTATGCCGTCTAACAAAGAGACAACACGAGCAGCGAATACGCCCGGACTGTTTTTATAGCCCATAGGTAAATGCCTGAATTAGAATAATTTACCACCGGAGGTAAAAGCGCTCCATTGGCTACTCTCCGGGGCCAAGTTGTGCATGTAGAATCCATTGGATAGGTCAAGTGTCGTTTTATATTTTTTACGAACAAGACTGTCTACTAGCGCAGAACTATGTGTGTTTTGCACCGCAAAGGTCTGACAATGAGAGTTCAAATGCAGGTAATCCAAAACTAAGCGGTACGATCCATCGGGTTTAGAAACCGCAAAAAGGGGATTATTCATCGGTGACTCGCATGTTTCAATCACTCCCTGATATTCCAACTGGGTCAGAATTTCGGAAACGGGACCTTTAGCTTCCCGTTTGATGGGATATTGGGGTTGTGGCTGTGGTAGGGACCGCAGAGGTATTTCATGGGGTGGTGATTCTTCATCCCAGCCCACATGGTTGAGGTATAACGCTGGAGCCAGGGACACAGCCCATTCAGCTGCAAGAGCCTCTGCTTTGTCTTTTGGGACGTGTCGAGAAAAGCTCAGCAGGATTACCTCCTCCCCTTTACGCGCAGCAAGTACGAATGGGGGCGGCCAATCCGCCTCCGCTAACAAAATGTCATACGAAGAGGTCAGATTTTCCCAAAAAATCCCTTTTATAACACGCTGTATATCACCTTCGATTTGAATTACAATATTATATAGTCTGTCAGGGGGAGCCACTCTGGTGTCAGCTGTCTCGACAGTAATGAATGTTTCAGTTGCTGTCGCCTCCACATGAGGACGTAGCGCCTCCCGCACTATGGTAACTTCCGCTGCGCTGTCTAGGAGGGTCACTGCCCACGTCCAATCCAGGAGTCTCATTCTCACCGTCTGTGGCATATCTCGCTGTTACAGCGGCAACTTTTTTCTTCTGAAATTGTGGGCGAGAACGTTGAAAATCGTCTGGTTTCCCTCTGACTTGTTGTCGAGGTTGGTCTCGTCCCTGTGGATCCTCTCGACCCCTTACTCTATCCTGGCGATCTCCTCCACCAGCCTGCGAAGATGTTGGTGCCTGTGAAGAACGAGGAGAACGCAAATCAGGGACTTGAAATCTCTCTGGAGATTTAATTTAATTCTCGCCTTATCACGCAAATCATAAGTGCGTTCAGAAGAGACGGAAACCGGGGATGCACCTCGCGACCCCGGCTTCTTCTGTTGCTTACCCTGTTTTTTCAACCTCCAGCTCTTTTTAGTAAAAACTGGTTTCTCATCTTTCTCAGACTGAGTTTTTGGTTGTTGTTGCGATTGTGTTTGCGTTTTAGCAAAAGGCTTAACTCCCAGGCTATTGCGACCAATGGTTTTGTAAGCCTGAACAATAATTTTCGGTAATTCGCGAGGCTTGTCCAATTCTGGGACCAAAGCCAAAGCATTAGCTACTTGAAAGTTCACTGCATCGCCCTTGACATTCGCAAGGATCAACTCAGCTACTACGTCGAACACTCCCACCAGTCTCATCCCTAATTCCACAGCCGCTTCAGGGCCATGCTCATCCTGTACTCGTTTAATCACAGAGGGAAGAACTGTCATGGAAGGAGTGCCGAAACACTTCGCATATACTGCTGCGAATACCCTACCCCAGTTGTTGCATTCTGCCAACTCGGGTATTAAGTCTTTTGGCAAACTAATCATCAAAATCCTATGTTTTTCCACGGGAGATGTATTTGGAAAAACTGCCTCCAGCTGGTCAAATTTTTCTGCAAGCCAATAAGGAAAATCATCCTTATTCTGTGGGCGCTTGCCCATCACCGAATTCACCATGACAGGACTTATGGTTACACCGCCTGCACCAGCTGGATGGGCCGCAACTCCAGGCGGGGCGCCCTGGATGTTGCCTGTAACATATTGTACTAAAGCTCTATGTACTCGTATCAAAGACGAATGCATATGACGCAGTTCAGCGACTGTCACCGTCATATAACGCGGATGTGGTGTATACCCGGCCAAGACTGGCCAAGTGGCCCCATCAATTGATAATGGGCCTAAACGAACCGCGGTTACCGGTTGGGGGAGGGCGCCATCAAACCAAACACGGTGTTGCCAAGCCGTGAGCGGTACTTCAAGATTCATATACGGTCTATAGTGATTAGGAACATCGGTGGCTTCATATTCATGGAACAAATTATCAGTCCCATCCACCGCCGGAAAGGTGACCCAAGAGTAAAACACCTCAAAGTGGTAAGCTGGATCTGCTTGTACCACAAAGATTAAATCGACACCCGCGTCAGGCACTCCATACACTGTTAAGTGAGCCCGGAGCGCTGCGCGGCTATGTGCCGCAATTTGCGTAGCCATTTCAGGCTATAAGTTCACGACAACCTAATGTGTGGCAGCACAATAGAGGGTATTGTTTAAGAAACCTTTTAACAACTTCAAGCTTGAAAGAACCTATAAAAACATCAATATAGGAGGTATCACCGACACACACGCTTCCGGAAGCGCCTGTGAAGGGAGTTGTGGACAAGCACAAATATTACTCAAGCGTCTCGCAGATAAGCGTCCCCACTCGTTGGTTGCGCCATGTTGTAGGGATTCTGCACATACACAGAGCTATGCACAGGATAATAGGACCTCGGAATATAGTGGTGAGCCAACAATAAACCTTAGCACCTAAAACCCCAACCCGACTAGCTGTAGCGTCTCATCAGCAACAATGCTACCAATGATTAGACAACCCAGAACACGGTATCTCTCTCTCTCAGGACTCGCAGTAGCAAGAACACCCTTTCATACTTCACTCATACCTGTCCACAACGCGCGTAAGAAGAGACACTGTATAGTTTAAAATGTTTATTTCAACTAACGTGCTCTAAGATACAGTACACGTGCCAGTACTATCAGCATAATGCATAATGATAAAATAAGCAGCATAGTTACAACTCCATAGAATACAAACGGGGAAAGCATTTCATAAAGCAGTGGATATAAGGCTAAATGACCTTAACACCCTCCCCGTGCTAGTAGCTAGTTTATTATAAAAATAGAAGACCTCTGGGCTTTGACTAGCGAACCCCCATACCTCAATATCTAGATGCAAAGTTTACATCATCAGATACAAACAGCTCTTCTCTCTGGAAAGGTTGTTCTCCAAGTGTCTCTTACAGTGAAAAAACACAATATTAAAGGCACAGGAATTTCTCCAAGGCAGCTGTAAATAGAGTGTTATGTCTAGGTGCGAGGGACTGGCCAAATCAGCAGGAACAAGGGACGTTGTTTTTCGACCTTGTACATGATGTGCAGATGTAGCCCAAAAGGGAACAGGAGAAGAGGTGAAAGATAGAAATGCAGACAGTGCCGGGCAGTGCCGGGCAGAAGCAGAGGCATGAAAAACAACGGCACAAAGGAACATGCGCAAAAAAGGCCTCATGGCAGCTAGGCCGAAGCCAACGTAGCAAGGCAGACCAGGAGGCCACAAACCACACGACAGCAGGAAGGTGTCAGCATAGTGGAGACCTTAGTAGAAAGTTCTCCAAATCAAGACAATGCATGGCATAAAGCTACACAATGGAAATACGAGCAGAGAAGTCTGTACCCCTCAAGTGTGAGCCCTTACTAATCCACAGAACCTTCGAGAATTTCACATGACCAACTCCAGTAACTTTCCACCTTTGAACAGCAGGAATTGGCATCATTACTTGATCTTCCTGTCCCTCAGTTCGAACATCAGGATGACCTTCAGTGTCTTTCAGCTCCAGATACTACATGAATAGGTATCCTCCCTTATTGTTCATTAGTGCCTCTCATTCTTGCCAAAAGTGCTCCTCTCAGGCCTTACTATCGCTAATACACAATGTGCCTTTTACTAGCTATAAGATCACTTGAACACACCTGAAAAAGAAAGAGCATTGCAACCCAAGCAAACATTTAATATTGAAGGTTAAACATTTGAGACTAAATGCTTAAGGCTCCCAGTCAAGCTAACTTAATAAAACGTTCCAATTAACGCTTCAAAAACATGATTATATGTGCATGTACAGTTACAGAATAATGCAAGACGTTAGTAAATGAATACATGATTACATGAGAAGTGCACTTTATGTAAATGCAGTTTAACTCAAAATATTCAAATGCAGATATGAATGAGAACTACAATCCTTAACGTTATAGTGAAAACATTAGAGTACACACTCATGTGAATGTCTAATTTCTACAGTGAATACACTTCATTCAAGTCTAGTGCTTCACTTTACATTTATAAGGTTAAGACACACAGTAGATATATTGTGCTAATGCACCTACATATTACGCTTCTGTGACATATAGGGATGGAGCTTAAATTGCACATCTCCAGTAGATTCAACAAGCGACTGGTTATCAAGGAAGGGTACAGAGTTCGTGTGAGAGTTCGCGTTCAGCATAAGTGGTGACAAGCGAGCAATGCTCATTGGGCTTGAGCTTCAGAATCTTCCCCGTTAGCAGCCGTGTCTGGGCTGGTGCTACCAGCTTGGCTTGGCCAGGTCATTGGTTTGGCCAGGTCAACCATTGTAAAGTGTTATGCTGCCTTCAAAGCAGTGCTGGATTTAGAAAACATTATTCAGGGAATCCCAATTATTGGGGGTCAAGGTATGGCAGAGGAAAAGGGGTGGAGTCACAAGGGCCAGAGCTTGAAAAGCAGTCTGATAGTCAACGTATACATTTATTTAACCCCTCAAGTGGGTATAAAGGACCCTCTACTGCTTTGCCACTAGAGCAGAGGTCTTCAAACTCTGGGCCGTACCCCCCTGCGGGAGCGTGGCCATGTTTCCAGGGGGGAACAAATGCCTCAGTTAGAACTTGTGAAGGAAAATGGCCTGGAAGCCTGGATTTGTTTATTTACAGTGTTTCCAGACTGTCTTCAATTGCAAGCTGCAGGTGAAGTGCACGATTAAAAACAAAAAAATATTCTATAACTATTTTGATCTATTTTTTCAACTGCAGGTAATTGTAGATAAAATAATGCATACCTTAAATGAAAATTCATTTCTCAAGTTAATACTCAATTGGTTAATGGAATCACTGTAGATGTCTGTGTGAAGCAAAAGAGTTATAGATTTAAATTCTAGTGAGCACATTTGGAAAAAGGGGCTTGTATAGAATGGTCCCAGCCTTTAACCGAAATCACTGTGAATGTGAATATGTAAATCATTATTTTAAAACTGCATTCCACCCAGTGTAAGATATGCTGCTGCAGAATGGTTTAGTCAGAGCCACTGAAATTATGCGGCAAAGGAGAGCCAAATTATGCAGCAGAGTTGACGAAATTATGCAAGAAGAATAGGGAAATTATGTGGAATAATGTTAAATATTTTTGGATAGTATTACTTCATTATTTTGTATTTTTTTCACACATGGTAATGCTGTTTGGGCATAAATGTCACCTAATTAGTACCAATTTAACAACCAAATACAGAAAAAAGCAAATGAAAGGTGACCAGCTAACCTCAGTGAAGGGCCTTCCATTGCACATTTCACCACATTTTAGTACCCTTTGATCTATTTGAGCTAGAAACAAGTTTTTTGAAAATCTGCAGCTTATGTGCCAGATGATGGATTATGTGGCAAATGTGGCAGATCCCAAATTATGCCACAAAAAAGTCACAAAATTGCATAATTCCAGTGGCTCCGGGTTTAGTGTTTAAGCTAAAAACTAGTGCTTTCAAAGCATATATTTAGTAATAGGTAATTAGAAATTAAATGGAATGAAAGTACATTTTATAAAGTGCTTGAATGCCCATGGGCGTCTTGGCGCTAGTACCCAGCAACAGAAGAATAAAAGAGAAGAAGATAGCAGCCTAGATAAGGGTCTACAAATTAAACAGCCAGGTTTTAATATTCTTTCTGAAGAAGGACAAGGAGGGACATTTTTTTAAGTGGAGTGGCAATGCATTCCAATGTTTGGTTGCCCTGTAAATAAAGCTTCTACCGACTCAACAGGCTCTTTTGACTTTGGGGATGATCAGATTGAAAGCTAGTGAGGAACGCAATGGCCTAGGAGGAACATACCTAATGAATTTCTTTTTTAAATAGTTTGGTCCTACATCATGAAAAGCCTTGAAAGCAATACACAAAGCTTTGAAGTCGATATGCTTGTGTACTGGCAACCAGTGAAGATGGACTAATGCCTTTGAGGCAGACTGGTGCTTAGGTAATCCAAGCAGCAGCCGGGAAGCAGCATTCTGCAGGATCTGCAGCTTATTCAGTAAATGTTTCTGAAGAATAATATACAAGGCATTGCCATCATCAATTTTAGAGAAGACAAGAGTAGTTGCAACTAATTTCCTCTGTTCCATCGAAATAAAAGAAAAGATCTTTCTCAAACTTTTTAAAGTAAGAAAAGCAGAAGAGGCAACTGCATTCATCTGCTTGTCAAATGACAGGTGGCTGTCAAAGACAAGTCCCAAATTTTTCACTTTTGCTGTTGGTAGAGGAACATCACCTAGCTCAGACTGCCACCAATTTGGAGACCAAAAGGAAACTTTATTGCCTAACAACAAAGCCTCAGTTTTGTCAGAATGTAATTTTAGGCAATTATTTTGCATCCAAAGATTAACATGTTGCATACAGCTAAGAACATTAGTGGCTGATTCCTGCTGATTTCCAGGTGCAAAAACAACAATTGGGTATCATCCGCATAGCTGTCAACTGAAAAACCAATTTTTTTAAATCAAGGTAGCTAAAGGAGTAACATATAAGTTAAAGAGGGTAGGGCTCAAAGAGGAGCCCTGTGGCACCCCGCAAGGAAGAGAGAACGAGCTAGAAAGAAAGCCGTCCATTGATACAAATTGTTCTCTTACTGAAAGAAAGGATGTCAGCAATGCAAAGGCAGTGCCACTTATGCTCAAGAACTTGGCACGGTCAATCAAAACCTTGTGACCGTGTCCAAAGCATCGGAAAGATCAAGTAAAATCAGTGCTGCAGGGTTTTCGTTGTCCAGAATTGCTTTCAATTCCTCCAAAGCAGTAATCAGAGCAGACTCAGTGCTATGCTTGCAATGAAAACCAAATTAGAATGGTCCATTAGTTTACTGGATTCCAAGAAGTAGGCCAATTCCTTGTTAATAGCTTTTTCCACGATCTTCGATGGGAAAGGAAGACACAAGATTTGCCGATAATTACTCGCAACCAATGGATTAAGGTGCGATTTTTTTATCTGAGGTAAAACTGAAGCCACTTACCATTTTGTTGGAAAGTATCCTTGTTGAAACATTTAATTAAAAATCATATCAAGATAGCCAGTTATGGCGGCGGAGACCAACCGGCGGGTCACCGGTGGAAAAGGGTCCAATGAAGAGCCAGAACGGTTAGTGAGGACTAAATCTTGAACTTAGTCAATCGTCAAAGGGGAAAAGGAATAAAGGGACGGTGAGCTGGAAGAGGATGGCAACGTTGTGGGCATCTGAGAAGAGACATTGCCAGAAGCTGGAACATTTGCCATCAGCGATGATGTTCAGGCAGGGCCCATGGAACTGGAGAATGTGTTGAAAATATCCAACACCTTCTCCTGAAAAGCAGATGTGATATTATCGCCAGAGTTCTGACTGCTTTCTGTTTTATCCTGATCGCTAAAGTTGGCAAGTTTTTTAATCGTGGCAAAAAGTTCTTTATTAGAGTCCTTAGCTGGGATTATTTTTTGTGAAAAGTACGCTGATTTCTTCGCAATAATTTGGGCTTATATTCTGAGATTTTCTGTTTATAGAAAGATTTTTTCTGTAGGATCGTAGTTGAGCCTCCAACGACACTCTTGCCATCTGCAGAGCTGTCTCTGAGATTCTGTGAAAACCAAGGTTGAGAGGGGGTTAGCCTCTTTGTAAGAGATGATCTACAAGGGGGCAATTGGTCTATGGCTAAGGTAAGCCATGAATTGTATTCTGAGATATCCTGGTCATGTTTTCTAGACCGTAAGAAAAAGAGATAACAGTTTGTAGTCAAACTGGTCTGCCTCTACTTTGTGCCAAGGTCGACAAGTTTTAAGATAGCTGGGAGTAAATTTCTTAAACAGCAGGGCTATGGGACTAAGATGGAACATTACTGCGGCGTGATCAGTCCAGGTAAGCGGCAATGTCTCAGAGAAGACAAGAGTGGTTGTAGGAAAGCGCCCATTTTTTCATGGTTACCCCCCACTTTTTGCCTGCCATCTGATGCAACCTGACTTGATGTGCCCTGGGTCTCTGCCAACCAGGTTCCCAGGGCCTGAGTTCTTTCCCAAATCTGTACATTTGTACCCACAATTGGCACATATCTGGCCACAGCTAAACTCTTTGTAAAAGGTACCATGGGTACCAAGGGCACTGTGACCAGGGAAGGCCTCTAAGGGCCGAAGCACCTATTGTGCTACCCTTAGAGGCCATGAACCTTAACACCCACACACTGCCATTGCAGGCCGCGTGTTTTAGGGCAGAGAAAAGTGAAGAGTCGACATGGCACACATCCCTGTGTGCCATGCCTCCAACCCCCTGCCTATGGCCTAGGTAAGTCACCCCTCTAGCAGGGTGCACTAGCCCTCATGTGAGGGTACAGGGGCATGAGCCCTGTACCTCTACAGTGTCTAAGTCCATTCTTAGACATTGTAAGTGTAGTAAAGCCATTAAGAGTATATGGTCTGGGAGTTGGTCATTACAAACTCCACAGCTCCATAATGGCTTTACTAAAACCTGGGAAGTTTGGTAGCAAGCTTCTCAGCACATTAAACCCACAATGATGCCAGTGTGGGATTTAATGTAAAATGCACCCAGAGGGCATCTTAGAGATGCCCCCTGAAAAACGATCAGCCCTGGTGTGGTGCCTGAATGGCTGTCCACCATTTGCCACCATCAGACAGGTTTATAGACCCCTGGGTAGAGAGCCTCCGCTCTCTGGTTCCAGAGACAAAGCCCATCCTGGGCAGAGGTGTCATGCCTCCTCACCCAGGATAGCCTTTGGAAGCTGTCCCTGCCTCTTGCTGCCCCCAGAAACTGGCTCCCACCGGTTCTGCCCCCCACTTTGGGTGGGAGAATCGGCAGGAAAATCAAGCTAGGAAGAGAGGTGTGCCCACCTTTGCCAACCCCACCCTTCAGGTGGGGGAGGCGAGGTGAAACACACATCTCAGTCCCCTCCATCTTGAAGATGAGGGGACTCAGCCAGTTAGGAAGAGGCTCATGCCCCCTCCAGTCGGCGGTCGCCTTCAGGAAGTCTCCCTGCACGAGTCTGCAGCAACTTCACCGAACCAAAGGTTTCCACTGAAAAGCACAGGGTCCTCGACGTTCTTCTGCCACCCTGCACCCGGCCACCCCATTGCTGCTGCTGGTGCAGCTCCTGTGCGGGTTGTTGACCCCTGCAGTGCTGACCTTAACCCCAATAGCTTTGCTCCCACACTCGAGTGGCCTGCTCGTCAGCAGACCCTAACCGAAGGCCCCCTTAGCCCCATTTGCTAACATTTGGGCCCCTGCACTCTGCTCCCGGCTGCCCCAGTGCAGCTGGCGGTGCAACTCAATTGCCCATATAGACCTTGGGGATCCTCGGTCCTAACCCCCAAAACTCCCACTCATAAGTCATGTACTTACCTGTGCAACCGCTAACACGTTTTCTTCCATAGGAACCCATGTAATGAGATTTTTGGCCTAAAAATGTTCGAAGTGTTGAACTGATTTTTGCATGGAGAAAAGAGAAATAAACTGCAAAGTATAAAAAGTCTTACTTACCTTGTACTGTGAGATCCTAAGGTGTGGTATCTTGGCATACCACCCCCAGTACTCAAAGTAATCCTAAAGTAACTAAAAAGTATTCTGAAAGTAATTACTGTGTAATTCAACCTGCATTTTAAAGTGATACAAACCTGTAACAACCGCAAATCCATCCTCAATTGCATTTCTGTATTAAGGTTTACAATTGAAAGTATATTTTACCTACCTGTAGCAAGTCCTGCTTGGTTCTAGAAATTAAATACAAGTATACCTTTTTATACTTACCCAATTGGTCTGGATTCAGTCTCTGAGTGTGTGTATCAGTCTTGATTGAGTGAATACAATAAATGCTTTGCACACCCTCTGGATAAGCCTAACTGCTCACCCACACTACCACAAAGAGAGCTGTTAGTACTTACCTAATTTATCCTCTGCTATACCTTTGGGGACTCCCTGGACTCTGTGCACACTATACCTTACTTTGGTATATATACAGAGCCAGCTTCCTACAGTGGTATTGTCAGAAATGATGCCATAAAGCGTGTGACCAGCAGAGTGAGAAGAGGCAGTAACCAACTGATGGAATCCAAGGCTATTCATAAAGTTAATCAAGCTAGCTGAGTCTCTATCCTTCCAATTTTCCAAATAGAAATTAAAATCCCCAAGGACAGTGAAATCAGCAAAATTGGCCTTATTCTCAAGCAGATGACCTATACTATCGAGAAAGGCAGTTCTTGTGCCTGGTTGGTCGAAAATTAACAGCCCATTGAAAGTGACATGGTCTAAATTTGCTCCTTTATCAAATTTGGTCACTTGGGACACACTGCTTCACCAGTTGGTTGTTAGGGAATCAGCTCTTGCTTTTAGTTTTAATCAATGAACCAGTTTTTCAAGAGAAAATTATGTGATGGTGAATACTTCCTTGCAAATGCTCCTCTCACAATTATATGAGCATAACTTGCTTGGAGTGGGTACCTGGTACTCTGTGATATGCCAGACAGGGGAGCAGAAAGAGCTGGATACATTTTTGTTAAAACTAAAAAATGAAACTGGATATTCCCTTAATATTAAAGAGTGGCAGATATTAAGTGAAGTGGGGTCAAGTGCATTAAGAGAAGCCAACTATAAAATGATGGCTTTTCTCTCATGATGGCTCACTTATTATACACCCCAAAGGCTACATAAGATGTTCCTACTCCTGTCAGCACAGTGTTTTAGACGTCAAGATTTGGAGACAGGGACTTGGAATCATGTTTTTTTTCACTGCCAACATATACACCGTTTTTGGGCAGATTTATTTAATGCTATTAATTCATCTATTTCAGCACAAATTGAGCCTTCTCTAAGATTGGTCATATTCAGGTCCTCATCTGAGGTGTTTTATTAACAAAAATATCAACAATAGTTCGATCTCCATTGCAATAGCGGTAGCCAGGTCACTAATACTCCAGAACTGGAAATCAGATAAAATACCAGTATTTCAACATTGGCATGCAAAGATGGCTAGGACCTATTTATGGAAAGAGGCATAGGCTAAAAGGATAGGGGCCATCCGTAGATTTAAAGCAATATGGTCAGGCTTCTCTTCAGCATGGATGGCTAATTGTTGAGAGGGCCGGGTAGGCAAAAAGAAATCCTATTCTACCTGTCTCTCAGAAATTCTAATGATGTTCTATGAAAGGGCAGCTTTTAAAGAGACGATTAATACAATAACTTAAGGTGGTCCTTTTGCAGTTTTGACCCACCTTTAGCAAAAACTCACAGAGGTCTCTCACAAAGCACTTTTGTGGGGGGAAGAAGGATTCATTATCTCCTATTTTATTTGCTGTTTTATGATCGAAGAAGCTGCTTTGCAGGATTTTTAACTCTCATTGTATCTAATTAATATTTATCTATTTCTCTCGGTATTATAGTATTGCACTGTTTGCACAATATGATAACTCGATTGATTTCTCAGGAAATTTTGCTGGAAGTAATGCTGATTGTTATTGATATTGCACTTTATGAATCTGTAGTTCTGCTTTTTCATCTACTCAAAATAAAAAAGAAATAAAAAAGAAAGTGACATGGTCTTTAAAAGTAAATTTGAAATTTAGAGCCTCAAGATCTTTAAAGGAGCAAACACCAGAACAAGTGCTAGAGAGATATTTTTACATTAGCGCTAGACCACCTCCTCCCTTCTCTTCCCTACCCTATTCAATCTAAACATAGAATAGTCAGTCGGGATGGCTAGAACTAGGTCAGGACCCGATCTGTCATCAGCCCATGTCTCAGTGATAAAAGCTAGCTCAATATTATGCGTTTTCAAAAATTACAAAAAATCTAATTTGTTTTTAATAAATGATCTGGTATTAATGAAAGTGCAATGCAACAAATGATGAGGAGCTGTAGCATCAATTAGAGATGTCGCAATATTCCTAACTAGCCTACTTTCATGGTTAGAAAACCCAAGTAAGTAGTTGGGGCAAGTCAAGCCACATTCCATTAACTGTGGATCGAACATGGAGCAACAAAGGTTCTTACCAGCGTGCTGTAAAGCAAGAAGAGCTTCCCTAGAATAGAGATGAGGCAGCCCAGGGTCTGACCCCCAACGGGCAGCACGGCTTGTGCTGAGCTCAATCTGAGCACGGACGGGCGCAGATGGCCTTGCCTTTGGCATGCCTTCGGCGCGCCAGCAGTGCGGACGCGCTATTAAGCAGTTTAAGTAGCCCAACATTGGGAAACAGGGGCGGGAAATGGGCGTGTCCATGCACTCACTCAGCAGGAAAGTAAAAGGAAAACTTAAGAACAAACCAGAGTCCATCCACTCCCTATGCAGAAAGGCAACCTTCCTTGTCTGACCGCCACTACTGAAAAAACAATGCAAATTAACTAGCAGGTGAGAAAGAACTAAGAACTCATAAAAACAATATAAAAATTGCCAGTCCAATGCTAGCAATATGGCACCAATTTATGGCGTGCAGGGGAGCCAGGCATCTCCCAGAAAAGACGTGCTCTAGTGAAACCAAATAGAGACATTGGAAGGACTGTACCTTCTGTCATAGTACCTAGTGCAAGTAATTTTATAAGTATCCATTAAAAGGACACTTTCCAGAACTCAACACACTTATGTCACTGGTCATCATGAAACTTCCAGTGACTCCATCAATGAGGGCTTATACTGGGTCCTAAGCAGCCCTTACATTGGTGATTAACCAATTGCACACATTTATATTTCTTTCAGGTAACAGGCACCTTGGTGAGAAGGACTATTTCTTCTTTACCCCCCTGTCACGCCCTCGGCTTCACAACACATGAGATCCCCACCCCTTCCATTTCTCTTTCACCCAGAGGCACCTCAAGGTCCACATTTACCATTCAGGGATGGCTGTTTCTTTTTTGTTTAACAAAACGTATTCGAATTGGTTTAGTGAAAGGAAACAAACATGGGCATATCAGTCCCCACAAATCCTGCCCACTTCAACATGCAGATGTGCTTTTAGATAAGCTGAAGGGCGGCCTACAGGGTCTGATCATCCGGACCCCTGGAAGTTCATAGTAATGGCCCAGGAGAAAGAGGAAGAGTGTGAGATCCATGGATAACATAAAAGACATGGCCCATAAGGAAGGGTGCAATGTAGAGGCTAATTGTTCCATCTACAAATGGACAGACATATGAGCAACATATGGGGGTTTTGTTTTATAAAAGGGCCAGCATTACCATTAATGTAGCAGATGCAGTGGCACTGGGACCAAGAGAGTGATTTTTCACTCTTTATATTTAACATATGAATTGCTCTCTTCTCAATACACAAGAAAAATCCATTATTAAGGTGCAGCTCAGTTGTTGGCTCTGGGGGCCTCTGGTTCTTGGACAACCAACAAACCTTATATACCCCCGTAACCAAAGGAATCTAGAAGACATCATGGTATATTGATTTTGTAAATCTGCCAATGTGACAAGAAGTAACAGATGAAAATGTTGTCACAAATGTTCAAAATCAAAAGTGACAAAACCGTGGTAAAAATATAGGTGTTTTGATTCAGCTCTACATGTTCCTGGAAGGCATTTAAAGAAGAAAAACGTAAACTTTTTTCCTATTTTTCCCAAAAACTCAAAATGTAGCTATATTTTGGCTATTTTCACGTTCCCCTCCAATGGAATCCACAAACCCTGCGTACCTGTAGAATTCTCATAATGTTTGAAAAAGGGCGCACATTTGGCATGGATACCTTATGTGGGAAAAAAGTTAAGGAGGCCTAAAAGTAAAGTAATCCAAATAGCCAAAAAGGGCTAAGCACTGGGGTAAAAAAGCCTCATCAGTTAAGGATTTAAAAAATCTGCAGTAAAGAAATTGACAATAAGGACAAATATGACAGTAAATCTTTTCTAGCTTACTTAATTGGTCACAAAGAGGCTGCATTTTAAAATATCTTACAGGGTTAAGACACCTTCTGCAGAGAACTTTGAGTGCCCAGCAATTTGAGGGGATTATAATAGCAGTAAGATAAGTCTGGTGGTTAATGCAGTTTTGAACGAGTTCTATGTTTTGTCCAGTCACAGTTGTGATTCATAAAGTGGCATAGAAGGGTAATGTGCCTACTGCAAAGCACATTGTGTAACATGCAAATCAGAGATTTGTGTTTTATGTAGGTAGATGATTGGGCTACTGCTTTTGACACTGAAATCATTTTGCTACTTCCAGTTCATAAGTTGCAATCCTTCTAATATAGCACAGTGATCTATTTACCGGCATCAATGAGCTGCATGCAAACTTCAAGTCATGGATTTAGATACTTATTGTGTTTTTTCTCAATCTGTTGATATTCTAAGAGTGCACAAAAGGGTTCCTTTGGAAAGTAATAAAGTCTTGTTAGTGCAGGCGAACCCATCAGTGAGTTATGTTTTATATTCAGTCATTACGTTTTTATTGACTATTCACTCTGAACATATAACGTTTACAAGTATGGACAATATGTGATTCCTACACCTTATAACCCTTACTGTATTATGTAATATTTTCTGTACATTGATTTACACACTTGCATGATTTATTGTGTCTGTGTGTGATGTGAAGCGCTCTGACACCGTACACTCGAATGAGTAGTGCTACAAAGTATTAGAAAGAAAATAGTAGATGCCATTTAAATCTGTATTTGTGTAATTACACAAACACACAGATACATTTGGTATTCTTACAGTACATGTGCATCTCTTAAATAGGGTTGTTTGACAAAGTGAAAATCCTGCCTCCAAATCATAGTTTCTCTAAAATACTTGTGAAGTGATAAGCCGTGTGCCTTTGTTTTGTTCCATTGCATAGGCATCCATTTGCTAGGGTCAAGATGGCTCTTAGCCGGGATGGCACTTCAACAAAAGAAGGGCAGATGGCCCTTTAAATCAGGCATTTGTTTTGGGCCCATCTGGAAGAAAGCCCCCTTGCCACCTGCAGTTTGCTGCTCTGAACAAATGGAAAGCAACCAACGTATGGGTGCTGCAGAATTGTTTTCTGGTGTCGGAAAATGACACCGGGACAAAGTCAGCATATTTCTCAGGGTTGGCCGGTTCCCAGATACAGACCAGAAATAGCTGCCAGAAATTAGATCCAGCGAGATCCCTCTACTTTCCAGCACTGCTGCTAAGCATGTTCATAGCTGGACAGCTTGTTTTCTGTTTTCACCACTGAAAGTGTTCCTGCCGCCCACTCTGCCTATTTTTTTCTGTTTCACAGGTCTGAAAGCAGCAGCAGAGATAAAAAGCTGCTATCAGATCTCACCCCAACCACAAATAGACAGCAGGAGTCCTCTGAAGCACTTCCAGAGCAACAAAAGCGAGACAATGAGCTAATAAAACACAGAGACAGTAGTATGCCTGGCAGATTTTGGGTTTCAAAGAAGAAACGACTGAACTCAGAATAGTGCATGGTATGAACATATCAATATCAGTTTGTTTTATTATTTAGTTGCGAGTTAAAAACTCACAACGTGCAGAACTATGTAAGTGGAAAAAGAAATATAGCATTTTACAAAAGGAGTTTGAAGCACTATATGAATGCAATTACAAAATGTGCAAAAACTATACATCTGTATGGTATATGTGCCTTCTATTATGATCTAAAACTCAAGGTCTAATTTCAGCAGGGGCATCTCTGCTTTTCATTCTTCAGGGATTGATAAAATGGGTAAGACCACAGAACATTTACAGCGTTGCAAAACTGTAAAATATCCTGTAGAGAGTGCTGTGCATAATACAAATTATGTAATTTGTAAAATTTAAAAACAGGTGTCAAAAAAAGTTGAGGTTGCATATCATAGCACCTATATATTAAAAGTCTCAAAAGTATTAAAAGGCATCAATCAATCAATCAATCAAACAGCATTTGTAAAGCGCAACATTGTCACCCTTAGGGGTATCTGGGTGCTGTGTCTCCATTGAAGAGCCAGGTCTTGAGTCTCTTTCTGAAGTCTGCCAGCTAGGGGGCTGTACGTAGCTGGAGGGGAAGGTGCCAGGTATTGGCAGAGATGTAGGAAACAGATGCAGGCAGTGTGTGAGGCGAGAGAAGAGGAGCGCAAGTGTCTAGAGGGTTGGTGGAAGTTCCGTCTGTGGTTGATGTAGGCAGGTCCTAGATCGTAGAGGGCTTTGTAGGTGTGCGTGAGGATCTTGAACTGGCATCTCTTTTAGATGGGGAGGCAGTGGAGGTCTCTCAGGTGCGGGCAATGTGGGTATGTTTGGGGAGGCCCAGGATGAGTCTGGCTGAAGCATTCTGTATGGTCTGGAGTCTTTCTGAGGAGCTGGGTGGAGATGTTAGTGTAGAAGGTGTTGCCTTCGACAAGGCGGCTGGTGATGAGGGCCTGCATGATGGTCTTTCTGGTGTTGGTTGGGATCCATCTGAAGATTCTGCAGAGCATGCAGAGTGTGTGGAAGCAGGACATCGTTTGATGGTGATTTGGCTGTTGAGGATGATGCTTGGACTGAGTGCATGGTGTGTCGGTGTGGGTGTATGTCCGAGCTCTGCAGGCCACCAGCTGTGGTCCCAAGTGGGGGTGTTTTTCCCGAAGATCAGAACTTCAGTTTTGCCAGTGTTGAGTTGGACTATTGCAATCAATGGGGTAACCCAGCATCCCTCAGAACCTGAGAAGTACTCCAAGTGGTTCTGTCCGGGAACACAAACAAATTCATTGACAATTGACATTGACATTGACAATAGTCAACAAGGTAGAAGTCTAGTAAATGCTTTTAAGAGTTTTGAAAAATGGAACACAAAAGCGAGAGTTATTTTAGTGTGTAATATTTACTAATTCATTTGCTGGCTGTCAGTTATAAACAGTTCCAGTTTTCAAAATGGTGACATGTAATTAGAGTGAAGTGTGTGAAAAAAGTGACATCAGTAACCATGTGATATATTACATAAAGTGTGCAAATAATATACAGAATGTGAGACATAAAATGGAAGCTCTACACCTGAACAATTATTTTACAAATTTGCTCAGTCCTTCTACTTCATTTTTTCTTAAGGCTGAGTTGTTTATGGGGCATGAGCGGGGATAACTGTTGACGTTTCAACCCTATGGTATGCGCAGATGAAAGGAGTCACAACGGTTCTTCCATGTATCAAAGGAATTTGTTTGTGTTCCCAGACAGAACCACTTGTAGTTCTTTTTGAGAGTTGAGTTGGAGGCAGTTGTCTCTCATCCATTTGGCTACATTGGTCATGGCCTTGTAGAACTTGGTTTTGGCGTTGTAGGGATCCTCGGTGAGCGAGAGGATCAGTTGAGTGTCGTGTGCGTAGGAGATTATGTTGAGTCTGTGGGATCTGATGATGTCTGCAAAGGGGGTCATGTAGATATTGAACTGAGTAGGGCGGAGGGATGATCATTGTAGCATGCTGCATATGAGGTCTTTGGTTGCTGAGGTGAAGAAAGGCAGTCAGATGCTCTGTGTACGTCCTGTAATGAAGGAGATGATCCACTTGAGGTTGTCTTGCTGTATGCCTATGTTGTAGAGTCTGTTGATGAAGGTGTAGTGGGAGACGGTGTTGAGCACCGCGGAGAGGTCGAGGAGGATCAGTGCCACAGTTTCTCCACAGTTGGGGAGTGTTCTGATGTCGTCTTTGGCGGCAAACAGTACAGTCTCGGTGCTGTTGTTGGCATGGAATCATGATTGTGACTTGTCCAATAGGTGGTTTTGTTCCAGGAATTCAGTGAGCTGCTGGTTGATGGCTTTCTCAAGTACTTTGACCGGGTAGGGGAGCAGGGAGATAGGTCAGTAATTTTTGAGATTGCTGGGATCAGCGGAGGCTTTCTTTAGGAGAGGTCTGACATGTGTGTGTTTTCATTTGTCCAGGAAGGTTGCTGTGGAGCTGGAGGTGTTGAGGATGGCGGTGAGCTGCATGCTGATTGGGTTCATTGCGATGTTGTAGAGGTGGTGGGGGAAGGGGTTGGTGGGCACCCTGGAGTGGATGGAAGACATGGTGGCTGAGGTGGTCAGGGCGGTGAGCGGAGACCAGGTGGTAATAGTTTGGCTGATGATTGCTGGTTGGTAGAGGTCATTGGAGTTGCGGGTGGTGGGTTGGAGGTTGAAATTCTTGTAGATGTTGGTGATCTTGCTGTGGAAGTAGTCAAAGAGGGTGTCACAGAGTTCTTGGGAGAGGTGGATGGTGTTCTCTACGGCTGTTGGGTTGGAGAATTCTTTGACTATTTTGAAGTGTTCCTTTGTGTGGTTGGCCGCAGAGTTGATGTGAGTGGTAAAGGCTGCTTTCTTGGCTTCTTTAATGTTCCGGTGATAGGTGCTGAGGGCTGTTTTGTGAGCTGCTCTGTCTGCAGGGTTCTTGGTGTTGCGCCATCGTTTCTCAAGTTGGTGGCAGTTGCACTGGGTGGTCCTGAGTTCTGGTGTGTACCAGCTGGCCTGTTTGAAGGACTTGCTGGATTTAGTAGGTTTCAGAGGAGCAACCTTGTCGGTGCTGTCGGTGATCCAGGCAGTGAAGTTCTGAACGGCCTGGTTGAGGTCAGTTGAGGTCTCAGGTTGGGAAGTGGTGAGGACCAGTGACCACTGAGTTTGGTGACCTTGCTCCAGCTACAGTGGGGGGAGATCTGGTGCCTGGTGATGGTGTGCTTGGTGGCAGTGATGGTGAAGTGTACGATGGTGTTATCAGTCCAGGTGAGTTCTGTGGTGTGGGTGAATTTGATTCTGTCACTTGAGGTGAAAATGGGGTCAAGTGTGTGTCGGGATTTGTGCCTGGGTTCGGTGACCAGTTGGATGAGGCCGATGTTGTTCAGATTCTCCAGGAGGGCGATGGAGTTGGCGTCATTGGGGTTGTCGATATGGAAGTTGAGGTCGCCGAATAGGTCATAGTGGTAAGAATCGATTACTAGGGGTGCGATGCGTTTGGGGATAGCGTCGCAGAATGTTGCTCGGGTCCTGGGGTTCTGCAGGCATGGGTGCCTCTTATCATGATTTTTGCGTTGGTTTGTAGTAGGAAGTTGAGATGTTCCATGAGAGGCATGGGGTCGTCGTTGGTGATGGTGCATCTGATTGTTTCCTTGAAGATGATAGCGATGCCTCTGCCTTGTTTGTTGGAGCAGTCTCGGTGCATCATTTTGTAGCCTTTGGGAGTGGCAGTGGTGATGGGGAAGCAACCATTACATTGCATGCGTTTCAACGCATGCGATTACAACGCGGTCGTTACAATGACTGCATTGTTACATCGCAATACATTACAACGCAAGTCTTTACATCGACTTGCTGTAGGGGGCGCGCTAACCTAAGGAATAGTATAATTTACTATTCCAACACCTTCCCTACTGTTGCGCACACTGGAGTTGGAATAGTAAATTATACTATTCCTAAGTCCAGCGCGCCCCCTACAGCAAGTCGATGTAACGACTTGCATTGTAATGTACTGCGATGTAACAACGCGGTCGTTGTAACGACCACGTTGTAATCTGTAAGGTGCTATATTCGTGGTGATGTTGGGGTTTGAGGGGGGTTTGAGCCACGTCGGTGATGAAGGCAACATCTGAGGAGAGGGTGGTGATGGTGTCCCAGATTTCCGTGGCGGGTTTGCAGAGTGAGTGGGCATTGAGCAGGATGCAATGGATCAGTTGCGGGGTGTTCTTGGTCTTGTGTGCAGGAGTGGTGCGGGATCTTTTGTGGGTTATGTCGCAGGAGAAGTGGCAGTGATGGCAGGTGAATGGTCCTTTGGTGGAGTGTGGGGAGGAGGAGACACAAATGTTGTTTCGGCGTCCAGGGTCCAGTTCCAGGAGTTCCTTGACTGTGTAACATCAGGTGGCGGTCGGGCCGAGGCTCCTAGTACTGGGTGTTGTCCAACCGGTGGTGCGTTGGCAGCGCTCACTGCGTGCGTCGGGTGAGTGGCCGTGTGGCTGCCTTCATTAGTGGTCCAGGTCCTAGGTGCCAGGCAGCAACCTGTAACGGGCAGCGCTGGGGCAGGGACAGCAGGCTGCGCAGAGGCAGGGACAGCAGGCAGTGGGCAGTGCAGGGACAGCAGGCAGTGCAAGGACAGCAGGCAGCGCAGGGACAGCAGGCAGTGCAGGGACAGGGACAGTAGGCAGCGCAGGGCCGGCTGGCAGCGTAGGGACAGGGACAGTAGGCAGCACTCGGACGGCAGGCAGCACAGGGATAGGGATGGCAAGCAGCGCAGGGATAGGGACGGCAGGCAGTGTAGTGATAGGGATGGCAGGCAGCGCAGGGCTAGCAGGCAGTGAAGAGATGACAGGCAACGCAGAGACAGCAGGCAGCGCAGGGGCAGCAGGCAGTCCTGGGGCAGCAGTCAGTCCAGGGACAGCAGGCATCGAAGGAATAGGGACAGCAGGCAGCAAAGGAATAGGGACAGAAGGCAGCACAGGGACAGCAGGCAGTGCAGGGACAGGGACAGCAGGCAGCGCAGGGACACAGTACCTTAAGCTGGGGGTCAGGTGAAAGAGGGGCGGCCCAGACTCCTCTGGACTCTGACGGGTGCACACTGGCCTGCCCCTGGTCCGGGCTTTGCTCGTGTGCGTCCCGCAATGCAGTAGCAGCGGGGATCTTTTTTGGCGCTGGGAGACGCGAAGTCTGCTCAACCACTTGGCATTGCCTCGGGCTGCTGGAAAAAGGAGCCTTGTCTCGTCCGCTGGTTGGAGAGGGTACGAGGCGCTCTCTGCACTCTCAGCGCAGTGATGCAAGCGGCAGAAACAGGAGGGGTGACGCTTCCTGGATGGAAGGGCAGAGAGCAGCTTCCCAACAGTTAAGGCATCAGTTACATTGCTTTTGAAAATCAAAGCCCTTTGCAAGTTCCTTAACTCTTTCCAAATATGGGTTGCGAAGTAACGGCGTCTATTTGGAATTAGATAAGTTTTCTGAGTTTTTTGGTTCTGAGTTTTTTTCATTTAAGAGCACCTTAATTGGTGGACTTAAAATATTTACAATATATATTCATTGAATGTTGTAATGCACACCATTGTACCCTTAAAAATCATTTCGATAAATGACTTTCAGGGACTAAGGTCCTGATTACAATTGCCCCAGAAAAATCTGAAATGTGCGGTAACTCCTGTTATGGCACATATCAGACGTCCAAGTTTTGTGGCAAGCACCCCAATCTTCTAATTTTCTAAAGGTAAATTGTGACAGGGAAACCCTGTTGAAATTTTCCAGGGAAAAAATGTGGATTTAATGTGCAATGCACAAAAATAAGCATGTTACGCCACATTTTTGGGAGAAAAGTCACAATTGGTGGTATTTATCATACTTGATAAATTTAGATCTACGATGTGTCAGATTTTATCCTTTGAGAGGAGACAAGCTCCTCCAGGCTATTAATAATCTGAACCTAAGTAGAGTTATGTAGTCTGAATATGTCTCCTTTTCCATGTTTGTGTAGGAGAGGGTATGTGTTTGCAGTGATGATTTTCCTGAATGACCATAGCTTTTTCATGGTCTCTTTACTTCGTACATGTTTAGTTACCTGGTGTAAATATGATGCTGTGTCAGTATTATAAGAATACTCACAAGCAACAAGGTCCCCTAGCAGAGGATAATATGTAATATATCATCCAAGTCAAGTGCACCTTTGTGAGACTCAAAAAAACCTTTCAACTTAAAATGGTCATTCAATGTATTCGTGACATCAGAAATTGTAAACAATAAACATACAAAAACAATATAGACTATGATAGGTATCCTATACAACACAGAAATCTTTGACCAAGTCAAAATGTATTCTCCATTTTAAGTTGTAAGGTTTTTTTGAGTCTCACAAAGGTGCACTTGACTTGGATGATATATTACCTATTATCCTCTGCTAGGGGACCTTGTTGCTTGTGAGTTTGTCACCCCGTCCCTATCGTAAATACACAGGGTTGCTCCTTTATTTTTTCTCTCTTTCCCCAGTATTATAAGAATACCCATTTTATACGGCGAATGTTTATTCACTGATCTAAATGCATATTCTATTGTGAAATTGTACATTCATAGGTTCAAATCTACTTTTACAAATGTTCATTGCTTTTAATGCATGTGCATTTTCTTTTCTTATTGAACATTCATTAGAACAAACACACATCCAATTTGACTAGAATTAATTTGACATGTAATAGATAGATTGCATGATGTTGTGGTTGCTTTATTATATAGTGTTATACCTCTGATGTGACCCTGAAGCACTTCTTGGTGTCTTGGTGGATGGGTAGCAAGCAACTCCAATGGTTGAAATGTGTTGGAAGAGCGAGGGTTTATATAGTAACCTGGATCTAAAGAGCATGGCTGTCAGCCCTGGGTACTCATTGATTGCTCATGGTACGACACAGCATTTATGCAACTGCACTTAAGTGTGGAGTAAAGCAAAGATAAGTGAGAAATGTAGTCACTGACACTTTATACCACTGTTGTGCTTGGTTTATACCATTGTTGTTCTTGGTTGTTAGATGGTTGGTTTATAGTGTGACCTATTGGGAGAAAATTTGGCGTGGGGCACGGTGACCAGAGGAGTGCTCTTATCATGTTGCAGCATATTTGCAGATGCACTAAAGCTAGAAGTGAAAACAAGAGGAGTGAGATATGCTAATACGTACCATCTATATCTATGTGACTGACTCAGCTCTGTGGGATTGGTAGGGTGTGGTACCGCTTTGCAGTAGGGGTGTCACCTGTGAGGTGAAGGGTGCCACAAACTTTTATTTCCCAGCGGAGATGGTCTTGTACTTTGTGGTCAAAGGATGGAGGTTGCTGGGTGACTTACTTCTGAGATAGTGTTCCAGGATATTGGTTTTCATCCCAAGATGGCCTGCAAGGGCCTCACACATGGCGGTGTTCTCAGTAGAGGTGAAGACCCTGTTGTGGATGTCTGAGAGGGACTGCTGTCAAGGTTTGAGTGAAGGGCGCAGACAAGAATCTGACTCCTCACACTCCATCTCAGTCCATCTCTTGTGCAACAATGCAATCAGATCTCGTCACTACAGTCATTTTACTTTTTCCATTGATATCTTTACTTTTGTGTTGAGCAGCAGTGTCTTTGGTCATTTTTTCAGGCTTATGAAGATGTTGAAATGGTCTCTGTTGGAGGCGTAACATAGCCTGTTCTCTTGAGGAAGCTGGAAGGAGAGAGGTGAGGTGATGAGGCTGAACTTGGTTGGATGTCTGTAGAGGGTACTGCTGCTCTTTAATATTGTACAAGTGGTACAGGGGCAGGTTAACATTTGAAGAGATGAAAGGGTGGTCTCTCCAGATGACAAGAATATTTAATTTCCAGGCCCCATGTAGATTCCTGGTAGGAAATAATTTTATCCAAAGTGTGCCCGGCTCCGTGCGTTGTTCCAGAGACAATTTGGAAGAAGTCAAGAGTTTTCGGTTTGACAAGATGGATCGTGTTTGGGTGTGTGTTCATTGTCAAACCAGATGGCCAAGGTTGCCAGGATGCAGAAGTTCTTGTAGGATTTAGTCACCTTGAGGACGTGAAGGAAGTGACCCGATTTGGGCCACCCGTGTCACTCACGACCACCTCTCAGCCTTCCATACAAATGAAGAGTCGGTCAGACAGTAGAGAATACAAACCAAGTTATTTATTAGTATTCGCTGGAGCGGAGACCAGTCTGACCAGCCTCCTTAGACAGCTGCCGAGGGACTGACCTTCACCAACATAGCATCAGATATTATACATTTCCAATACCCAACAGGACCCGCCCAGACTGGAAATTTCCAGTTGGAGCAGGTTAACAAAGGAGGCACAGAAGGATGAGCTACCATCCTGAGACCAGGAACACACTATCTTAGCTTCAAGGTTACTCAGCCCGTGCCCATCTCTCTGGTAGAGTGGGAGCAGGGCTACCTACGAGGAAAGGCATGCAAAACAGAACGAGCTATTCATTAGTGCAGCAAAGCTTAACCCTGAATAATAAAAAGAAACAATCGAGGCTTCTTTCTGCTGAGGCAGACAGTATAAGACAGAAGCTTCATTTTGATCATGGAACAAAATGGCGGCTGAATATAAAATGGTGCCGCAAATGCTAACTTAACTCGCATAATTCTAGAAGGAGTCATCCAGATGCATTTTCAGTCCAACAGACCCTCCTTTTAGCATTTGCTAACAATTGTATCTAATGCTATATGTAAAGCAAAGGACTATTAGTATATGCCAGTACACACATGAGTAATATTCAAAAATACCCCCAGGAATAGACATTAAGTCGTGGGCAGCCTGCATATTCATTAGGGACGTTGTCTGAGATGCATAGGAACATCAACACTTAAAATTATCCATACATTCAATATTAGGAATAGAAGTTGCAAGGGAGGTGGTAGAACCAAAGATACCCTCGTCACTTTGCATCATTTCGTGAATATCCTTCTGCAACATAATCGCAGCAGTGTCATGGACTGTCTTCTGTGGCTTAGAGGTGAGGAGCATTGTGCAGTAAGAACAGCACAAGGGAAGGCACTGCACCAGAATGCAACAGACAACTAGAATCACAACAAAGTAGATCACCTTTTCCAGAATCCAACCCCATCCACCAAAGAGGGACCAACTCCAATTTCCGCTCTCCATCCCCTTGACATTCTCCAAAATATCTAGAATGTGTTGGGTAATGTTCTTTTCCATATTTGTTATCCCGACTAAACACTGGTCTCCTACTACTGCGCACACACCACCGCTCTTAGCTAAGATGAAATCAACTGCATATCTTGTTTGCTCGGAGTATATTCGCATGCTCTCCAACTGGGTGGTGATGTCACGTGAAGCAGCTACTGTAGAGTTAGACAGTATCTGCAGCTTACATCCAAAATATTCCCTAGCCCTTTCACCCCTGGCCATGGCGGTACCACCAAACTTAATAATGGAGGAAAGTATATACCCAAAGGTGATACCATTACTATAGTTATTGACCTCTAGGTCTCTCACTCCAGACGCAAAATTCCTTTGTTAATGTCCTTTTAACCCACCTTATATTTTGTTTACTATACTTACAAGGCACCCCAAGAGGCAGCACCATTCCCAAAGCCACGTCCTCGGTACCATTATGAACATTGGAATAAGTACCATTAGACAAGAAATAAAATCCTGGGTGTGCATAAAGTGGACCTTGGTAATCTACGGGAGCATATCTGGTATTCATCCCCATTGTACTCGGATCATCTTTCCTCACTAAAGACATTGTATTCTTAAACAATATCAGTCCAGAACAATTTATTTATAAGAAAGCGTCAGTACTATTTACTATCGGACATCATGTGGGATAGTAACCTGCTTCTCGAGTGACTGTCAAATTTTGATAATGCCAACACGTTAAAGTAATGTTCTGTTCCTCCATATACAGATTGTCACAATACACATTAATATTACAACCTGGGTATCCCTTCCCTCGTGGCTTCCTATAATACAAACAAGGACCAGGATATCCCATCCCGAACTCACCCTTTACCTCTACAAATTGTGGTGGGCGAACGTATGTATAATTAACCAGTGACAATGGGTAAGCAGTCCACAAACTCGTAACAGATTCAGTAGGATAGCAAGCTGTTCCTTCACCAAAGAATTTCCTGTGCGTATCTAGAAATACATTGCTTGCTATTGTTCTTCTGGCATGAACTGGAGAAACAATCTTGTATATAACACATGATGGGGCATTACAATTGCACTCCAAAATCCAGGACACCCTTCCAAAATCAACAACAGTAACAATACAAAAACAGCACAGAGCACTTTTTCTTAGCAGACCAACTAGACCAACCAGACCCATTCTGCCTGAAACGCGGGGCTGCAAAGGGCTGTTCTTCCTCCATAATAGGGCGACCAAATGGGTACATTTTGTGAATCAGAGGAAAGGACATGCAATGAAGCCAATGATAATAAAGCAAGAAAAGGGGCAAAGTTCTCAGCGTCCGTCAGAGTCTCGCTGGTAGACTCCTATTGTTCATCTACGGTGGTGCTGTTGAGCACTTTCCAGTGGAGCTGTGCTATCGCAGTCCTTTTTCTGAAGAATTCCCACGTCGTTCAGGGTAGAGTACCCCCCTCCCTTTTTCTCGGGGGGGGGGCACGTCAAATTCACCATGTCCAATGTCTGAACAATGCACCAATCTCCCTTTCCCTAAACTACCGTTGGTATCACAGACAAGGTATACTCTATTCTTCTTCCTCGCAGTCCATCCCTACTAGTCTGACTTTTCCTTTGGTGCACTGTTCTTCCGTCGGGGCGTAGATTGTACCTAACTACTCCAGGGACAGAGGGGTCTACAAACAAAGGCTCAAACTCAGAGGGACCAATGGACTGGGGCTCAGGCGCAGATGGGTCAACAGGCTGGGGCTCCTGGATGGCCTTAATCTCAGGTGGCACCGCCTCGTTCAACACTGCATTGCTCTCCTCCTCGGTGGGTGCCCATGTCAGTCGGGTATCTGAGTAGGGAACGAAACGAGGTATCTGCTCAGTTTCAGAGTCGCCGATCCCATTGAGCACCCAGCGGTCGTAGGGCAACGGAAGGGGCACTCTCCGGCAGTGATTAGAATGTACTAGGACAAAGTCACCAGGCCGGATATCATGGCCTGGTGACTTTGTCCTAGTGAGGAACTTTCAGAGGAAAGGCAGTTTGGAGCCCCGCTGGAAAGGGCCTAGCCAGGTCCTCCTTGCCACTCGAACGTCAGTGAAGGTGGACGGCCGAAAGAATTGGATACATTCTAATCACTGCCGGAGAGTGCCCCTTCCGTTGCCCTACGACCGCTGGGTGCTCAATGGGATCGGCGAGTAGTTAGGTACAATCTACGCCCCGATGGAAGAACAGTGCACCAAAGGAAAAGTCAGACTAGTAGGGATGGACTGCGAGGAAGAAGAATAGAGTATACCTTGTCTGTGATACCAACGGTAGTTTAGGGAAAGGGAGATTGGTGCATTGTTCAGACATTGGACATGGTGAATTTGACGTGCCCCCCCCCGAGAAAAAGGGAGGGGGGTACTCTACCCTGAACGACGTGGGAATTCTTCAGAAAAAGGACTGCGATCGCACAGCTCCACTGGAAAGTGCTCAACAGCACCACCGTAGATGAACAATAGGAGTCTACCAGCGAGACTCTGACGGACGCTGAGAACTTTGCCCCTTTTCTTGCTTTATTATCATTGGCTTCATTGCATGTCCTTTCCTCTGATTCACAAAATGTACCCATTTGGTCGCCCTATTATGGAGGAAGAACAGCCCTTTGCAGCCCCGCGTTTCAGGCAGAATGGGTCTGGTTGGTCTAGTTGGTCTGCTAAGAAAAAAGTGCTCTGTGCTGTTTTTGTATTGTTACTGTTGTTGATTTTGGAAGGGGTGTCCTGGATTTTGGAGTGCAATTGTAATGCCCCATCATGTGTTATATACAAGATTGTTTCTCCAGTTCATGCCAGAAGAACAATAGCAAGCAATGTATTTCTAGATACGCACAGGAAATTCTTTGGTGAAGGAACAGCTTGCTATCCTACTGAATCTGTTACGAGTTTGTGGACTGCTTACCCATTGTCACTGGTTAATTATACATACGTTCGCCCACCACAATTTGTAGAGGTAAAGGGTGAGTTCGGGATGGGATATCCTGGTCCTTGTTTGTATTATAGGAAGCCACGAGGGAAGGGATACCCAGGTTGTAATATTAATGTGTATTGTGACAATCTGTATATGGAGGAACAGAACATTACTTTAACGTGTTGGCATTATCAAAATTTGACAGTCACTCGAGAAGCAGGTTACTATCCCACATGATGTCCGATAGTAAATAGTACTGACGCTTTCTTATAAATAAATTGTTCTGGACTGATATTGTTTAAGAATACAATGTCTTTAGTGAGGAAAGATGATCCGAGTACAATGGGGATGAATACCAGATATGCTCCCGTAGATTACCAAGGTCCACTTTATGCACACCCAGGATTTTATTTCTTGTCTAATGGTACTTATTCCAATGTTCATAATGGTACCGAGGACGTGGCTTTGGGAATGGTGCTGCCTCTTGGGGTGCCTTGTAAGTATAGTAAACAAAATATAAGGTGGGTTAAAAGGACATTAACAAAGGAATTTTGCGTCGGAGTGAGAGACCTAGAGGTCAATAACTATAGTAATGGTATCACCTTTGGGTATATACTTTCCTCCATTATTACGTTTGGTGGTACCGCCATGGCCAGGGGTGAAAGGGCTAGGGAATATTTTGGATGTAAGCTGCAGATACTGTCTAACTCTACAGTAGCTGCTTCACGTGACATCACCACCCAGTTGGAGAGCATGCGAATATACTCCGAGCAAACAAGATATGCAGTTGATTTCATCTTAGCTAAGAGCGGTGGTGTGTGCGCAGTAGTAGGAGACCAGTGTTTAGTCGGGATAACAAATATGGAAAAGAACATTACCCAACACATTCTAGATATTTTGGAGAATGTCAAGGGATGGAGAGCGGAAATTGGAGTTGGTCCCTCTTTGGTGGATGGGGTTGGATTCTGGAAAAGGTGATCTACTTTGTTGTGATTCTAGTTGTCTGTTGCATTCTGGTGCAGTGCCTTCCCTTGTGCTGTTCTTACTGCACAATGCTCCTCACCTCTAAGCCACAGAAGACAGTCCATGACACTGCTGCGATTATGTTGCAGAAGGATATTCACGAAATGATGCAAAGTGACGAGGGTATCTTTGGTTCTACCACCTCCCTTGCAACTTCTATTCCTAATATTGAATGTATGGATAATTTTAAGTGTTGATGTTCCTATGCATCTCAGACAACGTCCCTAATGAATATGCAGGCTGCCCACGACTTAATGTCTATTCCTGGGGGTATTTTTGAATATTACTCATGTGTGTACTGGCATATACTAATAGTCCTTTGCTTTACATATAGCATTAGATACAATTGTTAGCAAATGCTAAAAGGAGGGTCTGTTGGACTGAAAATGCATCTGGATGACTCCTTCTAGAATTATGCGAGTTAAGTTAGCATTTGCGGCACCATTTTATATTCAGCCGCCATTTTGTTCCATGATCAAAATGAAGCTTCTGTCTTATACTGTCTGTCTCAGCAGAAAGAAGCCTCGATTGTTTCTTTTTATTATTCAGGGTTAAGCTTTGCTGCACTAATGAATAGCTCGTTCTGTTTTGCATGCCTTTCCTCGTAGGTAGCCCTGCTCCCACTCTACCAGAGAGATGGGCACGGGCTGAGTAACCTTGAAGCTAAGATAGTGTGTTCCTGGTCTCAGGATGGTAGCTCATCCTTCTGTGCCTCCTTTGTTAACCTGCTCCAACTGGAAATTTCCAGTCTGGGCGGGTCCTGTTGGGTATTGGAAATGTATAATATCTGATGTTATGTTGGTGAAGGTCAGTCCCTCGGCAGCTGTCTAAGGAGGCTGGTCAGACTGGTCTCCACTCCAGCGAATACTAATAAATAACTTGGTTTGTATTCTCTACTGTCTGACCGACTCTTCATTTGTATGGAAGGCTGAGAGGTGGTCGTGAGTGACCCGGGTGGCCCAAATCGGGTCACTTCCTTCACGTCCTCAAGGTGACTAAATCCTACAAGAACTTCTGCATCCTGGCAACCTTGGCCATCTGGTTTGACAATGAACACACACCCAAACACGATCCATCTTGTCAAACCGAAAACTCTTGACTTCTTCCAAATTGTCTCTGGAACAACGCACGGAGCCGGGCACACTTTGGATAAAATTATTTCCCTACCAGGAATCTACATGGGGCCTGGAAATTAAATATTCTTGTCATCTGGAGAGACCACCCTTTCATCTCTTCAAATGTTAACCTGCCCCTGTACCACTTGTACAATATTAAAGAGCAGCAGTACCCTCTACAGACATCCAACCAAGTTCAGCCTCATCACCTCACCTCTCTCCTTCCAGCTTCCTCAAGAGAACAGGCTATGTTACGCCTCCAACAGAGACCATTTCAACATCTTCATAAGCCTGAAAAAATGACCAAAGACACTGCTGCTCAACACAAAAGTAAAGATATCAATGGAAAAAGTAAAATGACTGTAGTGACGAGATCTGATTGCATTGTTGCACAAGAGATGGACTGAGATGGAGTGTGAGGAGTCAGATTCTTGTCTGCGCCCTTCACTCAAACCTTGACAGCAGTCCCTCTCAGACATCCACAACAGGGTCTTCACCTCTACTGAGAACACCGCCATGTGTGAGGCCCTTGCAGGCCATCTTGGGATGAAAACCAATATCCTGGAACACTATCTCAGAAGTAAGTCACCCAGCAACCTCCATCCTTTGACCACAAAGTACAAGACCATCTCCGCTGGGAAATAAAAGTTTGTGGCACCCTTCACCTCACAGGTGACACCCCTACTGCAAAGCGGTACCACACCCTACCAATCCCACAGAGCTGAGTCAGTCACATAGATATAGATGGTACGTATTAGCATATCTCACTCCTCTTGTTTTCACTTCTAGCTTTAGTGCATCTGCAAATATGCTGCAACATGATAAGAGCACTCCTCTGGTCACCGTGCCCCACGCCAAATTTTCTCCCAATAGGTCACACTATAAACCAACCATCTAACAACCAAGAACAACAATGGTATAAACCAAGCACAACAGTGGTATAAAGTGTCAGTGACTACATTTCTCACTTATCTTTGCTTTACTCCACACTTAAGTGCAGTTGCATAAATGCTGTGTCGTACCATGAGCAATCAATGAGTACCCAGGGCTGACAGCCATGCTCTTTAGATCCAGGTTACTATATAAACCCTCGCTCTTCCAACACATTTCAACCATTGGAGTTGCTTGCTACCCATCCACCAAGACACCAAGAAGTGCTTCAGGGCCACATCAGAGGTATAACACTATATAATAAAGCAACCACAACATCATGCAATCTATCTATTACATGTCAAATTAATTCTAGTCAAATTGGATGTGTGTTTGTTCTAATGAATGTTCAATAAGAAAAGAAAATGCACATGCATTAAAAGCAATGAACATTTGTAAAAGTAGATTTGAACCTATGAATGTACAATTTCACAATAGAATATGCATTTAGATCAGTGAATAAACATTCGCCGTATAAAATGGGTATTCTTATAATACTGGGGAAAGAGAGAAAAAAATAAAGGAGCAACCCTGTGTATTTACGATAGGGACGGGGTGACAAACTCACAAGCAACAAGGTCCCCTAGCAGAGGATAATATGTAATATATCATCCAAGTCAAGTGCACCTTTGTGAGACTCAAAAAACCTTACAACTTAAAATGGAGAATAAATTTTGACTTGGTCAAAGATTTCTGTGTTGTATAGGATACCTATCATAGTCTATATTGTTTTTGTATGTTTATTGTTTACAATTTCTGATGTCACGAATACATTGAATGACCATTTTAAGTTGAAAGGTTTTTTTGAGTCTCACAAAGGTGCACTTGACTTGGATGATATACTACATATTATCCTCTGCTAGGGGACCTTGTTGCTTGTGAGTATTCTTATAATACTGACACAGCATCATATTTACACCAGGTAACTAAACATGTACGAAGTAAAGAGACCATGAAAAAGCTATGGTCATTCAGGAAAATCATCACTGCAAACACATACCCTCTCCTACACAAACATGGAAAAGGAGACATATTCAGACTACATAACTCTACTTAGGTTCAGATTATTAATAGCCTGGAGGAGCTTGTCTCCTCTCAAAGGATAAAATCTGACACATCGTAGATCTAAATTTATCAAGTATGATAAATACCACCAATTGTGACTTTTCTCCCAAAAATGTGGCGTAACATGCTTATTTTTGTGCATTGCACATTAAATCCACATTTTTCCCTGGAAAATTTCAACAGGGTTTCCCTGTCACAATTTACCTTTAGAAAATTAGAAGATTGGGGTGCTTGCCACAAAACTTGGACGTCTGATATGTGCCATAACAGGAGTTACCGCACATTTCAGATTTTTCTGGGGCAATTGTAATCAGGACCTTAGTCCCTGAAAGTCATGATTAACTGCATTTAACCAAAGGTAGTAGCGCGTACACATGTTTCAGGGTTCAGAGTGGCACATCTTTTTATCGCAATATGCGGGGCAAAAAGAGTTAACTCATAGCCAGTCAGACGTGCACTGGTAAGGTGCTGCGTCTTAGTCTTGTTCAAAAGAGTGTCCACAGCATGCGGTACCATGACTGTGAGGTCAGTATCAAGTACGAGCCCAGCCGATTGCCTTGTAGAGATGGCCACAGCCGCGACCGTTCTTAGACAGCTCGGGAGGGCTCTGGCGACTGGCTCAAGCAAAGTGGAAAAGTAAGCACACAGCCGTTGCTTACCTCCAAAGGCCTGTGTTAAAACAGAAAGCGCACAACCGGCCGTCTCGTGTACGTACAACACGAACGGCTTCAGATAGTCAGGCGTGCCAAGCACAGGAGCAGAGTAAAGCGCAACTTTTAATTGCTCAAAAGACTGCTGACATTCATGCGTCCAAGGCAGGGGCTCATGCACGTCTTTAGTTGAAGCGCTAGCAGACACTTTATTAGTAATGAGTAATTAGGGATCCAATGTCAACAGTAGGAAGTGATGCCAATGAAGGCGCATACATCCCTTTGAGTTTTAGGGATGGGCATTTTAACAATGGCGCTAATGCGCTCAGGTGTCAATCTCGACAGTAGGAGACCTAAGTAGGTGACCTCCTGTCGACAATATTGAAATTTAGAAAGGGACACTTTATGTCCGTGATGGGCCAAATGCAACAACAACTTAACCGTACTGTCTTTGCATCCCTCTTCAGTGTCAGAAGCAATTAGTAGGTCATCCACATACTGAAGCAATACATTACCTGAGGGAAGCGTGAGGGAGTCCAATTGGGCTTTCAAGGCTTGACTATATATACTAGGGCTTTCAGTATAGCCCTGAGGAGCGTGACAGAATCTAAAGCTTCTGCCAACCAGTGTAAAACCAAACAGGTGGCGGCTATTGGGGTGAATTGGGATACTGAAGAACGCATTTTTCAAATCAATGACTGAGAAGAATTTGGCAGAGGAAGGAATCATTGTGAGAAGGGCAGTAATGTCAGGGACCACCGGGAACTGAGGAACCACTATTTTGTTAACTGCGCGCAAATCAATCACAAAACGATAAACATCGGCATTGTCATCAGGGGAGTCTGGGGATGTCTTCTTGAGAATAGGAAGAATAGGGCTGTTACAAACATTCGATGCTGTCTCCTCAACCACCCCCGACTCAATCAAATCCTGTATAATGCGCCACAAAGCTCGCTCTCCCGCTTGTAGTGTTTTGTACTGAGGAATACGGGGCAAGATGGCGTTATCTTTAACCTTAATGGAAACTGGGGGAATCTGCAGTAATCCTACGTCCGTATCACCTGTTGTCCACAAAGTGGACGGCACAGCTTGAAACTCAGCAGGGAGGTGCGCATCTTTGGACGGGCACTGTTTAGAGCTAATCACATTTGGTCCCATTGTCATGTAAACACCATCCGGAGAACAAAAAATTGTTGCATGCGACTTCTTCAATAAATCTAAGCCCATTAGATTTTCCCCACAATTGGATGTCAATAGAAAGGGTGAATCTACAGTAAAGGGACTGATAGTCAAAGCAAGAGGTTTGGAAATGGGGCTCACAACCGGCACACCAGAAAAGCCTACCGAAACATTATTTTGGCCAGACAGGGCTGCCCCAGGGACCAGCGAACGAGAAACAGAGCTATTCATTGCACCTGTGTCCACTAAGAATTTCTTAACTGAGCCTTGCAAATCTGTGGTAACATAAGGACCGCGCTGATCTACAGGTATCTGAACTGGTCCCTCACCCTGTCCCTGGCTGACCTAGCTGTGAGTCATCCCTGTCACCTCGTCCAGATCATAATCATCGTGATAATACTTTTTCTCTCGAGGGTCATCAAAGTAATTCTGATCAGAGCGACCCTGCGATATCCCAACCTCCCGAGCCCCAGCCTGACCACTTACTCCATGGCCCCGCCCACGAGAACCTTGTCCTCTTGGCGCCGCAACTTTCTGCAACAACACCGGACACTCGCTGCGCCAGTGCCCCTCCTCTTTGCAATACGCGCACTGATTTGGCCCCACAGGCACAGCATTCCTGCTAGTACGGGGAAGCTGCCGGGCCGGGCCGGACCAGCACCACGTCCCCTTCCATTGCCCCTAGACGCCTGCTGTAACAACACCTTCGTCTTCAACTCCTTATGCTTCAATTCCACCTTCTCCTTTTCCTCATTTTCCCTGTGTTCATAATACTGTGCCATACTCAATATAACGGAAGGGGAAGATGTCGTCCAAGTGCTCTCAAAAGCCTGCAACCGAGCTGAAATCTCGGGGAGCAAATTTGTAACAAATCTATTGACGAACAACCGGACACCCCCTTCTACCGACAAATTTTGTCCACTGAAAAAATCAGAAACACTCTCATCTTTCTTCTGACGACATGCCGCTAACTTGTCCCAATCTACCCTTCTCGGAGGAATAAGTGAGTGCATATAGGTAATAATTCAACCGGGTAAAGCTAGTATCTCGGCCTTTGGCTTCTCTCCAGGCTTCCTTTCCATATCCCATGCTTTAATCTGGTCCCATGTACCACCCAATTCCACAGCGTGGTCCTGCGTGTGCACCTGCCTCCAAATGTCGACGGGCACCAGCAGACAAAAGAACATTTCAATATCCGCAAGCGTCATTACTGTTGATGAAGCGGCTTCTGTCAATTCCTTATAATATGCAGTAGGATTTTTCCTAGGGTCAGGTAACTGAGTCTTAAGGGATAACACCTCACTCCTCTTCCATGGGGTGTAGACCCACTGTTCTTGGAAGCGGGCTTCTACCTTTTGTCTAATGTCAGCACCATGCTGATCTCGAAGCTCTGGCTCCTCAGGGTGATATATGAGGTGGGCTTCCCTCATCGGAAACTGGGACACTGTCTTCAGGCTCTTCTCAAACAGCCTACCTCGGTAAGGGACCAATGTCGCAACATTTTCAAAAACCTCCTCAGGTGCCATACCAGCTGCATATACATTATCTCTAATATCATAAATAATCTGGGGCGCTATAGCATTAAAGCACTGTTCCCACAACCCAATCAATTTAGCCGACATGTGCTTGAGGGCATGCTGTTGTAGAAACGGCTCATAATCTCTCATCACACTCCACACATCTTCAGTACTATAAATTGGATGACGGGCCCACTGAGCGGCCTGATTCGCTACTGCCCTTTGTTCTTCCTACCCCACATCAGATCGTATTAAAATTCGTCCCAACCACTCCCTAGCTGTCGCCCAGCCCCCGTCCCCCTGTCCACATACAGGCATTCTACTACCTAGTATTGCCAAGGAGGGAAGGAAAAGGGAAGGGGTAGTAACCGAGTGGGTAGTCACCAATGTCGTTAATGGCTGTGTGGTGGGCGTAAGGGCTGGAGAGAGAGAAGACACGGACACGATTGGCATTGCAGAGAGGCCAGCAGTCATAGCAGGCGCATAGGGCAAAGCCACAGAATTGACAAGAGGCGCAGCTGTTGAAGCAACTGAATCAATAACAGAAGAAACAGAAACAGCAAGGGCAGAAGAGACAGACGACTGGGGCTGTGGCACAGCAGAGTATATTCTCTGTGGAGCATATGGAGGCAAAATGTATCGCCTCCCTCTTGGGCAACATAGGACTTGTCACACAGCAATCAAAACTTTCTATCAGCACACTCTATACCTTTTTCCACTTTCTCTCTATCATACGCTACTGCTTTCTGCGTCAATGTCTGCATTCTCCCCTTTCGAGCCTCCTTTTCTGCTTTCATTCATCTCTGTTTAGCTTCCTTCTGCCACATTCTAAGGGAATCAAACATTGACTGCCTACTCCTTTTCGCAAACAATTTATCCTGCAGGAAATTATGCTTGTGCTCATCAAAAGTGCCCGTCAACGGCCACTGCAACTCGGCGTTATCCCTCGTATATTTGTGCCATAATGTACTAAACATAATAGGGCCAAGGCCATGTTTGACATACATGTCAAAGTTCGGGGTGCCTTCTGGAGGAGCAGGCTGACTTTCTTCCAATCGAGCATCAGTACAACAACAACGACAACTCATACAACATATCCTACTAAAACAAGGCATCTTGAAATTAAAACGTTTTCACTATTTATGCCGAACAGATATTTGCAACTATCTTTCCAAAGTTGGTCCACAGACCTCACCAAATCCGGATCAAAACAATACCATGTTCACAAAGAAATCAAACAAATTCAAGCATTTGTCACAAACAATCCTCAGACCGTACCAAACTCAAACAAAAGTGGCGCCATGACCCAAAGCAAACTCACCTGGTGCACACAGGTCAAACGAAGTTATTCTCCACTGCCGACTCTTCGGACCAAGCGGTCAGATCCAAGGGTTTCGCCGTTCAGGACCCCAGCCGGGATGACCGCTGGCCGAGGCACCGCCCGGTCAGACAGACGGGGCAGCTGCGAGTACCAGACTCTCTCGTGCAGGGATCCCCGGTCCACCCGTCCGACCCGACGTGGCCCCGTCCTCCTCACCCGTCTGCGGGCAAAGATGGGTCACTCACCCGATGGGGTCCCTGTTCGGGTGCCAAACTGAAGGAAGTGACCCAATTTGGACCACCTGGGTCACTCACGACTACCTCTCAGCCTTCCATACAAATGAAGAGTCGGGCAGACAGTAGAGAATACAAACCAAATTATTTATTAGTATTCGCTCGAGCGGAGTCCAGTCTGACCAGCCTCCTTAGACAGCTGCCGAGGGACTGACCCTCACCAACATAACATCAGATATTATACATTTCCAATACCCAACAGGACCCGCCCAGACTGGAAATTTCCAGTTGGAGCAGGTTAACAAAGGAGGCACAGAAGGATGAGCTACGATCCTGAGACCAGGAACACGCTATCTTAGCCTCAAGGTTACTCAGCCCGTGCCCGTCTCTAGAGTGGGGGCAGGGCTACCTACGAGGTAAGGCATGCAAAACAGAACGAGCTATTCATTAGTGCAGCGAAGCTTAACCTGGAATAATAAAAAGAAACAATCGAGGTTGCTTTCTGCTGAGGCAGACAGTATAAGACAGAAGCTTCATTTTGATCATGGAACAAAATGGCGGCTGAATATAAAATGGTGCCGCAAATGCTAACTTAACTCGCATAATGCTAGAAGGAGTCAGCCAGACGCATTTGCAGTCCAACAGACGGCGCCTGTAAGGGTGGAGTTGTTTGGTGGAGGCCAGTTTAACAGTAGACATGACCAAGTGAAGGTGGTGGGATATGTAAGTAGCAGCTTACAATTGGTTTGCATTTAGCAGCAACAACCTCTTGGAACCATATAAAAGGACGCTTAGACTAAACAAGCATTCAGTTGCAATACAGATGTTAGAAAGTGCTAAACAAAGGTTAATAACATAACATTTTATGTTGACTCAATAGTTACTAAACTTCTTGAACTAGTGTTAGTAATGGTCTGCCTATCTTCTGAACCAGAATAAGACTAAGGAGGTAATTAACAACCAGGTACAATATGAAGACCAGCGAGTTGAGGATAAGGCAGTGTCTCTAGGGGTTAAGGCAGTGCTTGAAATGGAGAAATAGAAGTGCTTCTGAGCAGTGCTGGTACTCTTCAATTAAAAGTACTCCATTTCTCTTGAGAAGTGCTGGTACTTTCCCTCTCAAAATTAAAAGGTGCCAGTACTAGGTACTGGACAGTCCCGGCCCATTTAAAGCACTGGGTTAAGGTTACCCCTAAAATAGATCAGGCAGTAGAACTAAATCTTGCTCCAGTACTACACAAGGTAAAACAGGACCTTAAAAGAATGGATAATCTCAGTCTCACTATAATTGGTCGTTGTAATATAATTAAAATGCTATTTTTGCCTAACGTGCTTTATCTCTTCAGGTCTATACCTATAGAGTTAGAAAAACATAAATAAAAGAGGTATCTACTAGCTTCAGCTGGTCTTAAGGAAAAAAAACTAGGAGGGCCTTAAAATTCATGATGCTACCTAAAGTTAGAGGCAGTTGGGCTGTTCCAAATTTTAGGTTTTACCAGTGGGCTGCCACTCTACAATATATGGTTTGTTTAGTTGGGGCAGAGCAGACTGACTCCCACGCGGCAGAGATGACACCCACCTTTAATGCACAGCTATTAGGCGAGGATGCTAATGCTCTCTTTTTGAAAATGATAGAACCTAGTTACTACAAAAAGGGGAAATTTGAGATCTTATTGGCTGCCTTTAAAACATGGGGGACAGTCAGAAAGAAGACCGACCTTGGGAGATTACATTTTTACATCCCCCATGTGGCGGTCCCAGTCGTTACCGACGATTTTCCATGATGCATATTGTTTAAGATGGGAAGCAAAAGGGATAGGAAAATTAGGCGACCTCTTTGATAGTAACCAAATGTTGTCATTCGGGGAGTTACAACTGGAGTATGGCCTCGTTAAGAGAGATTTTTAAAAATATCTACAGTTTAGGGATTTCTTACCCAGAAAGTGCGGCACTCGAATTACTCCATAACACTGCAGGATGTAGGATAAGTCAGATTTTTGAATATTAAGGGGGCTTCATGTCTGACGATCTTAAGAAGCAGCCAGTCAAATGGCTGAGAAGGGTAGGGGCCATTGAGTCATTTGAACTTTGGCATACCTTATTATGATCTGCTGGACTGCAGGCACAACATTTTAAAACACTTTTTAATTTATATTATACTCCGGTTAAAATAGCAAGCTGTGGGAGGGACCACGCTGTCAGAGTTTGGAAGCAGATATTGTTCATATGTTTTTTAGTTGTCAGGCCCTAGATACTTTGAAATTAGAGATATCCAGTTTTTTGCACACCGTCTTACACATTGAAGTGAAATTATCTCCCCAACTAATGCACTTGGGAGTTCATGACAACGCGGGTGGGAATGAGGGCAATATTTGGTGTTTATTGCAATGGCGGTAGCCCATATCTGTATAGGCGTAGCCTGGCTCAACTCAGATCCTCTTACTTTCTATCAGTGGTTGACTAGGCTGCTTTCACTATTCCATCTAGAGAACAGCCTATATCTTCGAAAGGGCAAAAAGTCTCAAAAGAGAGGGAAGAAGATCTGGGCCCCTCTGGACCGATGGTCACAGGGGGGTCTTAGCCAGCAATGAAAAAAAAAAAAATTATATATATATATATCCAACCTTCGTTTCGTGCAGAAACCCGAGCCGCTTGCAATGGCGGGCCGTGGCGGGGTCACGAGCCCTTGTAAATCCAAACAGTATTGTAATCAATGTTTTCAAGAAAACAATACACCGCGGCCACAAACAGTCCTTCAGCGTGATTTATTCCATATGCCAACTCACTCTACGCGTTTCGGAGTGTCCTGCTCCTTGCTCAAGAGTAAAAGTGAATGCAAAACACAGTATATTTAAATCATCATGTGACACCTCTGCGTGAAAACAGTGAAAACAGACTCGTTCCTATGTCACAGTCAAAGTGGATACATAGTTAAAACAATGTTGATAATCTGTCACAGTGATACACAATGCATTAGTCCTTATTTAAACATAAAATAAGTAAATTAAATCGTTTAACATGGATTTTTTGCAAGTGCGAAGTGCCTGTGAGGAGAAAGACTCCTCCATAATACCGTGTACTAGCCCTTGATCGGGAACTACTTATACTCGGCTACATCAACAGCTGCGTTCGTAAAATGCTTTTGCACGCAAATGAGACAAATGAAACAAATGGAATGAAAGAAATAAAACAATTAAGCCCTCGTGGGCATGTAATACTCTTTCTGGGGCTAGTAACCAAAACACCAAACGCGTGTATCGTATTGCCCATGTGGGCTTCAGGACACGTTCTGGTGTCAAAACCCTAGACCCTCATGGAGTCTGACTTTAATCCCTGAAAGAACTGTAAATGTGCAACAAGCCCAAGTGGGCAAACATTTCTATATTGTCTCAAATTAATACGCTGTCGTACCGGGATTACACTTGCTGGTATACAACAGATCTCTCCAAGTACATGGCACTTTCTCAAATCCCGCCCCAGTGGGCAAAAAAAACATCAATCCAACCCCAGTGGGTGAAACGCCTTCCTTTACTGCTCTAAAGCCTGGACAGTGCAAATTAATTTCATTCCAAATTGGAAAACCCTTCAATTGAAATTTTGACAGATATATTCACTCGTTTTGCCTTCCACTTGCTGTTTAACAAATCTGAGATCTGAAAAAAATACAAAATAACAAAAAGGTGAGATATAATGTACAGTGCTAGATTGATTTACATTTACTAACAATTCATATAAAAATATTGTGAGAGTTAAAAACATTTGTTAAAACAAGTGATTTTATACGGCTCAGCATTAAATCTTGAAATTGAACAGGACAGAACACAAATCACCCCAAGTGTACAGAAAGCGCCTCATCACTATTGTGTCCTCCTGGATACAACGTGTGATACTTAATAATCATCCTTGATTCAAGCCGTCTCAACTCTTGCACTCCATCTCCACCTCTTTCTCTCATTGGGATATTGTCTAATACACAGAAAGACAACAATGCACTGTTTTGGTTGTGGTGGGTCGTAAAGTGTCTCGCTATAGGGTATTGCTTGTCACTGTGCTTTATCGCCCTCAGATGCTCCAGAATCCGTTTCTTGGCTTTATGTATGGTACTACCAATGTAGTACTTATTACATGGGCATCTGAGGGCATACACTACAAACTCTGTATTGCAAGAGAAATGTCTCATTATTTTAAAAGGTCTGCACTCTGTGGATAGCTTCACCTCCTTGCAGTTCATACTATACTTACAGGCCTTACATCTGCCACATGTAAAGAACCCTTGTATAGTACTCTGTTTTCTATCAGATGTGGTCAGTGCTTTGCAGATTGTGTCTTTTAAGGACTTAGCCTTTCTGTAAGTTATCTGAGGATAATCTTCTAGATAGTTCTCCGTATATCTCTTTTTTATAACTGGAGTAAGCATAATATTATCATAATATTATCATTGATTAATTTTTATATGACTAGTCGAAGAAGGCGGGATTGGTGATGAGATAATTGGCTGTGATTAAGTGTACCACCTAATTTTGTTTTCTCCGGTTTAGGTATGTATGCATATTTCCATTTTATCCTTAATCAGTGCTTGTTGAGATGAATTTTGATGTTTTCTTATGTGAAAAAATGTAATAAAAATCATCAAAATGAAAACAAAAAGAACTAGCATTTGCAATGCAATAGGTCTCGCATTATTAAAGTTTGAGCTATTGGTGTTGCATTATTTAGCAATGGAGCTGAGGTATCTATATATTTCTGGGAAGGGGTCCAGCGCGAAGGGAGGACAGAGTTGAGGCAAGCGAAGAAGAAAGGCGTGTTAGCGGAGAAGGGAGAAACATTCCGCAGTCGGCCCGCTGCCCGGACTCCTCAGTCTGGGAAAGATATTAATCCCGGCGCCTTGGTCAGACAAAGGAGCGGAGGAGGCGACGGGGGATGAAACGACGGACCATGGGCTGTGAAAAAAGGCAAATTTAAAAACAGCTGACTTTCCAAAGGAGGGGAGATGGATGTCTAACTGGCAGCAAAACACGGTGGAGTGAAGGTAAACAGAGCGTTACAAAAAAGCCAATGGTGCGTGTTTATCATTTCCTCCACATGTTAGGATGACAACGTGTCCGCACAGTGGAATGTCTACGTTTATATCACAGAGAACCAGTGGCAAAAAAATGTCTACTGTGATAAACCATGGAGAGATGAAATCGTTTCTTGGCTTCCCGACTTGTTCATGAGGTGTGATCCTCGGCAACACTCGTTGTCTTCCTGCGTAACCAGTACCCTCTTCTGTCAAAACAGGGAGTGCATTCTCACAGGTTATCCATCCCACCTGTTCACGGTGTTACGTGCTATACAAACCGATCACTTGTATTGTGCTAAATATATGTCATAGTTTATACTTTGAGGAATGCGTGTGCATTTTAGGACCCTTGCTTTTCCATAAAGTTGAACTGATTTTAAAATATGTACGAACTACACCGGTACAGAATTCGGGAGTATAATTTACTGGAAAAGTTTATAGTCGCAGTACAGTGGTCTAACAAATGTTTTGTTTATGTATAATGCCATTTAAAAACAAGCACGGAATCGAAACCTGTGGTGCACGCGCACCACAGAGGAGTCGAACGCGGGAATCGAAACCAGTGGTGCGCGCGCACCACAGAGGAGCGGGGGCGAGGGAGCCTGTCGTCTGTGCCGCGCGCTGATGTGCGTCCTAGACATGGACGGGAATGGTTGGAGCAAAGGCGGGACATGCGCCCGCCTTTGCCCAATTGCGCGCCGTTTTAAAAAAAAAAAGCACGCTACAGCCAATGCCAGCCTGCGAAAGCAAGACCACACGCACGAGCGTGTGGTTAGCTTTCTGAAGCCCATACAAGAGTTCTCGCGCTGCGCGATCAGTGCTGCGCACTGCAACGCTAGGCGCGAGACCTAAAAAGGAACTGACAACTCACTTCATAGTTTCTAAAGGTGGAAGAGGGGCCAGGAGGGGTAGTGGGAGAGTGAGATTGGCTTCTTTGAGAACACAGGCCAACAGCGTTAGAGATGTTATGATATACTATGTGTATTTGTAGAGCGCATGGCTCATCAAGAAGGTATAATTGGTGGTGATGCAGGAGCTGTATGGGCCAAGCCAGGGCAGGGGCTATTTGAAGAGCCATGTCTTCAGTTCCTTGGGTAATTCAAGAACTGAGAAGGTGGCTCTGATGTACAGGGACAGGTCGACCCAGGTTTTAGGAGCATTGTAGGAGAAGGCACGACCGTTGAATCTGGTTCTGCATATACAGAGGTGTTTGCAAGTAGGAGTCCGGCTGAGGGGAGGTTTGTGGAAGTTTATGCAGTTCTTGAGGTACATGGGGTGAATGCTGTGTAAGGCTTTGTATGTGTGCATGAGGAGTTTGAAGAGTGCTTATTTCTGGATGTGAGTGTGAGATGGAAGGTTGAGGGTGAGGATATTGTCTGTAACAATGTTTCTAGGAGGCAGGGTAGAGAAGACGCACTTAGCAGGAGAAGAAGTGCGTAATATAGTTAATAATAAATGTAGGTATTTTCTGTCTTGAAGTATTTGATTCCTACACAGATAAGACAGTACTATACCCTAGGCCTGGGCGGTAAATTCCGTTCCGCTCGCGGAATTTGCGGAATTTGGGTAATTTGGGTAATTTTGTGTTCCGCGGAGAACGCGAAATTGCCAAAAATTCCGCGATCCGCCGCTTCGCGGAATTTTTGGCTTGTTCGCGCTTTTAAAATGCGTGTTCGCAAGATATTTCTCCCAGAGCACGCAAACAGCGTTAGCGAACAGGAAAAAAGCATTGCGAACGGGCGGAACAAGCAATTCCGCGTGTTCGCCGAACTTTTGCGTGCTCGCGGAGATTTTTTACCGTTTTGCGGAGCTTTGAGGATCTTTGCATAGCGCGACTACGCAAATTCCGCCCACCCCTACTATACCCCTGATAAAAAAAAATGAGGGTCGGATTAGATTTGCACGGCCTCACCTGTGATTAGATCACCTCATCTTATGGTTTCCCGCTCAGCACTGGCGTAATAGTGTGGTTCAGCTAGCGCTGGGAAGCCTTCGGGTTGCCATGCACTGCCTTTCTTCTCCGAAAAATACATGTAATTCCTCATTGTAGATCACAGATCACGTGACATGTGCTCAGCATTCGCTCAGCAAGAAGAATACCATGTATATCTACTCTCTGAGATCTGGTTAAGAGTAAAAACCCTCAGGACAAAAACAGAGGAATGATGAATTGTGCCTAGAATCAATATGCAAGTTCTCCAGAAACCAAACAATAGCTTCCTTATGTGAACTGGATAAAATGTTGTCTCTTGACCTCTATCCATATTATTTAATATAAAAAGAATGGGTCTGCAAATTTGTGGAAGCAATTTGTCTAAAATGTCAGGTACCAAACCACACATACCTTTGCACTGTTGATGTGCATGAGCTTCAAAGAAAATTTGTTTGTCACAGATGTAATGAGCATAAAATATAATATAATATAATATAATATAAAACAATTACCTGACCGCAGTCACGCGGCGAAGTGGGCAGGTGACAAAAGACATGTTCATCACTGCACACATTGGAGAACCTTTAAGAGACCTGCCCCAAGCAAGAGTATTTGTTAACATGGCACCATTTAATGTACTGCGTTCTGCATAAATTGCACACAAATGCTGACCACCTTCTAGAATTCAGTGACAAAGAATTTGAACCACTTGCACAAGGGGCTTTTTCTTTAGCTCTGTTGCATCCGTCATTAGCAGTATCCCTTTACGTGTGCTGCAAGAAGGTAAGTACTTCCACGTGTTTCCAACTCATCTTTTCAGAAGGCTTGAAGACCATTGCCTCATGGATGAGGGCCAACCTCCTCCAACTGAATGCCGAGAAATCCAAAATCATGCTGTTTGGAGGCGCGCCAATTAGCTGGTCACCTAGTTGGTGGCCGGAGCACCCTCCCCGAAAACAGTGGTCAAGAATCTGGGTATCCGCATTGACCAGAAACTTACGCTAGTAGCACATGCCACCACTACTGCAGGAACATGCTTCCACGTACTCAGTCTCCTTAGAAGAGTGTTCCCTCTACTACCTCCTTCCACACAAAAAACACTGATGCAAGCTCTAGTGTTAAGCCGACTGGACTACTGCAATGCACTGTTGGCTTCTGCCAACGAGGCCTCCCTGGACAAATTGCAAGTAGTCCAGAACACCGCGGCCCGATTAGTAGCAAATGCCCCCCTTAGAACAGCCTTAATACCGCTTCTAAACAAACTCCACTGGCTCCCTGTGAGAAAACGAGTGAAATTTAAGATGTGTTGCACCGTTTTGAAAGCTCTCAACGGGCTGGGACCCCCTTACATGTCCAACAAAATATCAAGGTACACTCCCTCCAGGTCTCTTCGGTCAGGATCCAAGTCACTTCTCTGCATCCCGAGAATTAAAAAAGCTTGCATGGGTGGCAGGGCCTTTACGCACCGTGCCCCCACTCTCTGGAACGAACTTCCTTGCCAACTACACGAATGCCAGAACCTCCTACATTTCAGGAAGCTGTTAAAAACCTATCTCTTCTGAGGTATGTTTGTCTAACTGTAGCACAATGCCCCAGCGCGGAGATACCCCTGTCGGGGTGATTCGGGCGCTATATAAACTCATAAATATCAAATATGTTGTCTGATACACAATGCACAGACCTCAACCAAAAATGATATAAATGTTTCCAACCACTGTCACAAAATTAATCAAACTCTTGCCCATTGTTTTAAACCCTTGATTCAGTAAGAAGTTGTGGAGTCCTAATGGCCTTCTCCTGCATGACCTGATACGCTCGATTTATACTAGATGGAGCATTTGTTTCAGCTCCTGTTCGAGCAACACAAGGTGATGAATGACTATGAATGACTGAATGATTGCACTTATAAAGCGCACTGCTACTCAAGAATGTCCCGGCGCTGACAAGGCAAATCAGGTCGAGGGAAATACTATTTGCTAAATAAGTGAGTTTTAAGAGCATCCTAAAGGCAGCATAGTGATGTATTTCTTAGTTGGAAAGGGAGCTGATTCCAGATCGAGGTTACTTGAAATGAGAAAGAAGAGCCACCTTGCCTCCTTTTTTTAAAGTGAGGAACAACCAGGAGTCGCGCGTTCTTTGAGTTCAGAAATCTCCAAGGGCAGTATTCTTGGATCCTGGTGTTCAGCTACTTAGGACCTTTACAGTGTATAGCATGGTGAGCGATAGTCAGAGCTTTGAAGATGATTCTTTTGCTAAGAGTAAGCCAATGCAACTACTTTAGAAAACCAGACACTGGCGTCCATTTTGTACGTTTGAACAAAAGTCGTACTGCGGTGTTCTGTACGACTTGAGGATGGAGCGTCAAATATTCAGGTTACCCAAGAAAAAGAACATAGGATTAGTCTAAACGAGACAGGATCAGAGACTGAACCACAATTTTCTGCGCATCCCAAGGCAAGAAAAATAAAAAACGTTTTAGGGTTATCATGATCCAGAAACACGATTTGACCACTGAAGAAATCTGTGCCTTCAGACCGAGACAATCATCAAATAACACCCCCAAATTCTTGGCTACAGTCATGGGAGGGGGAGGAGGTGGGGAGTCTGCATGCCAGTATCCTGCCCATCCTTGCAAAGGGTCGGGCCAAGCAACAAGATTTCAGTTTTGCCAGGATTACACTGGAGGTTGTTTTCCCTAAGCCAGCCATTCACAACATTCATACATGCTGCAAAGGACCTCTTTGCCTTCGCCGAATTGCCATTATAGGAGAGCAGCAATTGTGTGTTGTCTGCGTATGAGATCATTTAAATATAAAAAGACTCTGCCAAAAAAGCAAGGGTAGTCTTATAGATATTAAAATAGGTAGGGCTTAATGCAGAACCTTGGGGAACTCCACATTGTAAAGATTTTACCTCTGAATAAAACGGTTTCATCCACATTGCCTGTTTTCTGGAATCGAGGAAGGAGCTACACCACTGCAGGGCTGTTCCGTTCACCCCAATTCCGTTGTAATAGTATCTTGTGTGAGACCGTATAGAATGCCGCTGAGAGTTCCAACAGAACCAATGCTACATTACTAAGGGCAAGATTCAACTTTATTGACACAGAGATCTCCAGCAATGCAGTTTCATTACTATGGCAGGCTCTAAAGCCCGATTGCAAGGGATGTAGCAAATTAAAAGTCTCTAGAAATTCAGTGAGCTGAGTGTTGACTAGTTTCTTGAGAATTTTTGAGGGAGCAGGAAGAAGGGAAATTGTATAAAAATTAGACAACAGTGTAGTGTTTGTATTTTTTTTTAAAGGGAAACATATTTGCCCTTTTCCAGGATCTAGGCACTAACCCTAATTGTAGCGAGGTAGTGAACACCTCCAGATACACAGGACAGATTGTGTCAATGATCTGATGCAAAATATGGGAGGGAAATGGGTCTGGAGGGGAGCCGGATTTGCAATTCCGGAAGCATTCTTTTAATTTTTCTTCTAAGAGAGGTAAAAAACATGTAAGCTAACCCACCGGTACAGGGGCAGGTGCATAATTTGCTAATGCCGATGAATCAGCAGCATTTGATGGTATAAGATTCAATTGGATCTTTACGATTTTATCTTTAAAGAAATTGCTAGACTTACAGCACAAATTTGCGTCTGCTTCACATGGTGGAGCAAATATGGCAGGATCAGAATAATGCAACACAATCTTGAAAATTTCCTTAGGCCTGTTCTAAGCGTCACTAATCAATTTAGAAAAAAAATGACCTCTGGTCAGTTTTAAATTGTTATGATACAGCTTCAATGCTTGTCTATAGAGTACTTTGTCTTCAACTTTGTGATAGCGTCTCCAACTTCATTCAAGTATTTTGCATAATTTGCCTTGCAAAAGCCAGTTCAGCTGTATTCCAAGTGGCTGAAGAGGAAAGTTTCTTTTGTGGAGCCAACTTTTCAGGGGCCACACTATCGGTTGCAGCAGCCAACCATTTGTCCACCATAACATTATCTTCTAACAACTGTCCCGAAAAACAGGGTATAGTAGAAGCTAGGGCTTCCTGTAACTTTGGAATCTCAATTTTGTTCCAGACATGAACTGGGTCATTTAATACCTTACTGTCCTCAATTTTGTGATTTAGAAAGGGCCAAGAAAATGGAAGAATAAACTAGTCAGACCATACAACTTTCATAGGGGCTTCAAAAAAATAGACGTATTGGAAAATATTAAATCTCTGGTATGCGCTCCTCCTGAGTTGGGCCAGAGGAAGTCAGGGAGAGATTCAGCGCTGTTAATGTTTCAAGAAGACGCATAGCCAGTGTATCTTCAACCATGTCCATATGCATAATAAAGTCACTTAATAACAAGAAATTTGCTAAATTAATGATCTCAGATCCTAGAAGCTGGTCAAGATGTGGAAATGTACATTTTTAGGGGTACACTGGTGCAGGGTCACCCTCTTGTCCACGGGTCAAAAGACCAACAAAATAGAGATCGGCACTGGAGTTGGAATAAATAACAAGTTTATTAATCACTCATGAGTGGGACCACATCCACACAACACTCTCAAGTGCTGCAGGAGGTAGTACACTGAATTCACAAACCATCTTCCCTTTTATACCAGTTTTCTGCACTGTAAGCATGTGAACAGAAATAGGAAGAACAAGTTTTAGAAATAGTTGTCAGAAAACAAGGGCAGATGAATAACTACGTGGTCAGCAAAGTGGGAGGGGGAGCAGGAATGCTTATGGCAGCAGTAAATGGTCGACAGTTAACATCTGAGACCAGGTGCACTGGCAGCTACAAACCCTCAGCACGTACATTGCTTTAGCTGAGTCAGGAAGTCAACTAAAATAGATAGCACAAGCAGAGTGAAAAAGACGAGCAGCAGAGGACGGAAGAATTACGAAGGAAACGAAATGGACACCACAGCCAAAATGGCTGTTGCTTATGCTAACGTAAAATATTACACATTTCCACAGACGACCCTTTTAGCATAAGCTAAGACATTTTCTTATGCTTTAAAAGGGGTACGATAAACATCATGTATATCAATTAACATCATATTGCTGACTTCTCGGTCTATTGCTAAACGGGCATTTTCATTTTGGACATTCGTTTTAGATGGTAGACAAGTAGTACAAGTGGAAATACAGAGGGAACAAAGCATTGGCCCGCATTGGATTTATAAACAACAAGAGAAGAGAATTGCATTAATTATGAATAAGGCCGACAATATTTTCAGACCCCATACAGAAAATATGCTCCAGAACCATCCAGCCCAAGTCCATGTTCCTGAGTCTTGATGTACCTCAGTAGCTATTTTATGCATTTTGGAAATAGCATCATCAACAGAAGGGGCGGGGTCAGGGATAAATACACAGCAACTACTACACGGGTCAAGCGTCTGATCTTCCTACTATTTAAAGCCGCACCAACAAAGAAAAAGAGTCCCAAATTAAAGTCAACATATTGCTGTAATGCAGTGTCAGTTTGATCCACTTCATCATTATTTATAGTTCTTTTAAATCGATTCAAGGAAATGTCATTAAACAGTCTTTGATCTTTATGATAAGGAGGAAGCAAGAAGGACACATAGCATATTCCGGATCATCCAATTGGTAGATGATAGTAGCCTTTACTTCCGCAAATGAAATAAGTGTTGTGTGAAGACAGAAAACTGCTATTGTTCGCTCCAGTAATGTTCAATACTGTAGTACAGTCACTTTTTCCCACTGGAATACTGCCAAAACTGCTCAAACAAAGATATGCTCGAGCTCTGGTAACAACGATAACAGGAGGCCCATTACCCTTGGCCGTTCAAGTGTTGGGGAAAACATAGTGTGTGGAGGAATCTCCTTTGCGATACTCCTCCATTTCCCATACAGTTCCTTTGGCTTGCGGGTCCCCTTCTTCTTTGGGGTAACAGACTTTGTTCAGTTTGGCGTTGAGGTCACCCACATCCCATGTTTCTGAGAGATTGAATACTTTAGAGGCATATAGAAGTTTGAACCAAGCTGGCATGAACCATTGTGAGAGAATGGCAGCGGTGACAACGGGATTCCTTTTATGTTCTGATGAGGAGGAATCTTGCCACAAACCCAACAGTTAGTAGCATTGCTTAGCTGGTGTGTCTGATGCAACATTCAAAGAAATGAATTGTTTCTCAGATTTTGCCGGTATCCCTGTTCATGTTGCGGCAAATCAAAATGATGGTGCTTTTTTGCAGCAAGTGATGTAACAGTAATGTTAGGCAAGGAGGCTCCGGGCATTACTTCCTCCACTACCCACATTACAGTAGTGATGATGGCAGCAGTCAAAGTCAGACCAAGGATGCAGATTGTACAGCCGTTGCACGTTGTCGCAGCGATCTCCTTCTTCTTAGGCGAGCTCATTTTCATCGGCAAACAACAAAATAGATGATGCCCTAAGGTCCTGGGCAGGCGTTGGTTTCTTCACTAACATTGAGACGAGTAGTCACTAATAGGCTACCCCCCTTTTTAGTCAGTCTTTAACTACCCAGGACAGTGGCTCAAACAGTCTCTTTCTGCGATGAAATGTCTTTCTTCCTGGATCGAAGCAGATATCTAGATGCACTAGGAATCGTGTGGTCGGGGAAGACTTCCTCTGGCCCTTCAGGTGACGCAGCTCGTCCTCTCTTGGTGACCAAAATGTCGCAATGATCTGTCAGCACAGCAGGGCTCACGAAGGAAGAGCTTCCCGCACCTGATGATAAATAGAAGGCAAGCTATTAGTTAACTGGGACAAATAGTCACTCATACTGGTGCAGAACAAAGGGCTTGGCGTAACTATTGGAAGGCGCTCTGGCACTCAGTAGTCCATGGGAGGGGCATCGGAGTGTCTTTAGTCAAAAGGGCCAACAAAGGTTTAATAATGTGCGAAAAACTGGGGATCTACTGCCTACAAAAAGAAGTGAGGCCAATCAGTGCACGGACATCCTTCTGAGTGCGGGGTACAGGAGTGTCTAGAATAGTCTGAATGCGGTCTGATGTGAGTGCACGTCCCTCCGTAGACAGGAGGTGACCTAAATAGGTAACCTGCTGTCTACAAAATTGCAATTTCTTTCTAAAGACTTTGTGATTATGTGATGCAAGAAATGATAACAATAACAGTGTACCTTCTTCACATTGCTCAGGATTATCTGGTCGCAGAAGTCTATTCAACTACACCAGAAATAGTAATAATCCCTAACTAGCTACCATAAATTAAATTCCTCTGAAGTCTGGAGTAAAGCAAAAAACGAGACATAGTATGAACATAGAAGTAGAACTGCAATTTTATCAGAGCCCCAAGCATAGAAAGACTGACTTATCCCTTGATTACAAATTAGTCGGATGGGAGTGAGGTATTTTTACCAGTTGTGGTAAATACATCCTGTTAGCAGCTTTTAATTGGAAAATGGGGCATGACATGTAGAACTTGATGCTCACAACACTGAGTTTCACGTGCATGCGTTTATTGCACATTTTCACAAAGCAAATTATGGCAGGTTTGACCATGACAACATTTACCGGGGGAAAATTGCATGGTGAGCAGTAAATAAAGTGGTGCTGAAAATTGGTGCTGAAAACTACCATCCTATGTTCTTAGCGTCGCTGGCTTGAGCTGTCCTGACCCTCGTGCTTCAAAAGTGCAAAGCCCGGCTGTATTGACTATTGACCAGCCCACCTCTCTTCAAAATCCGATCAAACATGGCCCGTTTGCCGACCCTTCTTGTTAGTGACAGGGTGAGGCCGATTCATCAACTGCCCTTTCAGAAAGGGTGTCTGAATCTTTGGTCCATGGCTTCAAAGCACTAATCAACCCAGACACCAAGCATGTCTTTCTACTAAGGATGCAAGGCCTCTTTCCTAAGTTTTTGTGTAACATGGTGCAGGAGCCCACCCTATGCAGTGCCTTTGACGGTGTTTAGTGTATCTTTATGTGAAGGAACAAAGCCGCCAGCCATGTCTGTTCTCTGATCTCCGGGCTTTGCCCTGCCCCTTCCCAAGCGGTCATTTGCTAATGAGTTGGGGTTTTTTTCCGCCTCGCCGCCTGTGCCTCAATTAACATCTCCCCAGTAACATTATTTTACACTTTCACAGTAGTGAAATGACTATACTTGAGACTTGTGACAACATCATTTTTCCAAGCGATTCAATGCTCTCGAGGCGTATAAACACAAACCGCAGTCATGCAACACCAAAAACAGCAAATGAAGCATTACCACTGTAAACAACACACATGTGCTATTTCAGTGCTGCTCTCCTGCATGTGATAGGTGAATTCATTTTCAAGGGCCTGAAAAAAAATATAAGTCCTACATGTATTAGCTACCAGGGGCCTTAGTCTGTAGAAATGCGACAAGTGTTAAATGATTACTCCTCAGAGATTACCACTAAACATGGTGGTAATTTTGGAGTCATTGGTATTTCTTACAACCGGTAGTATGCTATTACTGTTAGTGGTAGAAATAACACAGCGAAAATTCAAATGTTCTGCAGTAAAAGAAGTATATTTTTTTTCTTTTGTTTTTTTACCTTGGTCGTAACTTTTTACCGCAGCAGAAAATACCTCAGGCTAACATTAAATAGTAGCAATTAAAAGGGTAGTGTCAGGAATTGTGGCAAAATTTGTCATCACTAGAGTGTGTTGTTACCATACCTAGACCACTCTTCAGGTATAGGCGTCGCGTTACGGTTTTACCCAGTTTAAGATTTGCTTAGAGCTGAACTTATTTTCGATTCTCCATACTGTCGTTTTAGACCGTCTTATTTTAATGCTGTGGTCAGACTGACAATAATGCATTTACTGCTGGTTTTAATCCAGCGGAGTGTTTTTTGTTTTTTTTCCGATGCAAGGGAAGTTCACTTATGAGATGGGTGGTATTTTAAAACAAGCAGTATTTTGCATTTTCCAACAGTGTTCAAATAATGCTTCCTGTTGAGCGCCTAAGACACCTACTATGTAAATGACTATAATTACTGGCAATGCCGAGGACCTAAAGTGCAGAGTATTAATACATCTCACGCTGCTTGAATGTATCACTATGGAGCATGTACCACACATAATACTAAGCAAGCCTTGCTTCTATCACTGGGCATAGTGTAGATAAAAAAAAGAACAGTTACGTAAATCTACTGAAGTTTATCTGCCTGGAGAACGCAACTTTCCTCCTTCCAAATTAAAAAAACTGAGTACCATTAAATCAGGTAATAGTAACACCCGTCGCAGGGCTTAGCAAAGACAAAAGTACACTCAACAAGTTATAATTATTCAAATGCTACCAAGTTTCCAGAGGAGAACATGACAGGGATACTTAGGCACAGCATGTCCTAATAGGCAGGAGTCAGCCCAAGCAACAACAAAGCCAATAGGTTTAAATTTTGTATAGTACACAGAGAGAGAGGCCAATAACAAGAAGGGTCAAATGCACCGATGTAAACAAAGCAAGACAAATACAGGTTTTTATACTCACACAGAAGATACACATACAAGCACCTAAGCATACAGACAACATGCACAAGCACCCAGATGTATGTCAGTTGTGCACAAAAATAGAATCCAACAAAAATATCTTAGCTAGCATATCGACTTACCACAGTAATGTGAATGGAAGTGTTAATAATCTAACTATGGATTCAAAATTCTTAACGCTACATCTAATGGTCACTGTAAGTCGAGTTCTTTCTTTGTGTATTTGTTCCACAATGAACTGTACATTATGGGAGAAATACCATATTTACTATACATCTCCCTGTACGGGGTCCCTTCTGGAGGGGCCGGCCGACTTGATTCAAAACTAATCTTGGTCCCACAAGAGCAGCAACACCACTTACGGAGTGTGCTGAGAACAGGCATGTTTTTTACCAATATATGTAAAATATTACTACTCCAAACAAATATTCCAAAAGGAGAAAAATCTCCACATTACCTGCCTTCAATTTTTGCAAAAAGTGAATAACAAATCCAAACCAAAAGACCTAGGCCAAACAAATCAAGAGTGCCGCTTCAGCGACCTTACCAAACAGAAGTCTCCAACTCCCACCTGCTGATCTCTGGTCGACCTAATGGTCACTGCAAAATTACGCCAAAGAAAACCCCAGTCGAGACCGGCTACCACCTGGAGGGTCAAATCGGGAGAACCGGAAAAGTCACTTCGTCTGCAAAGACAAGAGTCTCCTCATGCAGGGCGCCTCCTCAGTAATATTTCAATCCTCCGTCAAGACCACTCCTTTGGACGGCCACGCCTCCGATGGGGCCCCACGTGCCGGGCGCCAATTGTGGAAATGTACCTTTTTAGGGGTACACTGGTGCAGGGTCACGCTCTTGTCCACGGGTCAAAAGACCAACAAAATAGAGATCGGCACTGGAGTTGGAATAAATAACAAGTTTATTAATCACTCATGAGTGGGACCACGTTCACACAACACTCTCAAGTGCTGCAGGAGGTAGTACACTGAATTCACAAACCATCTTCCCTTTTATACCAGTTTTCTGCACTGTAAGCATGTGAACAGAAATAGGAAGAACAAGTTTTAGAAATAGTTATCAGCAAACAAGGGCAGATGAATAACTACGTGGTCAGCAAAGTGGGAGGGGGATCAGGAATGCTTATGGCAGCAGTAAATGGTCGAGAGTAAACATCTGAGACCAGGTGCACTGGCAGCTACAAACCCTCAGCACGTACATTGCTTTAGCTGAGTCAGGAAGTCAACTAAAATAGATAGCACAAGCAGAGTGAAAAAGACGAGCAGCAGAGGACGGAAGAATTACAAAGGAAACGAAATGGACACCACAGCCAAAATGGCTGTTGCTTATGCTAACGTAAAATATTACACATTTCCACAAAGAGAGTTAATAAAATCCCCTTCAGAACCTGAGGGACGGCAAATTAAAACTCCAGAAAGAGAGTATTGAACAGAAGGTGAAAACAAGAAGCCCAAGGCTTCGGCATTCTTCAGCTCTTCATCTTAAGTGGAGCAATTAAGATGTTTTTTATAAGCTATTGCTATTCCCCCCACAACATTTCTCTTTCCTGTCCACATGAATGCAGGCGTACATGTCCGGGAGAGCTAATTGTAAATCGGGACTAGATTCTTCCTTCATCCAGGTCTCAGTCATAAATAGAATGTCACGCTGGGTATTAATTAGAAGATTATAGATGTCTAATGTATGTTTATGCAATGAACGGATGTTAATTAGAGCATCCTTGAGGTTATTGCCCTCATTAACTTTAGGTTCTCCCACACCTATACTAAAGAACTGAAGATACAAGATGAAGGACAGAGGCGGTGTAAGGTCCTCAACATCTTTAACACCTCAGCGGTGGAGACTTATCAATTAGATTATCTGGATGCTCATACCCTTTGAAAATGCTGGATAGGCAGAGAGGAACATCAATCTTACCATGAGCCATTTCATCCTTCTAGTTCATCTTCTGCAGGGCCAGATGGTGATGACGGCCACTGATGTCAGAAACCCTAAAGAGTTTGAAGCTCGACACCATGCTAAGACACTACCTGATCTCTTAGAGCCCAGTCACGGGCACCAGAAGGACATGTTGACCTTTCAGGAGCACATGTCTGCTAGTGTATTGGATTCACACCACAGACTTGCACTACCTAATTTTATTCTGAATTACTGGGATGGCTCTCACAAAGTGCAAGAATGGATCTTGAATAGATAGTTGGAACACCGGACAGTAACAGTCCTAGTGAACTGCCCCCTTTGAAAGCATCAGGACCTGACAGCACTCTTATTGATCTTTTTAAGACCAACACTGACTTGTGGGCACCTGTTATTGTTTACATTCTAAATGCTGCTTGTAGAAAATCTCTTCCTTGTTCCTGGTACGGACAATTATTGCACCCATGTTTAAAAAGGGTGCCAAGGAGGACCCTCAATGTTACAGGTCCTTATTGCACATCAGCTCTGCAGTCAATTTGATCAGCAAGATCCTGTTTGAAGACAATTCATACCTGAGATGAAGCTAAAGGGGTTCTCACTGAGACCCAAAATGGTTTCAGACCAGGGCTGGGTGTGATAGAACAGTGCTTACGTTTGTGCTTATTGTTTACAAAGCACTCAAGTTAACCCTGGTAAATCCCTCCATCATGCCTTTGTGCGCTTTGGTATAGCCTTTTATTGTGTAAACAGGCCATATTATGGCTTATATTTGAAAATATGGGAATGGGTTCTGCAATGTATTGAATTTTAGATGGGTAAAAGTGAATAACTTAGATGCTTTCCACCAAGGGGTTCTGAGTGGCATCTAATAAGCAAGAAGAGTGAAGCTCGAGTTGTCCATGATGTCACTCATAACCTCAAGGTGAGTGAAGCTCGAGTTGTCCATGATGTCACTCATAACCTCAAGGTGAGTTACATCCCTGTTAAGTAATTTTTTAACCATCTATGCTTTTATGTTATGTTAGCCCCCCAAATCATCTGCCTCTGCTTTCAACTGCTAGTTGGGGCAGATGAATAATGGGGGAGCTCTAGATAGCATGGCCTGTGCCCCATGCCCAAAATGAAAAAACAGTCTACCATCTCTGCTTTCCAGCCCCATCACCACTTGTGCCTGCCCTCATTCTGCATGCTTAAAGCTGTGCTCTCTGCTCTCCATTGGAGCAGAGAGCTAGTGCTGTAGTGACAGGCTTTCTGAGATCCATGTCAGAGCAGCCTTGAAAACCAGGGATTTATTGGCCAATTTTGAAAAACAGTATCGCACTTGTGATTCCAACTGGATGATAGAATCTGTTTGTTTGAAAACCGTGCATTAATGGATCAATTGCCTAATTCCTTGGTTCATATAATTTCACTTGTGATAGCCTCAAGTGAATCTTGTTGGATGACAATGTTCTCCGCTTAATCAAGCAAGGACTTACCTTGCTGGAAGTTTGGCCTCATTTACACTTGGCTATCCACACATCGTTTACCTATCCTGAGGAAGAACCGCTGTGATGCTTATTCAATTGCGCATACCCTTTGGCTCGAAAAGTCGACGCTTCTTGATCTGTTCATGTCCTTAGTCTCTTCACCCTCATACTAAGAAGAAGAAATACTTAAGGGTGCTGATAGAACTTGATAGATATTTATAGAAGGGCAGACTCAGATTGATTTATATTATGTATATGTGGTTCTAATTTGTATGTCTTGTATATCTATCTGTAGCACCCATGCACCTCATGTCACTTGGCTCACTAAAGTCACATTATCTATGTTATTTGTTGTTCTATTTTTTATATGTGACAGCCATATACTAAATGTATTATTATAAATATTGTGCATGAAAAATTGAATCTGTGTTTACGGTTTGTTTTGACTTTCATTGGTGTCTAAAGCACCTATCAGACATCTCTTGACATTAATTGTCATGAAGAAAAAGACATTGTTAATATGTCGTTTTCATTGAATTGTGTTTTCTAAGTAATTGTTTCACACAACAGAGCTCATTGTAGATTGAATTCCTTTATGACATCTCAACATGGGCAGCAACTTTTGTTTCCCATGTTGCTATGTCAGAACAGTAACTGTGATTACCCCCAATCCGCGACAGGAACGGATGAAACCAAGGTCAAAAGGAGTCCCCACGCTAGGGCTCCCATTGACTTTGGTTTATCCCTTCCTGTTGCAGGCACTAGGTTCAGCCACACAAGTGGGGCAGAGTTTTTATCGGCACAAGCGGGGTAATGCTGGGTGGTAGGAATTTTGTGGATTCCTGTGGATTCTGGACGTTTCCATCACAGAAATGTAATGAAAATGCATTATTTCAAGCAAAGCTTGAGGTTTGTATGGCATTGCAGGTAAAAAAAAAACCTCATGGGAGTCAAACAAGGCATGCCACCCTGGATTCTCCTCATCATCTAGTTTTAAAAAATGTGCAGGTATGGTAGGTTTCCCTAGATGCCCCCTGAGTTAGGGCCTAAAATCCACTGCTACCCACTTCACAACAAACAGGTCAGTTTTGAGTGGCAAAATGTGATGTATCCATGTTGTGTTTTGGGCTATTTCCTGTTGCGGGCATTAGGCCTAACCACACACGTGAGGTACCATTTTTATCGGAAGATGTACGGAAGTGCTGGGTGAAAGGAAGTTTGTGGCTCCCTGCAGATTCCTTAAATTTCCAGCACAGAAATGTGAGTAAAATGTGTTTTTTTAGTCAAAGTTTGGGGTTTGCAAGGGATTCAGGGTAAAACAACCTGGTGAGAGCCACACAAGTCACCTATCCTAAATTCCACTAGGTGTCTAGTTTTCAACAATGTACAGGTTTGCTGGGTTTCCCTTGGTGCCGGCTGAGCTAGGGCCCAAAATTCACAGCTACCCACTTTGCAAAACAAAAAGGGCCCATTTTGAGTGGACAAATGCGATATATACATGTTGCGTTTTGGCCCGTTTCCTGTCATGGGCAGTAGACCTACCCACACATGCGAGGTACCATTTCTTTTTTAAATACTTAGAGGAATGCTGGGTGGGAGGAGGTTTTTCACTCCCCACAGATTTCAGAACTTTCCATCACAGAAATGTGACAAAAATGTGTTTTTTAGTCAAAGTTTGCAGTTTAAAAGGGATTCTGGGTAAAAATACCTGATGAAAACCACACAAGTCACCCCACCCTGGATACGCCTAGGTGTCTAGTTTTCTAAAATGTACAGTTTTGCTAGGTTTCCCTAGGTGCCGGCTGGGCTAGGGTCCAAAATCTACAGCTACTCACAGTGGACAAAAGGGTCCGTTTTCAGTGGGAAAATGTGATGCATACATGTTGCCTTTTGGGGCGTTTCCTGTCACGGGCACTAAGTCTACCCACACAAGTGAGGTACCATTATTATCAGGAGACTTGGGGAAATCCCAGGTAGAAGGAAGTTTGTGGCTTCTTGCAGATTCCAGAACTTTCCATCACAGAAATGTGAGGAAAATGTGTTTTTTTTAGCCAAAGTTTGGGATTTACAAAGGATTCTGGGAACAAAAAAACCTGGTAAGAGCCACACAAGTAACTTCAGCCTGGATTCCTCTAGGTGTCTAGTTTTCAACAATGTACAGGTTTTCTAGGTTTTCCTAGGTGCCGTCTGGCCTAGAGTCCAAAGTCTACAGCTACCCACAATGGAAAAAAGGGCCAGTTTCAGTGGAAAAATGTGATGCTTCCATGTTGTGTTTTGGTCTGTTTCTGTCGCGGGCACAAGTGAGGTACCATTTTTATCGGGAGACTTGGGGAAATGCCAGGTGAAAGAAAGTGTGTGGCTTCTCACAGATTCCAGAGATTTCCATCACAGAAATTTGAGGAAAATCCATTTTTTTTGTCAAAGCTTGAGTTTTGCAAGGAAATCTGGGTAAAAAGCCTGGTGAGAGCAACACAAGTCATTCCACTCTGGATACCCCTAGCTACGTGTCAAGTTTTTTAAAAAAAAGGATAGGTTTGTTAGATTTCCCTAGGTGCCAGCTGAACTGAGGTCCAAAATCTACAGCTACCCACATTGAAAAAAGGGCCAGTTTTCAGTGGTAAAATATGATGTGTCCATGTTGTGTTTTGGGCAGGTTCCTGTTTTGGGCACCAGGCCTACCCACACAAGTCAGGTACCATTTTTATCAGGAGATCTGGAGGAATGCCAGGTAGGAGGACGTTTGTGGCTTCCCATAGATTCCAGAACTTTACATCACAGAAATGTGAGGAAAATATATTTTTTAGTCAAAGTTTGAGGTTTACAAGGAATTCTGAGTAAAAAAGACCTGGTGAGAGCAATGCAAGTCACCCCACCCTGGATACCCCTAGGTGTCTAATTTTCAAAAACATACATGTTTGATAGGTTTCCCAAGGTGCCGGCTGAGCTAGGGTCCAAAATCTAAAGCTACCCACATTGGGAAAAAAAGGGTCTGTTTTCAGTGGGAAAATGTGATGTGTAGATTCTGCGTTTTGGGCCGTTTCCTGACGCGTGCCTACCCACACAAGTGAGGTGCCATTTTTATCGGGAGTCTTGGGGAAATGCCGGGCAGAAGGAATTTTGTGGCTCCTCACAGATTCCAATACTTTCTATCACAGAAATGTGAGGAAAATTTGTTTTTTTGTCAAAGTGTGAAGTTTACAAGTGGTTCTGGGTAAAAAATCCTGGTTAAAGTCACACAAGTCACTCCAGCCTGGATACACCTAGGTGTCTAGTTTTCAAAAATGTACAGGTTTGCTAGGCTACCCCAGGTTCCATCTGAGCTAGGGTCCAAAATCTGCAGCTACCCACATTGGAAAAAAAGAGTCCGATTTCAGTGGAAAAATGTGGTGCGTCCATGTTGCGTTTTGTGCCGTTTCCTGTCATGGGAACTAGGCCTGCCCACACAAGTGAAGTATAATTTTTATCAGGAGACTTAGGGAATGCTGGGTGAAAGGAAATGTGTGGTTCCCCACTGATTCCAGAACTTTCCATCACAGAAATATGAGGAAAATCCGTTTTTTAGTCCAAGTTTGAGGTTTGCAAGAAATTCTGTGTAAAAAAACCTGGTGAGAACCACGCGATTAGGGTATTATTTTAAAGTAAGGCTGACTTACTGACTTAGTCAAAGGATCACAACAACAAAAAATAAAAAGTGTGCCTATTGGCTTTATCAAGGGTCAGCATATCAATAGATATAAAGCACACTGATACTTTGTAAAAAAAAAAAATAATAATTATCATCAAATATATATTTTATTAATTAATCCTATGCAATGTTTAATATAAGTAATTGTCATAAAAACAGTTTCATAAAGGGGTTTTTTTTTTAATCAAAATGTTTTGAACCTTTCTTTTAACATTTTTCAGCCAACAAAATTCAGTCATAAAAACAACCACTAGAGAGGGCCCTGCACTCCAGCCGAAGAAAGCGCTCCAGTTAGGAGTGTCTTAAAAAATATGGTAAGCTCTTCTGGGGTCATGGATTTATTGACCCAGGAAACTTAGTTTTTTTTAATGTTGCTGGGGGCTGCTGCACTTCCTGCAGTCCCCACAACATTTAAAAAAATGCTTGGTGGTGCCCCTGCCCCTACTAGGGGCACCAGCCGAATAAATAGAATATACATAACAACCCCTTGAAGGGCAGTAAGGGGTGATCTATGCTGCAGAAGTGAATAATACATGAGCTGCTCCTGCTACTCATTTATTATTCATTTATGATTTTTTTTTTTTTCGGTTTTACGTTACCCACCTGGGGCACCCACGTGTTAATTTTTACTGGAGGCTGCGGGGGAGTCCCAGGGCACCCACATACCCGCCGGCTCCCTGCAAGTGGCTCAATTCGCCACACAGAAGCTGGCAACACGCATTTAGATATTCTTTTTAAATAACTGGGGTGCCCCAGTTTTGGAGGGCCATAAACAATATATTGGTAACCAGTTATAAACAAAAACACAAGAAATAGAAACTAGAAGTCAGATGTCGGGTCAAGTATTTACCATAGGCACAGGGGGGCTGTGAAGGGAACAGACACTGGTGGAGTGGTTGAACAGCCAATGTGCAAAGGGGAAAGTGGGATGAGATGGAAACATAATGGTGCCAGTTGTCAGTGGAGTAACAAAAGCCCCCGCAGCCCTCACAGTGTAGGGGGGGCCCGAGCTCCAGAGGGGCCACCTCAGCACAGTACCCTGTCCTGAGCGCTCCTGAGTGTGTCCGGAGGGGGGCCCGTCCATATACTTTGCAGGGGGGCGCCCTCAAGTTTTATTACGCCAGTGCCATTTGAAGTCAATGGAAGAGTTAGTGAAGTTCTGAAAGTGGGAGGGCTGAAAAGGGAATGTTGGATGGGACAACCAGTGCAGAGCCTGGATGTGGTTGGGGGAGAGAAGGGGCGGAAAGGAGTTGGAATGTCTGTGAGAGGGGAGGTGGTCAGGTGGTGTAATTAGCATGGACAATGTGGAGTGGCTAGCGAAGCAGGTGATATGGCTATTGGTGAATCGGTGAATACCGTCTGAGGTATTGTGTGATAGGTAAATGGAAAGGGTTAAGGAAAGAAAGTTATGCCGACTAAACAGAAACACTGCTTGATTTCGCACCTGGATATCACAGGTGCTACTGGCAATCAGCAGGACAAACGGACAGCAGAGAAGCTTGTCGCTGCAGCTGATGGGCCAGCACGTGACTGCATTGCGTGCCATTGAAGGAACATCACAAGCGCCAGCCCAGACGCTCCAAGCAACAATGCTAGTTCCACTTCCTAAGAGTGGAAACGTGTAACTTAGAGCCAGTAAACCTTACCCTGGTGGAGGTATATTAGTGATAAAATCGGAATTGATGGAATATACATAGAAGATTTGAGATTGGGAAACAGAGGCAGAGCGTATATATCACGCCATGTAAACAGGAGGAACTAAACATGCGGCCTATTTGCACTGTCATAACAGTGAAGCAGGAAAGGCTGATGGAGAGGTTAGGTGGCAGCCGTGCGTGCCCGGCGACGGTCATCTGTGCCAGGAACTGGATGAGGGACGGTTAACAATGACTGGCCATGGTGCATGTACACAGTGGCCCCAGGCCCCCTTCCTGTGATACAACATCATGCACACCATGGATAGCCTGAGTTCCTCTGACATTTATCATATTTTTCTCCCTGATTTACATGTTTCCAACTTTTTATCCGCAGGCTACGAGCACAGGTCCCCTATGATATCAATGAATTATGGGCCTCGCAGAAGCCCAGGCCTCGTCTAGGTCGAATCCTCTTTCAAGAGTCGAGTGTCCCTTCCCTGACTGTCTGTGCCAATGCTGCCAGTTGATGTCAGCATCGCATCTACTGTAAAGCGCTCCAACATCTGTGGTTAATGTTGCGCTATTTTAACAAAACAAACAAACAAACAAACAAAAAAAAAAAAATAAGTCACCATCAACTTAGATCTTTTAACAAGGATCCCTGTCCAGGAGGTAACAATGGGAGTGAGCTTCAGCGCCTGACCATGGCTGAATGTGTCACATTGCCTTATAGCAGTGGGCCCCCATGGGGGGGGACGGGCAATTGATCCCAGAGGGGGTGCCAGGCTCTAGCAAAAAGAAGCATTATGCTGTTTTTTTTTTTTAATAGGCTTTATTGATTTTGAGCAATTTATATCAGTAAGCTATAACAGCAGTAACATGCCCAGTATTACTCAAGCAATTACAAGAGCAGCTTTGGTGGGGCGTCTAGCCATAGTATAAACAGTAATCTTAAACCAATATTGACATTTTATATCGCACATTTTTCTAACATCAACAACATTAATAATAAAATCAGTCCAAAATTGTCCGTTCATTTATGCCATGTATCTAAGATGTATAGCTGGCTGTAAGCGGTCGGGTGTAAGTTTACAGGTATATGCTTAGGGACGTTAACGGGGGAGAATCCGCGCCACATGTGATTGTGGATGTAATTCCAACAATTTCGGGTCTGGTTCCTCTAATTCGATCAGTAGGCTGTTGCCTCATGTGCTTTGCAATTGTAACCTTGTACTAAAAGTGCAAGGCAGTGGTGTGTTTTATGTTGCAGTCGAGTTTATTGTGTTCAATTAGGTACTCTCACCTTTCCACAGGATTGGTCAATAGATGCATCCGTGATGTATTGGTCAATTTGCTCTCGTGTTCTGCCACTAGTGTTCTATGAAGATCCAGGAGCCATGACTATGTTGGGTCTGGCCGGTGATTTCCAAGCCGTGGCCGAACTACGTTTTACCAGACCCAGCGCTAGATCTAAAAACCTATTCAGGTTCTTACGATGGATGTTGCGCTTCGTTATTCCAAGTAGAAAATGCGGGCCCTGAGCTGCTATCGGAGTACCCGCTGCATCTGTCAATGTCCCAGCAACTTCATTCCAAAATGTCCGGAGTCGAGGGCACGACCATACCATATGGGGGAATGTAGCGTCCGTAGCTAGACACCTAGGACAAATGTCCACGGAAGTGGGGTACATGCACGCCAATCTCTGCGGTGTCAGATACGTGTGGTGAAGGAAGATGAATTGTGTGTATTTCAGCCTAGAATTAATGGATATAGTTTGAGGGTGGCTTATGCATTGTGTCCACTGCTTATCAGTGATACTGATCATCAGTGGCGAGTCCCAGTATTCTCGTAGTGGTGCCAGCAGGAATGTCGAGACGGGCCGGAGGGAATTGTAAATTGCTGTGATCGCCTTTTTACCCCGACCATGCGTTAATAGGGTTTGCAGTACTTGGGATGGAGCGGGTTCGGTGCGTGTGTTACCCCATGTCTGGAGAATTTTCTGCGTCTGAGTTGTGTGCAGTAAGAATGCCCCTGGTGGTACCCCATAATCATCCATTAGGGTCTCGAAATCACAGAAGGTCGAGTCTACCACTAAGTCCCCCCATGTGTCTAATCCTGCCACGTTTCCAGTTCCTGGTGCTTGTAACAAGTGTTTGAACCCGGAAGTACTTCGAGAGGGAGATTCGGAACATATGGTGCAGACTGGCCACTAGGCAATACATATTTCAGCCAGCCGTGTCTAGCCGCTGACATTAAGAAATTACCATGAGTTTTTTGCAGCAATGTTTTGGAGTCTGATAGCCATTCTATCATGGCTGGCTGTCGCATTGTGACTGCCCAGGGGTCTAACTCAGTCAGGTTACTATTTGCGAGCCACCTCATGGGCCATTGTAGTTGCGCCGCGGCGTAGTAGTGTTCATAGTCTGGCGCCCGAGGCCCCCTATGGATAGAGGGAGATATAGTTTCTGGAGTGCCACTCTGGGTCTAGAGCCACCCTAAATCAGGGATGCTAGAAGCGACTCCAGGTTTTTGAAAGAACCTATGTGGTAGCCTATAGGGAAGGGTAGAGAAAAAGTATAGGAGGCGGGGGAGTAAAAGCATCTTGGAGATGGTGACTCGACCCATAGGGGATAAGGGCAAGCTCGACCAAAATGGGAGAGCAGCCCGGGCTCTAGTGATCGCCTTCCCCAACTTGCCCTCTATCAGATCTGCCTGAGAGTGGTAAATTTGGACTCCCAAATATTTAAAGGTGTCAAAAGCCCATGTGAGTGGGGTGCAGGTTAAAGAGCGTCTTTGGTCTATAGACAGGGGTTTCATTTGGAATACTACGGATTTGGACCAGTTAACCCGTAGGCCAGATATTCGGGCGTGCTCATCCAGTAGCTCCATTAACTCTTGCAGGATGTGGTCTGACCTCGCAGATAGATTATCGCATCATCTGCATAGAGAGAGAGACTATGTGCCATTGCCTTACGCTTGTATGCCCCAGTCTAATACACAACACGTATCTTGCACACCAGGGCTTCCATGGCCAATGCAAAAATAATGGTCGATAAAGGGCATCCTTGTCTCTTTCCGCGCTCTATTACAAAAGACGGGGAAATGATGCGGCCCGTCTTCACTCTGGCCTGCGGCTTTGTGTATAATAACCTCACCAATTTCAGGAAGTTAGGGCCCATGCCGAATCTTGCCAACACTGCCAGTAAGTATTGCCATCCCAAGGTGTCGAATGCCTTTTCGATATCTAAGAATGATGATGGATTAAACCCAGATCAGTTGACTGGGGGTGAGTGTTTGATTGGCTCAAACGTTCCGTCCATCATCCCCCTTTTGTATCGCTTTGGTCGCCCTAAGTTGGCGGGGGTATGCCCAGACGTGGGTCCCTTGCTCACTTTGCCACTGGATTCAAGCAAGCCTGGCTGATGACGGCTGAAATGCCAGAAACCGGTCCTAGGATGCTTGTTTCCGGTCCAGGGAAGACATGGCTTGGCAGTTCGGGCTGGACTGTTCCCATGAGGCACAGGGTCAGACTGATTTGCATATGGCCATGTCTGAACTGGGGTGGTGGAGTGAGCTAAAGAATGATGATGGATTAAACCCAGATCAGTTGACTGGGGGTGAGTGTTTGATTGGCTCAAACGTTCCGTCCATCACCCCCTTTTGTATCGTTTTCGATATCTAAGGCAGCTATCCACGGCAAGTCTGTTTCCGTTCGAGCCCATTCCAGCAATTTGAAAAGCCGACATAGATTCAGACCGTTATTTCTCACTGGGATGAACCCATTTTGGTCATTGTGGAGCAGTATTTGTACTGCTCCATTAATCTATTGGCTAATATCTTACCCAGGATTTTGTAGTCCGAATTTAGTAGGGACAATGGGTGATAAGAGCCCATTTGGAGCGGGTCCCTGCCTGGCTTTGGTAGTACTACCAGTATCGCCTCTCGCAGGGAGGGTGGAAGCTCTCCCCGCTCAAATGCCTCACTATATATGGTGCATAACCGTGGCGTAAGTTGTTCTGTGTAAGTTGAATAGAATTCCGATGGCCACCCATCTGCCCCCAGAGCCCTACCCTCAGCTAATTGCTTGATGGTTTCAGATATCTTGTCTACAGATATGGGGGCCTCGAGAGACGCGCATTGGGCTTGCGTTACTTGTGGGACAGGAACTGCTGTATGGCAAAAGGATCCCCAGGTTCAGGAGAGAGAAATGTAGTATTTATAGAAGGAGTCATTGATTGTTTCCTGCGTATTTACCAATCGGCCATTGGAGGTGTGTATTGCAGTAATAGGGGGTTGCGAGGCGTCGGCTTTTAGTAGCCACACCAGCATCCTGCCTGCTTTGTCTCCCTCAGTATGCTGCCGGGCCAAGTATTGTTTATAGTCTAAAGAGCAAAGCCTGTCCAAAGTCTCCTTATACGCTAGGCGGGCTTTGGCTAGTGTGGGTATAATGTGCGGATCCGCAGGGGAAAGTCGTTCACAGCTCTGTATCTCTGTCTCCTGTTTTGGAAGTTCCGACATGAGCGCCATGCGGGATCTGTTAACTGCTTTGATGACCTGCCCACGGAGGACAGTCTTAAATGCATCCCATTCTATGCCTGCAGTTGAGGCAGAGCCTGCGTTCGTTTGGAAGTATAAATTGATGGATTGCGTTATGGATGTGTGAAGTGTTATATCTCTGAGTGCCTCCAAGGGGAGGCGCCAGGTCGGGATGCTGGCCCTATGTGTTCCCCAAAACAGTTGCAATTGTAGTGGGCTGTGGTCTGATATCGCATGGGCTAAGTACTCCACTCGCAGGGACCCTGGATATGGCCGTCTCAGAGCAATATATTTCATCTATCCTCGTATGTAAATCATGAATCGTAGAATATTGTGAGTAAGTTCGAGTTGTGCGGTGTTTGCTATGCCAGGCCCCACTTAACTTCATGTTGCTGGTCCAGTCCTTCATCTGTTTTGCCAGGTTAATGGATTGTGCCCCCGGGAGTGGCGGGTGTGAGCGATCTAACTCGAGGTCGTGTATGCTATTATAGTCTCCTACCCAGTATGTTGGCGCCATTCAGTTTCTAAGTAGTGACCGGTTAGTGCTTGCCCTGAATTTGGAGCACATAATGAGACCAGTGTCATTGGGGAGCCATCCAGCAGTCTCTTCAGGATCGCGTAGCGGCCCTGTGGGTCTACCCGGGTGTAAGATATCTGTAGGGGGATCCCCGGTGCTATCCATATCAGGGTGCCCCTAGCATATCCCGAGTATGTGGTTCCGATCATTGTGCTCCTCCATTTTTTGCGCAATGATGCCAGGGTTTGCACGGTTAACCGCTTCGCCGCGATCGGAATTCCGCCCAGGTGCTGGACATTCCGATCGCGGGTGTGGTCGTGACAAGCTCAGCTCGTCATGCGCACAGCCCGACCGCGCAGCATGACGAGCTGAGCTCGTCATGAGCATCGAAGGGGTTAAATGTGTTTCCTGGATCAATGCAACTGAGATTTATGACTGCGTAGATATTGATACACCTTTTGGCGTTTAACACAACCAGCTAGACCCCTTACATTCCAGGTTAATAAAAGGTAGTTGTTTCCCGTCATCTGCTTTGTTGGCGATTAAGACTGAGAAAGTATACCTGTACCCAGCCTGCTTCCCGTGTTGGCCAGTGCATCATCCCAACGTCCGACCCCTGAATTTTGTTACGGCCAGAGTGTTTGTATTGTACAAAGTGTGTGACATATCGGAACACACAGATTGCAATAAACATATGTGCTACCCAATTACGTACCCCAGGCCGGTTTGCCAACAGGCAAATGGCCATCTGCACTAAAATGCAAATAGACAAAACTGTAAATTACAGAAAAGAGAAGAAAGGGAAAAAATGTACAATTGAATATTTCGCAGAGAGTATACAATAAATGAGCAGAGAGATAAAAGTAAAACGCAAGGGTGCTATATCAGCCACTTATCGTGTGTGGGGGCATAGCAGGACTTCGCGTTCAGCTGCGTAATGGCCGCCATAACAGTCCGTGCCTACGATAGCCATAGTTCAATCCTGCAGTTGTCGCCCAAAGTCTAGTACGCTGAGTTCTGTATTGTTAATGTATTAATGTCATAGTGTTTAGGTCCTTGGGTATTACACGGAGGATCACCCAAGCTCTTCAGCGGTTTGCAGGGTAACTATCAGGCCTCCTTCAGACAGTGCTGCATGTTGTGAGGCAGTTTGTCGGAGTATTTGGTCCAGAGACATGTCCGTTTCGGACTCGGATCTTGATGGAGACGCAGAGGCACCAAGGTGTTCAGCCTGTTTGATGGCTTGTTCCCTTTCTCTCCCCTCCAGGGCTTTAGTTGGACATTGCACTCTTCCTTTGCCTCGGGTTCTACGTGTGCTCGTAGTTTTCCATGTGCGACAGGAGTCCGCCGAGGATGCGGCCGGGGCATGCGCAAAACCATTCACGTAAGAATCCCATTTTGACACATAGCGAGTCTATTTTGGGGCCTAAAGTGGATTTAATATCCAGTACCGCCGCCATTAGCTCATCGAATCAATGCGAGTGGTCCATATGATCTGCAGGTTTCTGGGCCGCTGTGTGTGTGATACCTACTGTGCCTGTTGCCTGGCACAGTGTATCAGCCGGCTGGGATTGCGCTGTATCTGTTCTGAGCTTTCCCATTGCGTGACTTTGTGTTGGAGCGTTATGCGGTCGGTTAGTAGTGCTGCCAAAATGGTGCCCTTGCTGAGTCAGGGTTATCTCTCTATTGTTGGGATGTGGGTGGGCAGGCCATGGACGGACGGATCGAGTCTGAAGGGATGAAGGGCTCTTAGAGTGCCAGGATAGGTCAGAGCATGCTCGTATATTCGCATAAATGGACCCCAAAGCACTATGTCTGTTATGCTGCTGTTGGCGGGTCTTGCTGCATCACTCTTTGCAAGGGTGGCAAACTTGGCAGTACTCATATATCCTGACTAGCAGAGGTGCAGCAAATCCCAATGGGCAATGATTAATATTGCGTAGAAAGGGAATCCAGTCAAAGAGTTATTCTAAGGTGGCAATATGCGGTATTGCCACAATATGGAGCGTATTGCCGTATGGGGATGCAGGTTCACAGTTAACTTTGTGTGGTGCCGCTGTATTGAAGAGCTCTCACAGCTGATCAGCAATCCGCGGTCGCACCACCGGGCAGCTCAAGGGATCAGGGCTGCTGTTCAGCTCACCCGAGGTATTATCCGCAGCCCTCGCCTCTACTTGCACTCAATGTGTGAAGGGGATCTCAATGCACCACCAGCATACAGTTCCTTCAGAGTGGGGGGAACAAGGGTGACCCCACACCCTAAGCGGCCCAGCTGCTCCCTCAATTGGGTTGGGGGGGAAGAGCCAACACCACAAGGCTGCCCCGTAGCGCGTATGCCTCACCTTCAGGTGCAGCCCGCCTCTGCTGCACCGCTTCGCGCAATAACTACACTCCACGCTGTTACTTGAAGCGTAAAAGGCCATTTTATTAGGACAAGGTTGCACTCATTTAGACTTTATTAACAGTACATAAATGCAAGAAATATACTTTTTCCATCCCATACCGACTCATTCTCCCTTCAGCCTTCTCAAACCCTTCTCACCTGTTTGACTCTTCCCCATTCACTCGGTGACCTCCTTCCTCTCCCCATTCTCACCTTCACTTGCCCTCCAAGCATCCTATGTTGAATTTCCTTCATTGCTCATTGCCTCCCGCGCCCCGCTATCAGTCACCTGTGTACCGTTCTCGACCCCCGAGGGGTGGATCCGCCCGTATGTGACTCACCACCCCTCCAAAGTACCGTAACGTCGCTACTCTGCAACCTTCCCTAAACTGGCACGCTAAGCCAATACAATCCCAAACCCTTTGCCTAAACCTGTAGGGTGGGTGGGTGGACAAACTTTTTCTCTGCCCTCCCAGTGGTGCTAAGGTGTCAGGAAGAGGCCGGATCCTCCTCTCCTGACACCTTTATACCCTCCCAACTCCCGCCCCTTCCCCCTATTCTTCCAATCCCTCCCCACCTTGTCCTTCCGGCCATTGCGCGAAATGCCCCGGGGAAGACTAGTCTGCGACCTTCACTTCCCCCGGGGGCCGTCATCGCGCAATAACTGCACTCCGCGCTGTTATTTGAAGCGTAAAAGGCCATTTTAGTACGACAAGGTTGCACTCATTTAGACTTTATTAACAGTACATAAATGCAAGAAATATACTTTTTCCATCCCATACCGACTCATTCTCCCTTCAGCCTTCTCAAACCCTTCTCACCTGTTTGACTCTTCCCCATTCACTCGGTGACCTCCTTCCTCTCCCCATTCTCACCTTCACTTGCCCTCCAAGCATCCTCTGTTGAATTTCCTTCATTTCTCATTGCCTCCCGCGCCCCGCTATCAGTCACCTGTGTACCGTTCTCCCCCCCGAGGGGTAGATCCGCCCATATGTGACTCACCACCCCTCCAAAGTACCGCCAACCAGGAAACCCCCGTAGGGCGGTTACCTGCCCCCCCAGAGTTCCTGTGCACCTTTCGCCTCCCATCAGCCGACCCTGCGGCACCTTGTGGACGTCCATCCACCACATGAGAATTGAGTCCTGTGCTCCAATAATATTTTTGTGACCTGCCCTGACCGCGAAAGGTGCACCATCTTTAAACAAGACCACTTGTTCCCCCTAAATCTATCCCGTCTCCTGTGGGCCATTTCCCCTGGAGCATGTTCGACAGCCCCAATTCCCTCCTCTCCGAGGCACAATTTATTCACATAACCAAAACCCCAATTTCCATTCCATTGAACCGTATCCCCTTGCATGTTTCTTTGCGTAGTGCCAGTCCTGACATACTCATGCATACCTTCTTTCCCAAATGTATCGTCATTTCTGTGCAGTTTCTTTTTAGACACGGTTTCACCCGTACCGGCCACAACGCCCCTCATTGCATTCCACTTTGACCCCACCATATCGCATCCTAGTGGCTGTGTTCCCAGCCCGGTGACGTCTGTACACCTGCTAGTCCGCATCCGTTGCCACCCAAGGCACGAAAGAATGGCCACCTATCCAGGTAACCGTCATGGTTCCCTGTCTACCCCCTCATCCCGTAGAAGAAAAAGAACAATCAGTCCCGTAATAAATCCTTCCCCTTATCAAAAGCCCTCTGTCCATCTGATCCAAACCTAGAAAAACCCCTGTTAGCACCCATATCGTCACATGCAACTTTTTTGCTCCCCTCCCCTCCTCCTTCAACTTCCTCCCTCCCCCATGGTCCATTCTGACAAAGCCGTTGCTACAGCCCCAATGCGTAGAAATTGTATCTCTCCATATGCTGGCCCCGCCCCTGCACTTGGCCCTTGCGTCAGACTTATGATGACCGGAAAAAACTGTCGCTCTACCTTTCCACTTATGGGAAAAACAACTTCCCCCAGCCAGAGGCCTTCCCTTTCTTGCCAGCACCCCATTCGTATCAGGCCCTCTGCGTTCTTCCTCTCTCCTAGAAACCACTCTCCACTTTCCCCCATCCGTTGCATCTGAATTAAACAACTCTACCCTCCCCCATCGTCCTTGCCCCATACACACTCCCCCAACCGTACCACCCGCCTCAAATTAAGCCGACACCGCTCTGACAAAACACCCCCGCCTAATTTGCCACCACAAACACGCTAGGCTCACTCAAAAATTCCCTTTCATATCAACCGATCCCCCCTTTACCTGCTCTCCCCAGTGAACCAAACCGTCCTGTCTCCAAGTTTCGCACCCCCAGACATCCAGCTCCACCACACCTGGGAAAATTCGCCATACTTTCTATGCTGCGACCAATACGTGATGGCCCACTCTCCATACATCCTCGACTGTCCCCACACATCCCTACTCCACACATTGTTGTTGCGTCTTCCATTTGCACCTGCCACCAAGTCCCCCCTCTCCACATCCTATAACACCCTTGCATTCCGCCTCACTTTCTTGCGCCCGAGATCCGCTCTCCCCCACAAAACCTCTCCCCTTGGCCCTGGCTATGCCTGTGCTTCGGCACTCGTTCTCCCTTTTACCTCCCCTCCGCTTACCCCTTGAGTAAGTCCCCCCCAGCCCCTTATACACTGCCCTCGGCTCAAGTGTCCTCTCACCCCCAGCCCTTAGCAAAGAAGAACTTGGGCGGCCTCTTCCCCTCGTGCAACCGCACACCCCCTTGTAAAGCATCTAATGTACAACTCACACAGACTGCCCTGAGCCCAACCGTTTCGCCCAGCACCACGGCCCCTCAATCCTGTTAACCTCTCTGCAGCGTGGACCTGTCCCTTCACCTAACCCGTAGGCTCCCTGTCTTTCGTCCCTTTTTGCCCTGATTCCGCGACGCCCCCCAGAGCCTCACTGTTCCTTACAACACCAAAACCCCACTGAGTATACTGCAATGTTTCAGACCAGGCGCCCCATCCCTGCACGGCCCCCAGGCAAGACCTTGCCTATATATTATACGCCCACATCACGTTGCACCACGTGTGCCTAGTTACTGACACCGCCGGGGCCCCCACTCCTTGTGAGACCAAAAACCCCACCACACGTGCTAAAATGTTTCATCAAGGTGCCCCATACTTGCCCATCCCCTAGACCAGTCCTTGCCCAACAATAAATGCTCTCCCCAATTGCTTCCCAAGTGAGAAACCTGTGCGTGTCTCCGCATTGTCGAAAAGCCCACCTGATTTTATACCAGTATATCCCCCGATCTGCACATTCGCCCCCTGCAACAGATGTCCTCACCCACAGAGGCACCGCACCCTGGGGAGCTCCACTCTTCCCCATCGTTGTCTGCCCCATTTCTTCCCAGATGGGTTGTGCATCCCATTAGGTCCCCCGACTCCGTTTTTGGCGCCGTCCTTGCAGATGAACTTGACCAAGCCCTCCCTTAAGGGTGCCGTCCGTCCCGGACCAGCAACTCCTCTCTCATTGACGTCCATCCCCCACAGTCTGCCAACCGTTGCAGTGAACAACTCAAATTCTGATTGAGTGCCTTTCTAGGCCCCTGTGTACTCGATGTCGTACCCGACCCCCGACCGATCATACCCCCATTTCATTGCTGTAGCACCCAGTTCCTGTCGTGATACATCGCGCGCCATGGGCCCATGGCCTCAACCAACCGGGTAAGGGCCTCTGGGCCCGGACTATCCCCCCCCCTTCAGGTGCCATCCCCCGTTCTTCCCGGGGGGCAGGGGCGGGGGGGAGGGGGAGGGATCGGCTAACATGACCTTGTGTGAGTGGATGTCACTCCCACTCTTTGTACTTGTCGTTCTGAACGTCCCTGGTTCTGGCGCAGGGACCGTCACAGGTCCCCTCTGTCCTTGTGGTCTATCTGAACTGGGTCCCGATGTTCCCCGGAAAACCGATCCTCTTTTTCCCCCACGTCAGACTTTCCCGCTCCTTGGTAAATGGTCCCTTTGTAAGGGCCGATAAGCTACTAGCCCACCCCCGCTTTTTGCATGGAGGCTGGGTATGGCCTCAATGCCCTCCAGTGCAAATGCACCTTGTTTATCTATTTACATCTGTGACTTTGCTGTCACAACATCCACCTCCCCATGCAGACCCCCAGCCCCTGGGCGTCTCAAATATGGTGGCCGGACTATCTGCTGGGCCCTACTGGCACCTGCTCCCAGATTGACATCACATGAGGAGGGGCCCGCGGCCCACCATCCTCCAGGGGTCCCGTCATTACCGGGGGCGTGCTGACGCCCCAGCCGTGACGTGGCTCCTAGCACCGCCTCCTCCCCCCGCTACACGGCAGAGCATACTCAAAGCAACGGTGCGGTCGGGCTCATTACCCCACCTCCGCACTTAGCCTGGGAGATTTCTGCGGCTAGCCAGCCCCCCTCCCCCACCCCCCCTGGCCTACCGACATCCAAGAGGCGCGCGGCGTATTCCATTCCACCAAGCCGCAACTGCCAACGCAGCCCCCCACCGGATGCGCATCGCGGCTCAGCAATCTTACGCGAGGCCGATGTGGGCAGACTCGAAACCCGCCTGCGCACACAGCTCAGACGCATCCTGCCTCCGGCGCCCGCCCCCCCCGCTGCAACGTGCTGTCCGCATGCCACAACCGCAGCGCACCCCTTCAGCCTAATCTAAGACCCGGCCTGGAGGGAGACAAACCGCATGGCTCACACGGCGCCTTGCCGCACTTGCCCTAGACACCCTGTGCAAAACGGTAAGAACCCGATCCTAAGAGCCCTGGACACCCATGCCGTCCTACGAAATCCTGCTGCCACTGCCCATGGAAACCAACTAACCTGCACTAATTGGATCACAAACTTTTTCTCTGCCCTCCCAGTGGTGCTAAGGTGTCAGGAAGAGGCCGGATCCTCCTCTCCTGACACCTTTATACCCTTCCAACTCCCGCCCCTTCCCCCTATTCTACCAATTCCTCCCCACCTTGTCCTTCCAGCCATTGCACGAAATGCCCCGGGGGAAGACTGGTCTGCGACCTTCACTTCCCCCGGGGGCCATCATAGTCGGCAACACCGCTCGGCTGTCTTTACTATTTCACCAGTAATCAACGTGTTCCCGGTCGTCTGCAGGCCCCGCCAGCCACCTTTCTTCTCTCGTCGTCTCAATGGGCCCCGGTCTACCCACTTCAGGAACCTCAGGCCAGACGCAGAACACTGGGCACCCTAGCTCTGCAGGCTTCAGTCCCCGCCCGGCTAAGAACTTCGTGCCCGCCCTCCAGGGCCGTCTTACCCGGAACCGTGTCACAGGCCACCAACACTGCCACTCCCGCTGCAGGACCCAGTCCCAACCTCGCGTGCACCCCCCGGGAAAGAGGGAACACCACAGCTCCACTCGGAGGGGGGGCTTGTCCAGGCTCTCCCCCTATCCAGCACAGTACCCTTGCCTCAAGCCAGCGTGATCCCAAGCCTCCAGGATGGCCCCTCACTTCACCACGATGTTGGCATTGTCCGAGGCGGCCTGTGTTCCAATCATCGGTGTGCTCTCGGCATCCGGCGCTCCACCGCTATCAAGGGTGCCGATTTTGCTCCACTATGGGTGTCCCCTCAATTATGCAGAGAACAGGCGTTGTTCGGGGGCACAGGGGATAATCACGGATTCTGTTTTTGGGGCTGGAGCGAGTGCTCAGTGCTGCCGCTCGGCCATCTTGTTGCCCACGCCCCCTCCACCCCCCATGAAGCATTATGCTGTTAACCGTGCAGGAAGCCCCTTTGTAATGGGCCATCACTAACATTCTTAGATGGTGTCAAAAGGAAAGGGACTCCAAATATTCTTCAAACCGTCAACCCCATCTCTAATAATCACACTGTGGATACTTTTACACGTTAGTAAGGCCTGCCTGACCAGAATAGTATGCTTGGCAATCATGTATTTGATTGCGTTTTTAAAACGGTAACCGAACTTAACTGCAATGTTTAAATTAGTTTAGACACATTTAAACATTGCCAGTTTAATAGAATAATTGTGAAAAATTTGGAGGGAGGGGGCCTGATGATTTTCTTTTCGCTGGGGGGCCTGTCATTGAAAAGTTTGAAATCCACTGCCTTATAGGATATCACTGTGTATACAGGTTAACAATGTTCATATTGTTTCCTGTGGGGAAGTGTAAAGCCTTACCCAGCTCAGAGACCCTTGTTTTTTTTTGTTTTTTGCAATCCCCATTTCTACTGTATATTCCATATCTTGAAAGTTAAAAGACATATTTTTTTGTAAACAGCCACCGCGACAGAGCCTTGGAAGGCTTTCCGCAGCGTATTTCCTGAAGTATAGAAGATTCCTATCTTTCATTTTGATTCTGGGCACTGCTGTCTTCTGCAACCTCCCATAACCCCGCTAAAGCTAGGAACCGACTAGGAGGACACTGTTCTCTGTCCTTTTTCAAGCAGTGCTGAATTGCTTTAAGGTGATGATCTGATCCTGGTATGTGTGACTTGGTTTTATATACTCTGTAATTGGAATCGTAACTGACCGCTAGGGGGCGCTAGCTCTCTACAAGAATTGTCTTTCTTCTATAAATGCTTATCAAAACGCCAGCAGCTGTATTTACATAAGAAAAGAGTGAACTGTTGAGGCAAATATGTAAATGGGGGAAACATATGTTTTGAAACTGCAAGAATTCTGCTTCCTTGGCCTGCTGAGCGGCAACTGCTTCAACGAAAAATGTACTATTGTTAAAGTGCAAGCGCCTTCCAGGAGACCTTGGTCAGGTCCAAGAAGCCTCCCTGTTTGCTTTGTCCATCTGAACAGCAAACATTTCTTTGTCAGTATTCAGACAGCCGGCACACGGTCAGAAAAATGGGATTTGCCACAGAGGTAAAAGTTATTTCATTTTAAAAAGCATGTTATCACCTTGAATGAGGTTGGTGTAGACCACTTCAGGGTCGCTGCCACTTTTTGATGAAGTCTTTCCTATTCTGTTTGGATGATAATGGTGGCTTATAAATAGAGGTCAGCGGCAGCTCCTCTGCTATGGCGGAGGAGAGTCGCTCCCCTGCCAGCAGCTGCAGGACTCAAAAAATAAAACGATAATAAAACAGGTTTATTATGTTTTATTTGTAACACGAACGAGTCTTGGGGGCGGGACCAGACGATGACAGGCTGGAGGGGGAGTGTTGGGCACTGCTGTCCCTGCGGATGTTGGTTTGGCCAGCCACCTTAGGATGGACCAACTCACATGCGCACTGCGATGTCTCTAACCCGAGCTGCATTGCCGGATTGGAGACGCAGGCACAGGCTCCCAGTCTCTCTGGGAGTGCAAATCGAGGGTGCTCGGCCAGTCCTGACGCTGTTCTCATTAAATGAGAGCAGCATCCGGATTGGCCGCAGGCGAGTCTCGGAGCCTGTGCAGTGCAGCAGAAGAGCACCGAGTCGGCAATGCGGTGAGCAACAGGTAAGTGGTTTTATTTATTTATTTTTGTCGTCATCTGTCGTCGTTCCCCCCACCCCCTGCCCCGCCACTGTACCCTGACACCAGCCACCACTGATAGTTGTGAGTAAGCCAACAAGTTCTCAGGACGATCCCAGTGAAAAGAGCTGATCCCCTGGTCTGGCTTGGCGCTTTGAACCCAGTCACAAACCGAGCCCTGAAATTGCTTGGCATGTAAATCATACAACAAACATCACGTAAAATATGATAATGTAGTTTCAAAATTCTAAAAATTGTATTTCCTTAACAAGTGGAAGTTTTGACGTTTATAGAACGTATGACAGCACTGCACTGAAAAGTAGTTAATAAAAGTGATAGTTTTAAAACATGAACTAAGAGGCAAGATAGGTGTCATGTGAACCCTGTATGTGGCCCATATGCTTATAAACAGAGCAACATTATAGACTACTAAATCAAACACAATAGGTTTTATACAGTGGTATTCTGAACTCACGTATTTGATGGTGCTTTCATACGCGATAGTAAAGAAAAAGGACGATTAGTAAAATAAAATATTCGTATAAGATCACACAATTTGGTTAAGCAAAGGATCTGCTTTAATTTCAGGTTTTCTGGTTTCACTTTATATTATTATTATATTATATGGATTTATAGAGCACATGGCTGCCCTAGGGCTTCCCAGCGCTAAGAGACACGTAGTTGAATGGAATCGGACAGACCTTAAAGGTATTGCTTGAACAGCCATGTTTTAATTGCTTTGCGAAACTGCAGTTCTTTGTCCAGTGTCCGAAATTCCCGTGGTAGAGAATTCCAGAGTTTGGGGGCTAGGTGGGAAAAAGATCTTCCTCCCCACCTCTCTCTTGTGACCCTAGTTGGTTTTAGAAGTCCCTCCGAGCTTGATCTCAAATACCTGTTTGGGGTATAAAGGGATATTAGACTTTTGATTTTCCTAGGGCCCCAATTCTGTAGAGCTCTATGCGTCGTGACCAGAATCTTAAATTTGATTCTACTGGGAGCCAGTGTAGCCCTTTTAGGTGTTTTTTTACTGACTCCCGAGCAGGGATATTGCACAGCAGCCTTGCTGCCGCATTCTGGACCACTTGCAGTTTGTGGGTCACATATTTCGGTGCCCCTAGGAATAACGCGTTTCCATAATCCAGCCGCGAAGTAACCAGGGAGTGGACTACCATCTTCCTGCACTGCATAGGAATTCGATCTAGGATTTTTCAGAGACTTCTAAGTAGTCCAAAGCAGGTGGCTGCGACTTTCTTGGCTTGTGTCGCCATAGAAAGGTCCTTTTCTAGCCAGAAACCCAGATTTTTTATTATTTCTTTAGGTACAGGAGGGCTGCCTAGACATTCCGGCCAGCTTATGGAGGGCCTGGGAATTTGCTTGTTCCCGAGGACCATTAACTCTGTTTTGTCCCCGTTTAATTTTAAGCAGCTTTTTGTCATCCATTCCTTGACTTTTTCCATACAGGGTGATAATTTCTCGGAGTCCCTACTGTTTTTTGGGTCCAGGGAGATCACCAGTTGGGTATCGTCCACGTAAGACGTCATGGAGATGTCAAACTCTTGGACAATCTCCGCAAGTGGTTGCATATACACATTGAATAGTGTGGGGCTTAGTGAGGAACCCTGTGGTACCCCACAACTTAGTGACATAGTTTTAGAGAGGGTGGTATTTTCCAATACTTGGAATGTTCTTCCCTCCAGAAACGATGCCAACCACTTGAGCGTATTACCTTGTACCCCGATGGCCGAGAGCCTCCTTCGTAATATGTGGTGGTCTACCGTGTCGAAGGCAGCACTCAGGTCCAAGAGGAGTAAGGCCGCTGATTTTCCCTGGTCTAATGATGCTCTGAGTTCCTCCACCAACACCACCATCGCGGACTCAGTGCTGTGTTGTGCCCCGAAACCCATCTGGGTGGGGTGGAGGCATTGATTTGTTTCTAGAAATTCCGCCCATGATCTATTGACGTGCTTTTCCACCAGCTTATCCACAAAAGGCAGCAAGGAAATAGGGCGGTAATTAGCTAGTTGTAAAGAATCTGCGTTAACTTTTTTTAACAGAGGTTTAATAATAGCGTGTTTCCATGCAGCTGGGACAATGCCCATCTCCAGAGACTGGTTCATGACCTTAGTCAGGGAGGGAAGGATAACAGATGTAACTGTTTTGAGGATATGCGGCGGGGCCGGATCTAAAGGTGAACCAGACTTCACTTTATCCATCAAAAGTTCTGCCCCTTTTGCTTCCATTAGCGGGAGATTGGTGAAGGTTTTTAATGGAGGGGTTTCTTCCTGATCCTCTTCCCCCGGTGAGGTTAGCTCCCTATTTGCTCTAAAGGAGCTGTAGATATCAGTTACTTTTGAAAGAAAATAAGAGGCTAAATCATTGCACCTCTCCTCCGATGTCTCTGATGGATAGGGGTCCTGATTTGGAGTGGTCAATGCCTTAACTACCATAAACAGTTCCCTTGAGGAGTTCTGAGCCAGGCTGATTTTCTCCTCAAAGAACTTTGCCTGAGTAACTTTCATGCTATTGTGGTAATTTCTTATGGCAGTTTTATACATGATTTTAATTTGTGGATCATAATTTTTTCTCCAATCCCTTTCGATTTTTTTCCAATTTTTCTTTAGCGCTAACAATTGGGGATTGAACCATCCGTCCGCCCAGGGTCTAGGTTTTGATTTGGAGACAGCTTTAGGGGCTACTTCATCCAGAGATTGGGTGATCCATTTTTCCCACCTGGAATATGCTTCTTCCACCATTGCAGGTTTCTCAGTATTAAGTATAGTTGTGTCTGTTAGGATGTTCCCCCATGCCTCTGAGTTGAGCTTGGTCCATCGCCTTTTCATTGTTTGAGCCTTAGAGGGATTCCTCCCATGCTCTCTTTCTATCTTTCCTAAGTTAAAGGGAATAAAATGGTGGTCTGACCAGGGTACCGGAACTGGAGGGGCGATCTTAATGTTTGGATCGTTGGAAATTACTAAGTCCAAGATGTGGCCCTTAACATGTGTGGCGGTCGTTACCAACTGGGCAAGTTGCAAGCTTTCTAGGTCTGATAGGAGTCTTTTGATGCTGGGGAGGGTTTGGTCCTCCATGTGTAGATTTAGATCTCCTAATATGGTGATGTATGATTTCTTTAGTAACGCGCTAGCTAGTGATTCGGGCAAATCCTCTAAAGAATCGCCATGTGGGCCTGGGGGTCTATAAATTAGGAGTCCTGATAAGGTATATGTAGGTGCTAGCGAGATTGAGAAGATGAGGCATTCACACCCTTTGATGGAAAGAGCCTCGGTGTTACACTTGTACTTGCTCTTTACTAGAATGGCCAGTCCCCCCCCTGCCTGCCCAATCCTGTCCTATCTGAGAATTTTATATCCTGGTGGCAGGGCCATTACTATGTCAATCAATCAATCAATCAATCATGTCACTTATAAAGCGCACTACATACCCGCGAGGGTCTCAAGGCGCTGGGGGAAGAGGGGGGTGGTGCTGCTACTGATCGAAGAGCCAGGTCTTGAGGAGTCTTCTGAAGGCCAGTAGATCTTGGGTCTGTCGGAGGTTGGTGGGGAGGGTGTTCCAGTTCTTGGCGGCGAGGTGGGAGAAGGATCTGCCGCCGGCGGTCGTTTTCCGGATGCGGGGGACTGTGGCGAGGGTGAGGCTGGTCGAGCGGAGCCGGCGGGTGGGGGTGTAGAAGCTGAGTCGTCTGTTGAGGTAGGCTGGTCCGGAGTTGTGGAGTGCTTTGTGTGCGTGGGTGAGGAGCTTGAAGGTTATCCTCTTGTTGACAGGGAGCCAGTGCAGGTCTCTCAGGTGGGGTGTGATGTGGCTGCGTCGGGGGATGTCGAGGATAAGACGTGCAGAGGCGTTCTGGATGCGTTGCAGCCGTCTCAGGAGCTTAGCCGTCGTTCCTGCGTAGAGGGCGTTTCCGTAGTCCAGCCTGCTGGTGACGAGGGCCTGGGTGACTGTTTTTCTTGTTTCTGTGGGGATCCACTTGAAGATCCTGCGGAGCATTCGGAGGATGTTGAAGCAGGATGAGGAAACGGCGTTGACCTGCTTAGTCATGGAGAGGGTGGGGTCGAGGATGACCCCTAGGTTGCGTACGTGGTCGGTGGGTGGCGGGGCTGTTCCCAGTGATGTTGGCCACCAGGAGTCGTCCCAGGCTGAAGGGTTGGAACCAAGGATGAGGACCTCCGTCTTGTCCGAGTTCAGCTTCAGGCGGCTGGTCCTCATCCATTCGGCGACGGCCTTCATTCCTTCGTGGAGGTGGGCTTTGGCGGTGTGAGGGTCTTTGGTGAGGGAGAGGATCAGCTGGGTGTCGTCGGCGTAGGAGATGATGTTGAGGTTGTGCTGTCGGGCGACGTGGGCGAGGGGTGCCATGTAGATGTTGAACAGCGTTGGGCTGAGGGAGGAGCCTTGGGGTACGCCGCAGATGATCTTGGTGGCCTTGGATCGGAAGGGGGCGAGGCGGACGCTTTGTGTTCTGCCGGAAAGGAAGGATGTGGTCCAGTCCAGGGCCTTCTCTTGGATCCCGGCGTCGTGAAGGCGTGTTCGTAGTGTGTGGTGGCAGACCGTGTCGAAGGCGGCTGATAGGTCCAGGAGGATGAGGGCTGCTGTTTCTCCGTTGTCTAGCAGGGTCCTGATGTCATCGGTGGCGGCGATGAGGGCTGTTTCGGTGCTGTGGTTGCTGCGGAAGCCGGACTGGGAAGGGTCCAGGATGTTGTTCTCCTCGAGGTAGCGGGTCAGTTGTTTGTTGACGATTTTCTCGGTGACCTTCGCGGGGAACGGGAGCAGAGAGATGGGTCGGAAGTTCTTGAGGTCCTTGGGGTCTGCCTTGGGTTTCTTGAGTAAGGCGGTGATCTCGGCGTGCTTCCAGCTTTCCGGGAAGGTTGCTGTCTCGAAGGAGATGTTGATTATTTTCCGGAGATGGGGCGCGATGGCTGTACTGGCTTTGTTGAAGATGTGGTGAGGGCACGGGTCTAGCGGTGAACCGGAGTGGATGGTGTTCATGATCTCGCTGGTGTCCTCGTTGTTGATGTTGGTCCAGGAGAGCAGGCGGTTGGTGGTTGTGGGGGCAGTGGTCTCGGTGGTTGCCGAGGCGGTCGTGGTGTTGAAGCTGTCGTGGATGTCGGCGATTTTGCGGTGGAAGAAGGTGGCCAGTGAGTCGCACAGGTCTCGCGACGGCTGGATGTCGTTGGTGTTGGAGCTGGGGTTGGAGAGTTCCTTCACGATGTTGAAGAGCTCTTTGCTGTTGTGTGCGTTGTTGTCTAGGCGGTCTTTGAGTGAGGCCCTTTTGGCGGATCTGATGAGGTGATGGTGACTGCGGGTGGCGCTCTTGTGGGCGGCGTAGCTGTCCGCTGTCCGTTCGTGGAGCCAGATCTTCTCCAGTTTTCGGCATGTTCGTTTGGAGGCCTGGAGGTCTTCGGTGAACCAGGTGGCTTTCTTGCTGGTGTGGCTGTTGGGCGGATTCTTGAGCGGGGCGAGGTGTTGGCGCAGTCGTCGATCCACTGTCTGAGGTTGCGGGCGGCGGTGTCGGGGTCGGAGGGTTCGGCGGGTGGGCTCAGGGCGAGGGTTGTGGTTAGCTGGTCTTCCGTGACTCTGCTCCAGCAGCGGCGAGGCATTTGTTCGGTGCGGTGGTGCGTGGTGGGCTTCCTGTAGGTGAAGTGGATGCAGTGGTGGTCAGTCCAGTGGGGTTCGGAGGTGTGGTTGAAGGAGACGTGTGGGCTTGCGGAAAAGATGGAGTCTAGCGTGTGGCCGGCGGCGTGGGTGGGTGTAGTCACGAGCTGTCTGAGTCCGAGGGTGGCGAGGTTGTCGATCAGGGTGGTGGAGTTGGTGTCCTTGTTGTTCTCGAGGTGGAAGTTCAGGTCCCCGAGGAGGATGTAGTCCGTGGAGGCGATGGCGTGTGTGCTGACGAAGTCAGCAATGGAATGGCTGAACTGTGGTCGGGGTCCGGGGGGTCTGTAGATGAGGGTTCCTCTAAGGGTGGTGTTGGGATCGGTGTGGATCTGGAAGTGCATGTGTTCGGCGGTGCTGAGGGTGTCGTCGGTGTTGGTTGAGACTCTGAGGGTGTTCCTGTGGACGATGGCGATGCCTCCTCCGACTCCGTTGGTGCGGTCCCTGCGGGTGATCTTGTATCCGTCCGGGATGGCAATGGCGATGTCGGGGGCTGAAGCGGGATTCAGCCAGGTCTCCGTCAGGAAGGCGACGTCTGGGGAGGTTGAGTCGAGAAGGTCCCAGAGTTCGATGGCGTGTTTGCGGGTGGAGCGGGTGTTGAGGAGGATGCATCTGAGGTAGTTGGGTTCTTTCCTGGGCGGTGGTTTGGCGGGGCGGGTGCTGGCGAAGCTGCAGTTCCGGCAGGTGAAGGGCCCTTGGGTGCGCTTCGGGGTGGCCTGGTAGCAGGCGTGATCTTTTCCGGGGTTGAGTGCGTGGAGGGTGCTGGCGTCGTATCGGCGTCTGTTGATGTGGCGGGCGCGGGGGATGCCCGGACCAGGGGGTCTGGCGCTGGGCGCGGTCACGGCGCGGACGGGCGCAGACGGGCTTGCCTTAGGCGCGCCTTCGGCGCGCCAGCGGCACGCCCGCTGCGCACGTCCGCTGCGCGGCCGCTGTGCGGCCGCCATAAATGGGGAGGTGGGAGGGAGGAGCAGGGAATGGGGCAGCGAATGGGCAGTGAGGGGGCGGGGCCGCAGGGGCGCAGCGGCGGGAAACAGGCACAGAAGGGAAAGCGAGCACAATCAGGGCATCAAGGGGGCACAGAAAGGAAAAAACGAGCACAATCAGGGGCAGCAAGGGGGCACAGAAAGGAAAAAACGAGCACAATCAGGGGCAGCAAGGGGGCACAGAAAGGAAAAAAACGAGCACAATCAGGGGCAGCAAAGGGGGCACAGAAAGGAAAAAACGAGCACAATCAGGGGCAGCAAGGGGGCACAGAAAGGAAAAAACGAGCACAATCAGGGGCAGCAAGGGGGGCACAGAAAGGAAAAACGAGCACAATCAGGGGCAGCAAGGGGGCACAGAAAGGAAAAAACGAGCACAATCAGGGGCAGCAAGGGGGGCACAGAAAGGAAAAACGAGCACAATCAGGGGCAGCAAGGGGGCACAGAAAGGAAAAACGAGCACAATCAGGGGCAGCAAGGGGGCACAGAAAGGAAAAAACGAGCACAATCAGGGGCAGCAAGGGGGGCACAGAAAGGAAAAACAAGCACAATCAGGGGCAGCAAGGGGGGCACAGAAAGGAAAAAACGAGCACAATCAGGGGCAGCAAGGGGGGCACAGAAAGGAAAATCGAGCACAATCGGGGCAGCAAGGGGGGCACAGAAAGGAAAAACGAGCACAATCAGGGGCAGCAAGGGGGCACAGAAAGGAAAAAACGAGCACAATCAGGGGCAGCAAGGGGGCACAGAAAGGAAAAAACGAGCACAATCAGGGGCAGCAAGGGGGGCACAGAAAGGAAAAACGAGCACAATCAGGGGCAGCAAGGGGGCACAGAAAGGAAAAAACGAGCACAATCAGGGGCAGCAAGGGGGGCACAGAAAGGAAAAACGAGCACAATCAGGGGCAGCAAGGGGGGGCACAGAAAGGAAAAACGAGCACAATCAGGGGCAGCAAGGGGGGCACAGAAAGGAAAAACGAGCACAATCAGGGGCAGCAAGGGGGCACAGAAAGGAAAAACGAGCACAATCAGGGGCAGCAAGGGGGGCACAGAAAGGAAAACGAGCACAATCAGGGGCAGCAGCAGGGCACACAGACGGAGCTGTGTGGTGGGGGAGCGACCTACCAGTCAAGGTCAGGGGTCGCTCTCAGGGGAGGAGCAGTCTTTAAGCCAGCTCTCTGTAATAAATAGGGCATCTAAGGTGGTCTCCTCTAATAGTATGCAGATTTCTGTTTTGTGTTTAGGCAGGGAGCGGCAGTTAATCAACCCTAACTTCCACGCGTGTGGCTCCTTTAGCCCATTAGTCTTACTTGATCCTGGTTTATGGGGTGACTTCCACTTTGAGTTACAGTGTAAACAGACCTTCTCTAAGGATGACTCACTGATAAAATCCCAGCCCTTCTCACAGCCGGCTGCTCTGGGTTTGTTGAGACAGTAATTCATGCCCAGAATATCTAAATCTAGGAAATTGTGCAGGGTTCCTGGCCCCTGGGCCCGCTAGGGCGCGGACAGGCGCAGACGGGCGCAGACGGGCTTGCCTTTGGCACTCCTTCGGCGCGCCCGCTGGCCGGCCTTCATTTGAAGGTGCCGGTTAATTAGTTCCGGTCAACTAGACCGCTAACCAGTACTTTCCCTGTTCCAAGTGCACTCTATGGTAGAGAGGGTTAACCCTACCTCTTCTACCGCACTCTAAGCTCCTGCCTCTCCCACTCGGGAGGACGCTGTTTCAGCAAACAGTGAGTACTGAGTTCAACATTTTATTTAAAACACTAAAAACAACTTGACACTAACAGATTTGAAACTGGCCGATTTAAAATGGTTAAAAGTATTGGCAGTACTGGCAGATTTAAAATAGTCAAAAGTATTGTACTTTTACCGCTAAAATGACCGCAATGTTAAAAATTACCGTAATGGTGTTATTGACGACCTTCGTATTCCACTGCGCTGTCTCTGCTGCGCGCCCGCTGGCCGGCCTTCATTTGAAGGTGCTGGTTAATTAGTTCCGGTCAACTAGACCGCTAACCAGCGTTTTCCCTGTTCCGAGTGCACTCTATGGTAGAGAGGGTTAACCCTACCTCTTCTACCGCACTCTATGCTCCTGCCTCTCCCCCTCGGAAGGACGCTGTCTCAGCAAACAGTGAGAACTAAGTTCAACATTTTATTTAAAACACTAAAAACAACTTGACACTAACAGATTTGAAACTGGCCGATTTAAAAAGGTTAAAAGTATTGGCAGTACTGGCAGATTTAAAATAGTCAAAAGTATTGTACTTTTACCGCTAAAATGACCGTATTGTTAAAAATTACCGTAATGGTGTTATTGACGACCTTCGTATTCCACTGCGCTGTCTCTGCTGCGCGCCCGCTGGCCGGCCTTCATTTGAAGGTGCCGGTTAATTAGTTCCGGTCAACTAGACCGCTAACCAGCGTTTTCCCTGTTCCGAGTGCACTCTCGGAAAAGCATCGCACTTCAGAACCCTCCTCGACTCAGCCAAAAATAGACCCAAAAAACTATTCGACCTCATCAAGAATACAAACTGCTCTCCCCCAACCTCCAAGTTGGAGGATTCTACAAAGAAAGCAGCGGAATTCGCTATATTCTTTGACGAAAAAGTGAAATCACTTGTGGATCAGGTCATTCATCCTACCCCTCCAGAGGAGCGCAAATCCTTAGCCATTTGGCAGAACTTTGACTCCATCTCTGATGATGCCCTCCTCAAATGCATCCTCGAAACAAAGCCCTCCAACCATTCTCTTGACCCCATCCCTAGTGCCATTGCAATCGACTTCTACACCCATTCTCTTTCCTATTGGACCACTCTGGTTAACCTCTCCCTCTGTCAAGGCTCCCTTCCTGTTTCCTTCAAAACTGGGCAGGTTACCCCACTTACCCCTCTTCTTAAAAAACCCACCGCTGATGCGAATGACCTCAACAACTTCCGCCCCATCACTAACGTACCTTTTCTTGCGAAAATCACAGAAAGATGTGTAGCGAAACAACTTTCCCGTCATATCAAGGATAATGATCTTCTTGACAATTTCCAGTCTGGCTTCATTCAAAACTGCAGCACTGAAACAGCCCTGCTGCAAGTGATTGATGACGCACTGCGGATACTCGATTCAGGGGAGTCTTGTCTTCTAATTCTCCTTGACCTTTCTGCAGCATTTGACACTGTCAATCACATCACTCTCCTTAACACTCTTCAACAGAGAATGGGCATGGAAGGCACAGTGCTTAAATGGTTTGCTTCCTTCCTCTCTGATAGATCCCAAATGATCAAAGTAGCGAACAGTCTCTCATCTCCTTTGGCGGTATGTCAAGGTGTTCCTCAAGGCTCTATACTTGCACCCACTTTGTTCAACCTCTATTTGGAACCATTGGGAAATCTCCTAAGTAAATCTGGGATCCTCTATCATCTCTATGCGGACGACACTCAAATCTACCTCAAGGTGTCCTCCACACACGATCTCTCCATCCTAAACTCTACTCTCGACTCCATTCAAAACTGGATGTTAACTCATCAACTGATTCTGAATCCCTCCAAAACTGAATTCCTCCTCCTCTCCTCCTCACTCTCTCCTCCTCCGGTTCAATCATGGATTGATCAGATGAATCTATTTAACAATAAACTCATCATTGTCGACAGCGCAAAATCCCTTGGTGTCATACTCGACAAAAAACTCAATCTACTCTCCCACATCAATTCCATTGCAAAGTCTGCTCGATACCAACTGCGCTTTCTCTGGGGGATTCGACGCTTCTTCCCAGAGCAAGACCGAAAAACCCTGGTCCAATCGCTGGTTCTCTCTAGACTGGACTACTGCAATTCTCTTCTTACTGGCCTCCCCAAATCCCACCTGTCCCCCCTTAAATCTGTTCTCCATTCAGCAGCTCGTTTCATATATGGGACCAAAAGAAGCGACCACATCACACCCATTTTATCTTCCCTCTATTGGCTTCCCATCGAGGCAAGATCTATCTACAAGACTGCCTGTATCCCCCACAAAGCCTTGCACTCCTCCTCTCCTCGCTACTTGGCGAATAAATTGAAACTCTCTGAAGGCTCTAGACCATCACGTAATGCGGAAAATTTATTGCTTGAACCTCCCACTTTCAAAAAGGAAAGATCAATGGCCCAATCCTTTTCAGGCAACGCGGTGAGAATATGGAATTCACTTCCACCTCAACTCTGGACCACCACCTCTTCCTGGTCCTTCAAAACTGACCTCAAATTTCTCCTTCTTCAAAGACACTTCCAAATCTAATTCACGCCCTCTCTACTCCCTCAAGGAAGTTCTTCCACTATAGGAAACTCTGTACTCCATGCCTATAGAAGTGCCTTCCCAGTGTGTTCTGAGTGACTGCCACTTATTGCAGTATTATACCTCTATTTGTATTTTGTATCTTATGTATCATGCACACTTGTCACTTTTTCCTCTTGTAACGTATCATTTGCTACCTCTTCTTGTATCTTGTTTGCTTTTGTTATATGCACAATTGTCACTTTTTCCCCATGTAATGTAACGTTTGCTTTTGTAACATGCCCACTTGTAATCTTCTCTTCATGTAACGTTACTGTTCCTATTGTGAAGCGCTCTGACACCTTTGGGTAAAGTCTGCGCTATATAAAAACGCATAAAATAAAAAATAAATAAATAAAACTCTATGGTAGAGAGGGTTAACCCTACCTCTTCTACCGCACTCTATGCTCCTGCCTCTCCCCCTCGTAAGGACGCTGTCTCAGCAAACAGTGAGAGCTAAGTTCAACATTTTATTTAAAACACTAAAAACAACTTGACACTAACAGATTTGAAACTGGCCGATTTAAAATGGTCAAAAGTATTGGCAGTACTGGCAGATTTAAAATAGTCAAAAGTATTGTACTTTTACCGCTAAAATGACCGCAATGTTAAAAATGACCGTAATGGTGGTATTAACGACCTTCGTATTCCACTGCGCTGTCTCTCATACAATCTGTCGCTAAATGAGTATCTATTTGTCTCTCCTTTTTATCTAAAATGTTTATGCTTTGTTTTCACCTCTTTGTGCATGAGGGTACGGGGAGGGAGGTAGGTAGCCACCACATGAAAGCTCGGCTCGTTATGGGCTTGACGTTCCAGTGGGACCTGGAGCTGGACGAGAGCCACGCTTCAGGCTTGAGCCTGGCTTGAGTTTACAGTGGCTTGCCACTCTGTACTTATTAAGCCCATCCCTGATTTATGGAACAAGCACTTTTCTTTTTGAGTGAACAGAAGATGATTTTACATCATTTATGGATGAAGCTGTGCCTCACCTTCAGTTTTTTAAATGTTTTCCCAGCATCTTTCTCTTTTCCACTTCTAACCGCGTGATCTCTGACCTGTTGATGTTGCCCTGGATTTATTATACAGTATGTAGATTTTTTTCTGATCAATATGGTACAGATTACTGCTTAAATATATCGCTAGGGTGCCCGCCCATAATGCTCCACTGACTTTTCAACAGGGGACTTCCCTCCATCAGCTACTGATGCTTATCGTTTAATAAAGGTAGAGGCATTTTCTACATGAGTTTCGTACTTACCATTCACTGCATGCTTACTGTTAGGACTGATCACTGTTGTGCTCATCCTACCACTAACCCCGCCCCCCCTTATTGCAGGCAGCCAATAGCCACTCACCCATACAGCCTTGCTATAGGCTAAAAGATGGCATCGGAAGTTTGCAGTCGAGTGGAAGAGCACAATGGAGACTGTGGCATTTATGAATGGCTGAAACCCACAGAGAGATGACCTGCTAACACTGTTTCTGTTTGACCAGACCACACCTGCTCATGCTGTCCCGCGTTGACTGCTGAGGTATTTAGACTTTGGACTGACCTTGTTCCTGTTCGTGCCTTGCTCCCTTTCCGACGTAGGGAGAGTTTATTTGGTTCCTGTCCCGCTCTGCTTTGTAACCCTCTCCTGCCCCTCCTACTTTGACTTGTTTACTAATGATCCAATGCTGCTATCCAGGGCCTTCTCTAGGGCAGTGCAACTGGTGCAGCTGCACCTGACGCTGACCTCGAGGGGCGTCGTGTATAGAAAAAACACAAGTTTAAAAAGTACCTGCTGCAGAGTTCTTTGTGTGCCCAGCAGTTTTCAGGCACTAATAAAAATGTCAAGATAACTCTGATGATTAATGTTCCTGCTGGAGAGAGATTGGAGTTTTCTCTAGTGGTAGTCTCCACTCATGATAAAGTAGCGCAGAGGATTAATGTGCCTACTGCAAAGAACGTGCACCATGCAAATCACCAAACTGTATTTTATGTGGATCATTCAGTAGGTTACTGCTTTTGTCATAGAGATCATTTGGTTACTTCGAGTTCATAAGTTAAAATTAGTTAGTATAGAACAGTGAGCTATCAACTGTCATCAAAGAGCTGTGTGCAAACTGCATGGCATAGGTCAGAACGTTATGTTTTCCCCCAGCTTTTTATTACCCTAATGTTGGTAAAAAAAGGCTCATTTGGGTAGAAATGCATTCTTATTAATAAAGCCAACCTCTATGGTACATTTTAAATACTGAGTTAGTGCTTCTCCAGATCAAACACTCTTAAACTATACTGCCCACTAGTATCAGTGACTTGCGACTCCTACACCTTGTAATACTCACTGTCTTATGAAACATTTCCAATAAACTTGATTGATTCACGTACGATTCATTGGCTCTGGTATGAGTAGCATTATAAAACAAATTAAATGCACATGTGAGAGGGGGTTTGGAGTGATGAGCGGCACTGGTGGAGCCTGATAGTGAGGGAATCAGTGGAGAAGGAGTTTTTTTGGGGGGAGGCACCAACAGAGATTGTCACGCTTGGCGCCACCAGCATTAAGCCGACCCTGCTGCTATCTGTATGGGGTTTCTCTTTCAGAATCCACTCACATGTACTTGGGTCAGCTTCCTATCAATTTCCAGAGTGATTTATCGCAGTTTCTCTGAAATTGCTGTTAAGAAATCATATAATCAGTAACAATTTACTCTGTAACAGCTACTTCATTTGGGTAGTCTGGCAGTGTGCAAGGGTGAATTATCACAATGGACTCTTATCATACCATGACAATATCTTACTGATTTTACCCCTTGTCTTGTTTCAGCTTCCTTGCTATCATTGCTACCAGTTTCCCAAACTGGAGGGGGCAGGAGGGGGCTCTTTAGTATCCAATCGGATCCCCTGCGGACAGTGGCCCCTTAAGTGGTTAGGGAGGTGCTTCTTCAGATCCAATGCTGGCGGTACTACAGTCTCTAGCCGCAAGAACAGAAAATTTTCCCCCACTATAAGGTCAGATACCCAGCTGTGGCCTGTCCTAATGCGTGTAGGGGCCACGCACACTCACTTTTGCCCAAAAAGAAGAGTGTCTGTCAGGCTGAGCAAAGGTCAGCCTGACAGACACTCTTTATTTTCAGGTCAGGCAGCCAGGAGCCAGACATGCACTAAATGCACAGGATCCTGGCACCCTGAGCTGAACTTTGGCAGGCTGAAAATGTCACAGCTCCTGTGGGCATGACCACCTCAGCCTGGCAAAGCACCTCGAGGCCCTCCCACTCGAGACAAAGGGAAGCTTCATGATTTCCTTGGACCTGGGTGCTTCAGTTCTAAGCACTGAAGTGCCCAGGGCCGATTGACAATCACTGACCCCTCGTCACAGAGTGTGATGGGGTCAGCAACTCTCACTGGCCTCATCCCACTCTGTAACAAGAAGTGATTGTTGCCTTCCCTCATTTGCTAAGGTCCGCCAATGAGGAAAGGCAGCAGTCCCAACCCTCCTGGGACCTCCGAGGCAGAGCTGCACAGGTAAGTGTGATTTTTTTAGTCTTTGGTGGTTGCGTGCTTGAATGAATATATGGGAGTGAGTGTTGTGAATGGATATGAGTGTATGTGCGTGTGTGTGCAAATGCATCAGTGTGAGTCAGTGTTTATGTGAGCATTTGTGTCCGGTCCACCCCCTCCCTGCTATAAGTACCCGCCTCCACCCACAGATACCTACATCAGAGTGTGAAGACAAAGCCACATGAACCAAGAGGTTGCACGCTTGGATGATTCTTGGTAACTATACGATGCTGAAACTGCAACATTATTTTGGTGAATCGTATGCCTTTTTTGTAAAATTAAGATACATGAGCTACAGATTTGGCATCTCATTATTAACTCCACCATCGTGGGAGAGGTCAAAGGCTCCAGCTGAGTGCAGGGCTGCAAAAGAAGACATAATGCACTTTATTTGCCTCTGCCCTGTACTAATAGAGGAGAAAAGGAGGTTCTTGAGAATTCCCTCCCTGCAAGGGGGGGGAAAATTCCCTTCCTGGAAGGTGGGGGGAAATTCCCTTCCTGGAAGGTGGTCTTCTCTCCTGCAGGCAAGCCGTGATTGCTTGCTTCAGACCAGAGGGCACCGTGCTCAGCAGTAGACTTGTTAAGTTTATAACATCTGCTGAGTTCAAAATAAAAACCAGGATCCTGCAGTTCAAAGCCATTGATGCCAGAAATGCTTCCGCCTTTGCTTAAATGTGCATCACGATGTAATTCCATTGGTGGATACATTTTAGGTTATTGAGAACTGCATTTTGATATTTACACATGAGGTAATTTTAGATGTTACGTATGATAAGTATTTTTAGTTTTACCTCCAGTAACTATGAATTTCTTTGACATTACAAAAACAGAGAGCTGGATGTATGTTGTTTTTTGAATTTGGTTTTAGCATGAATTGTGAGGCTATATGTTATGGTTTTAACTAACTAAACAATAAGTTCAATCAATCAGTTACACTAGAGTGTGTGATGAAAGGACTATAATTAGCCACTGCAGCAATGGTGGACCAAATTATGAGTCAGAGATGAGTAAATTGTGTTCAAAGAAAAAACAGATTAACTAATGTTACACATTCCATAGCAGTATTGTTTTGCTTTTTTATCTTAACACATAATAATGCTGACTTGGCAACAGTTTTGTCACATACCTGTTTAACACCTCAATATAGCAACCAGCAACTAAAATGTGGCTACTTAACCTTTGCAAAGGGCCTGTCACTGGGCAGGACATTTTTAAAGTAGCATTGTATCGGTTGTTTGTAGCACAAGACCTTTAATCCATGTAAGAGCAAAGCTGGGCTTTTCACAAAGACTGCTCATCAGACACACTCTTAGGCCCTCATTTATGGGGATCTGGCATGGGCAGCGCAGCAAGTCAGCTTGCTGTGCTGCCCTACGCCAAAGTGAAAAGGCAGGAATGAACAGTATTTATGCAATACAGTACATTCCTGTCCTCTCCCCCGCGCTGGTGCCGTTTCAGCAGCCTAGCACCAATGCAGACACTCTTGCACCATAGTGCAAGGTTGCCTGTGTTGTCTGCAGGATTGTTTTTTTGCAGGAAGGGGCAACTTCCCGTACACAAATAATCCTAAGAGGCGTTTTCCTCTTTCTATGTGTGCTGCAGAAACAAAACTTGAGGGGGACCCCTGCAAAGTACATGCACCTCAGTCAGTGGATCCTAGGTCAGGGGCCCACCAGCTGTGCACAGTGCTGGAGGGACCCCCTGGAGCTCTGGGAGCTCACCACAATGCGGTGGCTGCACGGGCTAATGTTACGTCACTGTCTAGGGCTATGTAGTACCTAGGTGAATAAAGCTACATGACAGCAGAGCAATAGCTTTGGCAGCGAAGCATTTAAATGAACATGCAAGGACTGGTTGGAATTTCAGGGTTTAGGTGATGGAGATTTATGGGAGACACGTTTGAAGTACTGTATGATTGGCAATGGTATCTCTATCATCTGCACAAGGTGGAACATTTTCCCCTTCTCCCACTGCTGGTGGAATACGCAAATTACCTGCAATATCCTGTGCATCAATTGGTCGTGAGACTCTTTAAGACTTTACTGGGATGCTGTTGTGCCTCATTGGCTTCATCTGGTGCTATTGCTGCGAGGCACAAGGACCCTCTAGTGATGCTCCATGATATGTCCCAGATAGCGAGTATGAACAATCCCTATAGGAGATGGTTGGGCCGTCACTGGCAGTGGACAAGATCTGCATTCTGAGGGAATGGAGGTCTGTATGACCACCTACCCATAGAGAATGACTATCAGAAGTGTTGAATATACAGGATGAATGAGCAACTACAGTTCTTCAATGACATTTTAGGACATCTCATTTCATTCTAAAACCTCTGTCTCAAGTACCCTGGTGAGTGCACCAACATATACCAGGAAACCGTTGATCAAGGGTTTGAAAACCCTTTATGCTGTGTGCTGCTACATTTAAGCTGTGAAATGTGAAACATGTTATGGTATGCCGAAGATCATGTGATTCCTGCTGGGATGCTCATGTGGATACTCAGTGTAATGTATGCTTGGATCCTAACCAGGAGGAATCCCTGATTTGGCTGAATGATTATTACACCAATGTCATCCTCCTACTATTATTGCTGCTAAATATTATTGGTTATATATGCTGGCTGGGTTTTCTTCTCAGTGCCTAACATTATTTCCACCTGTCTGTCTCACTGTGTAATACTAGAAAGAGACCCCACTGCTTATTATTGCCAACTCTCTCTCCCATCGCCCCCTCGATTTCTACCCGCTCTTAGCGTTCTTCCTTCTCCATCTTTATTTCTGCCTCCCAGGTCGCATGTGGCTGCCTTAACATTGCTTATGACCTAAGATTGTATGCTTTGCAGAGGTATTATTCATACTTCTGTTTCACTCCCCTTTTGGAATCTATGCAAGAATAGGTGTGACAGGTATATTGGTGATGCATGCTGACTTTGGGTTTATCAATTGATATATTTTCATATATCAATCAATCGGTAGAGTTGAAAAGTGTTTCTTGTCACCTGTGAGGGTAACCAGGCACTGGCAGGGTCCAGTTGATTAGCCCGAATAGCCAGGTCTTCAGGGACGTTCGAAACTCTGGAACTGATGTGGAGGTCCAGAGATGAAAGGATAGCTCGTTCCATATATAAAGTACTTCCTTGTGCCATATTTGCACCTGTAATAATGTTCAAACCAGTAAAGTTTTATTTAAAAAAAACTGATAGTATATTTAATTGAAGCCACAATCAGTGCAATTAACCCCATCTTGAAAAGGTCCATAAACAATCATAGGAAACGTGTTGGCAAATCTCTTTTGGACTAGCAGCCAATAAACATGAGGCAAATCTATTTTGAATGGCATGTAAGAAACATGCTTTTACTTGAGAAAGTAGATTAATGTGAAAAGTGTTCAGTGCTTAATTTGATCCGGTGGTTTCCGGGACTCGGCACCTGTACTTAATTTTCGACACCGTCACTTATGACAGTCTGCCACAAGGTGGCGATGTCTGTCTAATTTGGAAATGGCCACAACAACAGTCATTTATTAATTCAATATACATTAAAAATGACTACTACCTGCCACCCAAGCCATTCTTATAGAGTTTGGGGCCAGGAACAGTCTGAACTGTCACACTTGTAAGAGTGTGATGGTTAGTAGTTGCATGTTTAATGTCACTGGCAGTGCTGGCAGGGGCAACGGGTGGTGGAACTTGCAGTGGCCTCCTGAGGAGGGCCCTGACACTTATTTTTTACAAATTAAGCCCTGAAAGTTTTTATCTGTAAATGAAGTGAAACGTGTTTATGTGTAAAATAAATTAACATGCATATGTTGGAGGATAAAATAATCCTAGAGGGGCTGATTCCCAAAAGCATTTATAAATATGGTAGTAGTACAACAGGCACACTCTTTTACCCACACTTAAATGTCTCTGTGAATCAGTTCTGGAACTTCCATCACCCTGTGAGTAAAAGGGCAAAAAGGGTACAGTCCGTTCTATTAGGATAAATTGTATATGAATATTCTCCTTTTATTACCAATGGGGCCAATACACAAAGTCATCTCAAAGTATGTAAAAGAGTACTACAGGGAAAGCTGTTTTACATTCTCCAAAATGACTTTGTGAATAGGCTTCTTTGTGTTCTTCCTTTTTGTAGAAGAGATGTGGCCTAGTGGCTGGAGATGCAACCTTTGAAATGGCCTTCGCTCAACATACTTTGATTCTGGGCAAATCACTTAATCTCCCTGTGCCTAAAAAAGCATGTGTAATCTAGTCTGGTTCTTTTGTAAAGTTCGAGCTACATAAAAACTGCAAAAATAATCATCATAAAAATAAGGACTCTTGTCATAAAATGAGGGACGTCTTAAGGGTCCGCCCACAACAAGGCAGAAGAGGATAAACTTGTCTAGAGGATGCTTGAAGACGAGCCACTCACTGTCTGTGAAAGGTGGGGTGTTTGTGGGTGGGAGCAGGTTTGGGGGGAGGGGACGGACAGTGACACTGGGGTTACATGATGACCGTGAGTGGCTTGAGTCGTTTAGCGTGAATGACTCTGCCCCAGCCCTTGATCTCTTACAGAGGCTATCATTCTGTGTTTATATCTCTATTGGTCATTCTTTCCCCAACTTAGGTGGGAGACTCTCAATATTTTAAACTTAAAATAAACATTATTTAGTTTTCTCCTGCCTAAAATGCAGTAGCAGCCCGCTCCCTGCCAAAGTGGTGGGGCGAGCAGGAGGAGGGTGATGGGGGGGATTAGGGGACAAAAAAAGAAAAAGAAAAAATTACTTACCTGAACGCCAACACCGCCGCCCGCCGCATTGCGCTCTTCCTTCTTCTTCTGGGCACAGGCTCCCAGACTGCAATGCTGCCAATCTTGACGCTGCATGAAAGCAGCGTCGGGATTGAGCGCTGTCAACTTGCGCTCCCAGGCAGATTGGGACCATGCGCCTGCTGTCTCCAGCCCGAGCAATGCAACTGGGGCTGGACAGAGATTCAGTGCTCATGACGGTTTGGCCGGCCTGAGAAGGTAACAGTGCACTACCACTCCCCTACCAGCAGTGTCATCCCACTGGACCCGCCCCTAAGACTCGTCAGAGTCCTGGGGGCGGGTCCAGGGGGATTAAAATAAAAAGATGATAAAATGGGTTTAAAACCTGTTTTATTATCGTTTTATTTGAGGGCGGTGGCAAGGGGTGCGGCGCTAATCCGCCTTAATGGAGGGGCCGCCGCGGCAAAAATGTCCTTCAATCCTGCTGTTTTTTCTTCAAATGTCCCTCATAAGTCTTCAGGATTGTTGCCATGTTTATGCCTGTTACTGTACTTCAGGGTGATCTAGTACTTGTACTGTTGGTGCCAGCATCAAGGGCTATTTGATTTGAATTCCAACGTATGAGACCTTGTGACTCCATGTGTGATTCCTTGCCAGTCAATGTATTTCCCAGTGATTCGGTTCAATATCTCAACCGATTCGAGCTTAAAGGCACTTTCTGTGGTGAAGAAGACGTTTTTGGTGGGCTCATTATCCCAAAAATATGAAAAATATGGCCTATGTCATAGTTATAAGCAGGCACTAGTTAGGTGGCTAGAGCTCTTCATTTTTCAGTTCATTTTAATTTTTTTCAGTTACAAAGCCCTCTTGTCCGTTGTGTTCCTCTAATATTCTCTCCATCATGAAAGCATTTCATTTTCAGACTGAAGCAGCATTGACATTTCAAAAATGTTATCACGTCTTGAGTCATGAAGCTCTGCTGCCACCATGTGGAGAATGAGATAACTGTTTCGGACAGTCACACCGGATTCCATTGTGAATCAGTCAGCTGTACAGAGCTAAATGCTCCATTTTGACTGGCTCCTAGTAGGTGATATCTCTGGGCCTGGGGGAAATTCTTCTTCTTTTTTTTCTTTAAATAGCTTATTGCACATTTTTTTAACCCTTTCACCTTACATTGCTCGTAAGTCGTTGCAATAGTATGTCTGGTATATGCATAGTCATGGCACAGAACATATTCGTTAGAGCTTTTTAGGTTGAGCCTAGAGTAGCGCGCAAGCGCTGCTTCTGGCGAAGCATTATGTAGGGGGTTTTCAAAGCTGACCACACGCTCGTGCGTCGTGGCCTTTTTCGGGCGGTTACCCGCGCGGCCGACATCTGTTTCCCATTATCGTGCCCAGACGCGGGCGCGATAATTGGAAACACATGCCGGGAAAAGGCCATGACACACGAGCGTGTGGTCAGCTGAGCAGGCTGCCACGCTCGCTCGCCCCCGCTCCTCCATTGTTACCCGCGCGGCCGACATCTGTTTCCCATTATCGTGCCCAGACGCGGGCGCGATAATTGGAAACACATGCCGGAAAAGGCCATGACGCATGAGCGTGTGGTCAGCTGAGCAGGCTGCCGCGCTCGCTCGCCCCCGCTCCTCCATTGTTGTCCTTGTTTCTCTTGAATCTGAATAGACACGGCAACGATGACTGAAAGACCGCGAAAATGCCCTATACCAGCATGCCAACGTTTGCAAAGAGGAATGGGAGATGCTGAAAAAATCGGGAGAATGTCGAGACACAGCGCAAAAAAATCAGATTTGTCTCAGAAAGTCTGGAGACTCCTTCCCTAACCATGTGCGTTGCATGGAGAATATACACGGAAACACACATTACAAAAGAAGTTTGGGGAGGTGCTTTTGGCTGCAGCTGAGTTCCACTTTCTGCCCTGCAGTCCGTTGTCGCTGTCAATCACGCTCAGGATGGAGGTCACCACAGTTACTGTTCCGGGTCAATCTAAGCAGTGACAGCAGCCGCGTGCCAGGTTCTTGATGTGCGTCAGCTGCTGGGACGCAGGAAGTATCCCTTCTCTTTGGGGTATCTCCATCCTCTCACCCTCGTCTGAGCACAGCACCCCGGGCCGCAAGTCTGCGTCAACCCCGCACCAACCCGGGCAGCGAGAGACTGAAAAGCTCTGCACAGTTTGTGCCCAGGTAGGAGCATGTCACGGCATGATTCTGCAGAGATATAACGATCTCTTTGCTCCCTCACCATTTCCAATGTACCCTTTGCCCGGCGCCCTCGTGGCCCGCCTCTACACCACCCAACCCTGCCCCACTCCTTCTGCACCCCAACTAGTGCTTGTGAATGTGGTGGGAGTGCACTACCTGCTCCACGCAGGCTCACCTGAGAACCCCCACCCCCCCTGCTCAGCAGACACACCGAGAGCGAGGAACTACAAACTCACTTTCAGTTTTACTTTGATATATTTTCTGTTTAGTTAATTCACAGTAGACTATTCCATTTTGTGTTTACAAATTCGAGGCCATGCCATTTTGGAAGTCTCATAGCTGCCAAGGTTTCAAAATGCTATGTGTGACCTTTTTATAAATTCGGTGTAATTATGAGTGACATTTCAACGACTATGAGTGGCACTCGTGAGCAAAATCAAGCAATGAAGAGCAGTTTACGTAGACAGAATAAATGCTTCAAATAATCAAGTGTTAACTGTATACAATCCCGGTGTGGAGCGCATTTCCATACAATAATCTCTCCCTGTGCGTTATCTTGTACTGTGCACATCATGAAAATAGCCTTGCATTTAGAGTTTGTGTCTCTGCCTCATGCCTGCACTCAGCAATGCTACAAAGTGTGCTGTGTATGAGGCTGTTTGCGTGTCTGCACTCAGCACAGGGCACGAATAGTGAAGTGAAGGTCGTAGTGTGTGTTTCTGGCTATCCTAGGTAAATGATAAGGCACATAGTGTAAATGTCTGGGCCTCCCTGCTCCTCCCTGGCAACCAATCAAGTAGCATCAGTCTACCAGGGCTTCTTTGTCACACGTGCACTGGGGCCGAGTCTCCCAGATTTGTAAGAGGCCCCATCTCGTCTGCTGCCTAATAAATGAATAAGTCAACAACACTCAGCTGACTCTGGTCACCAGAGCCACCGCACACTGGCATTGGGCACCCTTAGGAGAGGGAGGCTGAGGCACGCTACACTTAGTTAGTTCTAAACAAGTTAAATAAAAAGAGAGGTGTGTTGTCATTGCGCGTTATAATTTAGAGTAATAAAAGCCGCACTTTCTGTGCAGATACGTGATGTGGCTTTGCAGATACAAGTCAGTGAGTAAGCTGGTTTTGTTTGCTACTCACCGCTCCCTCCTAGTCGTTAATCATCCATAATTCATGCGCTTAAATAATAGGCACTGCTGGCAGGCAGAAGCTCCAAATTATGGCAAGCACATTTGGAACTTTAAATTAACGCGCTATTTCAATGAATTATTTCATGCATTCAGGACTTGCCTTAGGCACACGCTTACTTTACACTGTCATAATTTTTTTAATTGGGTCATTCAGTTGTACATAATATCTTCTTGGTTATATACAAGGTAACAAAAATACTTATAATACTTTTTTATTATAACTTTTCAACATGCTGCACAGCAGCCACAATGCTCTATAAAATAGCTTAAAAACATTGGCAACGCCGAAGGCACTGGCTGAACACTTATAAGGACCCAAAGGCGAGACCTATTGGCTATGCCAATGCTTGTTATAGTCAGTCAGTGTGTCCGTGTGTAGCGCTTTCACGTTTGTGTTATGGGCTGAAGAGCTGGCAACATCAGCTGTCGCTTTCCATTTTTGTCCCTTTTTTCTTCTTGGTTTTTGAGAAAGGAAACGAAAAAAACGTCAACAACAAACAATATTGGTACATACAGGTGAATTCAAAAGAACTGCTCCTACCTTTGCATATGGTTACCTCGCACAGTGTGTAGAGCTGCCTAACAAAGTTATTTTGTCTGCCGCGTCTGTGATGTCTTGTGGTGTATCACTCTCAGTGTTGGTTTTTGGGTGTTCAAATGATGTTAGAATCTCACTCCATCGTTCAGCTATGGCGTATTTTCCAAGTACCTGACGCTCCTCCCACTTTAATAAGACGTGCGTGCTCACCTGGTTGCAGGGCTTTAAGTAGGGAAAAAAAACTGGGGGTGCTCTAAAAGGGGCGTGGCAAACCTATTAAAGGGGTGTGGTCTATCCAAGTAGGGGCGTGGTCTAAATCAAGATAACTAGCATTGTGTGCTTAAGAAAATCCCCTCCAATTATCCTACCTTCGGAAAACACTCTCTTTAAAGGATTTCCCCTTCCTCCTACAACGCGGCTCACCTAGCATGACGTCTCCACTTCTCAGTAGTGAGCAAAATGAGCATGCGCACATCGATGTGCATGCTCTCACTGCAGTCCAATAAAAAAAAAAAAAAAACGGACTACCTTTGCGAGGCCCGAAAATAGAGCCCGATAGAGACCCGGTTCGAGGTTCCCTGAAAATAACTGCCGGTGCTCAGACCCGGCCCACTTAAAGCCCTGCATCCATCCATCCTAAGCACTGCGCCATCCAACCATCTTTCAATCCATCCATACATTCCTACCTACATACATACATACATCTGTCCCTGCACCTATCCTAAGCATCTATCAGCCCACCCGCCCATCCTAAGTACTGGTCCATTCATCCATTCATCCTTCCATCCATCCATCCATCCATTCATCCACCCATCCATTCATCCAGCCAGCAATCCATTCATTCATCCATCCAGCCATCCATCCATCCATCCATACATACATAAATGTGTCCCTGGACCTATCCTAAGCATCTATCAGCCCACCCGCCTATCCTAAGCACTGTGCCTTCCATCCATCCATACGCCCATACATCCATACATACATCTGTCCCAGAACCTATCCTAAGCATCTATCAGCCCACCCGCCTATCCTAAGTACTGGTCCATGCATCCATTCATCCTTCCATCCATCCATCCATACATCCATACATTCATCCATCCATCCATCTAGCTATCCATTCATCCATCTGGCCATCCATCCACTCGCCCTTTATTCACCTATCCGTCCTTCTTTCCGTACACCCTCCGCCCCCGATCCTAAACACCCTGTATTATACTCATCCACCCAGCCTCTTAATGGGCCGAAAAGGCTGGTGATAACCATTGACAGGCAGATGTTTCTGATAAAGAACAAGAAACAGTTGCTCTTTGTGGACCATAGTTCACCACCCTTCTCTGGTGGTGTTTTAAACAAAGGTTGATCCAGCGAAAGAAATGTAAACCAGCTTTTCAGTGTAAGACGCTAATTCAGAAACATAACCTTTTGTCCATTTCTATTTAGGAACACTGCTTTAAATTGGCCGTGACTGACAGATACCGAATACCTGTAGTTCTTACATTTTAGAGAGTATACCAAACAGCTAATTTGGGGTGGTGAGAACCTGCCCTTCTATATTTCCATGTGAAGCACAGTATAGGAATATAAAGGTAATTCCAACACTACTATCTTCATATTAAAGAGGGGGTGTGAGAACTAAGTGAGCCAGGCAAAGCGTGTGTTTTCGTAGCACTAAAACAAGACACTGTGAAAGGTCAGAGCAGGATCGTGCTGGAGTTGGCTGCCTGTGGTCGTCTCCAGAGGCGCAACTAGAGCCAAGTTTCGGGGGAGGCTAATTCTTCCAGCAATAGGCAGAGTGGGGATGCAGGGGCTCTAAAAATGGGTGAAAAACAACAGAGCCTCATTTACAAGCAAATGGTCTTTTAAAGACCTGTGAAGTACTCGGGTGCAGCTGTGTGTGTGCGCCCGGGAAGCTGTCTCAGCCCGGGGCAATGGGCGTTGCGCGCCTGGTCGTCTCTCTCCTAATCATCCCACGATGATTTTGCTCCTGGGCTGCAAAAAGAGAAGGGAAATCCTGAGAGAAAATGGCTCTCTTTAAAGGATTTCCCTTCCCCTACAATGCGGCTCACCTGGCATGACATCTCCACTTCTCAGTAGTGAGCGATGTGCATGCTCTCACTGCAGTCCAATTAAAAAAAAAGAAAATGGACCTTTGCGAGGCCCGAAAATAGAGCCCGAAAGAGACCCGTTTCGAGGCCTCCTAAAAATAACTGCCGGTGCTCTGACCCGGACAGACCCGGCCCACTTAAAGCCCTGCCTGGTTGCCCATTGGCTGACATCACTTCTCCAACGCGCTCTGGCAAGGGCCTCCTTCGCCCTCCAATGCATCGAATGCACCTCTTCGCCAACACAAGGGCCAGGTCTATAAATTTGGAGCTGGGTCTGCTCGCTCTGGGCCGGAGGAATAAACAATGTTTCAGGGATATGACCAAGGCCCCCATCGCCACTCTGTGCATTGCAGTTGTGTAATTATCTGCTCCCAGTAGTCGCTTAGAGCCTCGCATTGCCAAAAGTCCACATCCAGGGCAGGATTAAGACCTTTAGAGGCCCTAGGCACTTAAAAGATTTTGGTGCCCCCATATATATCTAATTCAAAATATAAATAATAATAAAACGTAAAATAAAATTGTATTTTTCTAAATGTAACAAAATTTACAGTAAGATGGAAAATAATGTTTATTTTTGTATACTTCCACTTTATGTATAGGCTCAGCTGCATCATTTGTAGTTTTACACCATATGGTCCATGGTAAATCCAGCAATGGAAAATTTCTGTGGTGCCTCCCTTCTCTTGATGCTATAAGCACCTGCTTATTTTTGCAATGGTTAATCCAGCCCTGTCCACATCTGTTGCATCACATCTGTGTGTGACTACTCCCATCATCACATCTAAGCATCTGGGTGTGATATAGGTAGAGTGGAGATGGTTACATTGAACATATTAAATTATTATTTAAGTCTTGTGTTCGTAGCGTGTAATCTTTTGTCCTTTCCCATTCCTTGTCTGTGACTGCCAGGGGCGTAGTTTGGTCAGAAAGATTGGGGAAGGGGGGTGAAGGAAGTGACCCGAAGGAAGCGACCCAATTAGGGTCACCCGGGTCACTCGCGACCACCTCTCAGCCTTCCATACAAATGAAGAGTCGGTCAGACAGTAGAGAATACAAACCAATATATTTATTCAGATACACTCGAGTGGAGCCCAGTCTGCCCAGTCTCTTAGGATTGCTGCAGAGGTACTGACATCAGCAAACATGGAGATACATTATGTACAAATCAGAACCAATGAGGGCACGCCCAGAATGGAATTTTCCAGGCTGATGCAGCTACACAAAGAAGTACAGAAGGATAAGTTTTGATTCTGAGACCGGGCACACACTATCTCTTACTCAAGGTCGTTCCGTTCGTGCCTACTGCTAGACTAGTGGGAGAAGGCCTCTATCTAGTGGGAAAGGTATGCGCTAATAAGAACAGTGTATTCATTAGCAAAGCAAGGCCCAACCTTGGAGAAATGAAACTTACCAAAGCTGCTTTTTCAGAGAGAGAGATTAGTTTTGATCATGGTTCAAAATGGCAGCCAAACAGAAAATGGTGCAGCGAATGCCAACTTACATAGAACAATACATGAGCAACTCAGCGAAAATATTTTTATTCTAGCAGGGGTACGCTTCAGATTTCCCAACAATCACGCTGGCATATCTTGTTAAAATACACTATGGAAATCAGAACATAAGGGGGGGCTTAGAGGCAGTGGAAATAGAGAGGAGTGGTGATTGTTATGGGTACGTAAAACAATAGTTTTCAAACTAAACAAGTTTAAGGCAGAGACTGTAGCATCCTCCCCAGCCTTGGTGCTCACCAATGACTATGCCACACACGGAGCTTAGTTTTAAACGTCTTTATTCATCTGTGTGTAACCGCGAACTCCACATTCTAAACCTGCATTCACTTCACTACACTCTAACGCTCACTTCGCAGTTCTATGGTGTCAATCAGGAGCCACAAGGTTTCTGCCTTTGCTAACTCTCACGACACTAGAGAGACAAGTGTGTGTGTGCTTTTGTCAGTGTGGGTATCTAAACATCCAGGGAGAAATCCGACATATACCTCACTAAACCTGGCTGAAAGCACCTGTACTCAACTATTTACTACAGAATAAATTTTTAGGGGGGTGTAGCACCCCAAACACCTCCCCCCCCGAAGCCGCCCTGACTGCCCTTCCTATGTTCGCATCGGCCCCTTGGCCATCTACAGAGATGGCCTGGCCATATGTATGAGCGGCTTGTAGAACCAAGAAATCAGTTTACTACCGCTCCCCATTGTGAACAAGAGTTGCAAAGTTTAGTGCACCGGTGGTTCTGTGTCATCTCTCTAATGGCACTTCTAAGTTTGCTTAAGACAGAAATGGTGCTCATGGCAAATGCAATTCGTCTACCATCTCCTCCTCTCAGCCATAGTTAGGTGTTTCCCCTCCCTGTAGAAATCCCCTGTAGTAACAGCCCAGCATTCTCCCAAGTGCCTAAATGATCAACCCATTCTAGCGATCATGCCCAAAGCAGGCCGTCAGCGGGGGTAGTTGGAGATAGTACATGGGAAAGGTTTTGGAGGTGCATCTGTGCCAACCTTTGATCGCCACTTTCACTAGCTTAGGAATCAGGGCCATTTTTTTATTAAACGTGTTAAATCTCCCAAAATATTATTTTTTCTTATTACATGATTTTCGCTTCTTTTTTTCTGTTTCGTGGTTGTGCTATTTCATAAGTATTTTGCAGGGGGATGCTGTTTGAAGCATACACTGTCAGAAAATGTCAGGAACTGTAAAAGGAGGTCTGCCATGTCCAGGAGGTCTGCCTTGTCAAAGAGACATTTTCTGAACTAACTAGTCTCTCGTATGTTTTTTGAATGTACTCTATGACCTCTTGTTCAATTTTCCCACAAGACATCAGCCAAGTACATTTTGCATAATATGCATAATTTCACATAATATTTTACAAAAATTGTGTGTATTTCATGAAATAACTCACGATGTCTCCCACCTATATCTACCCAGGAGATTCATAGAAAGAAACTGAGACAAGACGCATTATAGTCACAAGCCGCATATCACTACTTTCAATTTCCTTTGAAAATGACTTTCATCACCGATGTTAAAGTTCTATAAATAAAGCAGCCGCTGTAAACATTCCTTATCTTTTCATGAGTCTTTTATTGTCCCCAGTCTGTGAAAATTGCTTTAAACTATGTAATCCAGGGCTGTTTTCAATGTGTTTTACAACGGGGCCTTATTGCTTGGATCAGCACGTGTGAGAAGAAGTTGTAGTTTTAAGAAATTTATTATTGTTTGTTTTATTTAACAGTCTGTCCCTTTGCTTCTATAAACATGCAGCGAATTGGGAATGTGGCTATACGTAAACGTATAACAGGGTACATGCAATGTTTAAAATCAGAAACATATTTAGCATGTAACAGCTAGAGAAAGCACAATCTTTAGTATTCATGCCTAGTCAGCCATGCTTACAGCCAGCAATGTACTGTGGAGGACGAAAAGGTGCTACAACATGAGCTAAAGTACAGTTTCAACATTTGCAAAGAGATCTGCACCAAGTACAGGATACTACAGACATAGGAAGAAAAAGAATGGGGGATTTTTTGCCTGCCTTATAAACTGGTTAAATTATTTCTGTTATCTGTGAAGCTGGATTTTTATTTGCCACTTTTGTAGCAAAGTGTTTTGCTTTGCGAGTAAATAACCTCCTTTGATCAATCACATTACTTAAAAACCTGCTAAATAACTTTGAATGTTGTTATTCATAAGACATTATTGTATTGTAATTGCATTTATATAGCGCTAACTTCCCCTGACGAGGCGCCGAAGAGCTTTTTCGGCGAGTAGCACGCTACTCCGGAAACCAAAAGAATTAGTGGTGAATTAGTATAGTAAAATATGAAATTAATTTGAGCGCTGGATATGTTAGTCTGTTATTTGAATTGAGAAGTATAGTGGAGGGATAGAAGAGGGAAAGTTTTGCATTTATATAGCGCTTGCTACCCCTGATGAGGTGTTGAAGTGCTTTTTGGCAAGTAGCACGCTACTTCGGAACCAAAATAGGATTTGTGGTGAATTAGTCTAGGCAAATATGAAATTAATTTGAGTCGGTGGACATCTAAATCTGTTATTTGGATTGAAAAGGATAGTGGAGGGATGGAAGAGGGAAGGGTTTGCATTTTTATAGCACTTGCCACCCCTGATGAGGTTTGAAGCATTTTTCTACGAGTGGCACGATACTCTGGAACCCAGAAAGGATTAGTGGTGAATTAGTGTAGGGAAATATGAAAATATTTTGATTTAAGCGGTGGACATGTTAGTCTGTTATTTGATAGTGGAGGGATAGAAGAGGGAAGGGTTTGCATTTATATAGCTTTTGCTACCCCTGATGAGGCGTTGAAGCGATTTTTGGCGGGTAGCACGCTACTCCAGAGCCCAAACAGGATTAGTGAGGAAATTAGTATAGGGAAATATGAGATAAACTTGAGCGGTGGATATGTTAGTCTGTTATTTGGATTAAAAAGGAATAGGGGAGGGATAGAAGAGGGAAGGGTCCAGATCTTTTTTTTTTTGGAAGTTCATAGCAGTAAGAGGAGGTTTGGAATGAGCAAAGGGGAGGTGGAGGGGGGAGAGTCAGAGGGAAGGGTTTAGAAAGGCTTGTTTGGGAGATCTGCATATTGAGAGAGGTATGAGATGAAGCAAGGAGGGGTGAAGGAGGGAAGAGTCTAGAAAGGGTTATTTGAGGGATCAAAGTAGTGGTAAGGGGTTTGGGATGAATGAGAGAGTGGAGGTAGAGGATATATTGAGAGAGGTATAGGGTGAGAAATAGGGTAGTGCTTTGGAGAGAGTAGTAGAAAGGTTTGAGATATATCATGGATTAACTTCCTCAAGAAAGGGAGAAGATGTTGTGTTCTGACAGTTAATATTATGTTGATTTATCCTTTTCTGTAATTAAAATGATATTATTGGGTGTTGTATCGATCCTCATCTTTCTCTGTCCCTTTCCCTTTTGTTTGTGCATGCGCAAAGAACAGAATGTTGAGGTTTAACGGCTGGGAACGAGGGAGGTGGGAGGGACACTATAAGGCTGTGATAATCAAAGTACGGCCTGCAGGCCGCTTGCGGCCCTCCTGACTTTAACCTGTGGCCCCCTGCTGTTGTTTACTTAAGAGAGCACTAACTTTAAGAAAGATGGTAAATAAATGGGCAAGCGTTTATTCGCAAGCTAACCGAAGTAAAATAACAGAAGCAAAAATAGGTATCCTGCACCACTTAACTTTCGGAACACATTATTTTTTAAGACATCTTGCAACAAACGGGTACAAAAATGACAAAGCCACTTCAAAATTCAAAATGTTTTTTCATTCACATGCAAAAGCATTTTGCCTTAGTACATAAGATTATATCAGTGCATTTAGACGTATTTTTTAAAAGTGATAGTTTTTAAAAAATGAACTTAGCAACATTCATGCCTCTTCCCACCCTGACAACAATGCCAATAGTGAACTAAGAGGCAAGTCAGTTGTCCTGTCGAACCCACTGGGTGGCTTGGGTTCGAAATATAAATGGGCAATATTATAGTTTATTAAATCAAACACATTAGAAGGTTTTGTACCGTTTAAATCCTGAATACTGATTTTTCAAGATGCGCTTAAATGAGCAATTAAGAAAAAGGAGGCAAAGTAAAATAAAACAATTGCATAGGATCACACCATTTGGTCAAGTGGGGAAGCTGGGATTGACCATAGTTTTTTTTTTGGTTTCGCATTGCACAATTCTATTTCATTCCAATTCAACAATGAAGTTACTTTGTTTTTTACACTTGACTCTCCCGAGGTAGTGATAGCAAGTAGAGAAGGCTGGTAAAGGGTTAGCAATTCAGGGATTGCTTAGCCCAGAACTGTCAAATCTATGACTCTTCTAAAGACTGGGAGATTCATTTAGAGAGCAGTAAGGATCGAACACCCTCCCCCCACAAAAAATGACTCACTAACCAAACTATGTACCTGCTTCGCTTCCCTAACGTCCACCTTACACCCAGCCCGCAAACTCCCACTTCCATCCCGCTGGCATGAATACAGCCCTTGGGACACCAAAGATCATATTTTGTGGCCCCTGGAAAAAGGTTTGTGAGTACCCATGCTCTAAGGGAACCAGTGGTTCTGGAAGGTTGAATAAAGTGATTGCTCTTACCAAGGCTTATATGATTACTACAACCAACATGGAAGCAGTCTGCAACAGTGCTGCAGAGGGCTCAGGCACAGGCACATCTACATTCTATTCTGGGCGTAGTGAGGCCAGGGGTTGTGAGGAGCTTAAGGGCAAACAGTTGATGAGCAATGGTTAGGTGCAGACTCTGATGGAGCAGCAGCAGCAAGTAGAGTGGCTTCGCAGCGACAAATACCAACTCCGCCATTGAGCTGACTGTGTAATGCGCAGTTTTCGACTCTCTAATCACAGTAACACCAACTACTCCTGTGCTTCCCAAATGTAGGCAGAGTTCTATAAAGATCAAGGGCCTGATTCACAAACTGCACCTTGTAGTAAGTTTTGTAGTAGCATGGTAGTACTACAAAACTTACTACAAACTGCACTTTTGTAGTAACTTACACCTTTGTAGTAACTTGCACATATAACTTACACGTTTGTAGTAAGTAACTTACACGTATAACTTTCACTTTTGTAGTAACTTACACTTTGGCAGTAGTACGTCCCTCACTACACATGTCCAACCACTGTTAAAGATAGAAATTAATGGAGGTTAGGATTTAAAATAAAGCCCAATAGGAAATATTGTTAAATTAGATTAAATTATTAAAAATTGTTGAAAACATAAATATATATAAATTAATGTTACAAATATTTAAAATTGTACATATTTGATATTTAATTTTAAAATAGTTAATAACCTATGCAAAACTTTTTCTTTAAATAATCCCTATACTTTACCATGTGGACAGCTCCACCTTGACTATACATATCCCTTTGGTAAAGTGTAGGGAAAATTAAAAAACAATATTAAACTGAAAAATAAATAGTAAATACTTGTTTGTTAAATATTAATGTGAATGTATTTTATGAATTTACTTTAAATGTAGGAAAAAATAGAAACTATTAAATTAATTTTGAATTCAAACATTAATTAATGGAAATATATTAAATTATAATAAACATATTTTTCTCAATTACCAAATAAATTCCTGCCTGAAAACTTTTTTAATGTACATAAATAATTATTAGAAATGGCAGAATTATAAGTATAGAATTGGACTAATTAGAATGAATGTAATTATTTTTAATAAGCTTTAATGTTACATTTTGTTTTAAATTCAAAACAGGTTATTAAAAAATGTATAATTAAATAATAGATATGTACTATTTGCATGTACTTTTTAACATTAATTTATAATTATTTGTGTTGTTAACTATTTTAAATAATTTAATTTAAAACATTTCCTATCGGGTTTTATGTCCCCACCTCCAGTATTTTCTATTGGAGGGTGTTGCAGTGCCAGTGGTTGGCCATATGTAGTGCCGGACTTACTACAATAGTGATTTAGTGAAAGCAACCCCACTAGGCTTCCTATGCCATGTATTAAACAGGCCAGGTAGGCTGGGGGGTGGGTTGGTAATAATCTACCATAACTCCATCCAAGCCATTTTTTCGCCTGTTTCTCTAACAGCCTGTGAAGCTTTGTCCTTTAATTTCAGTCTTACTGATCATCATACTTTTAAAGGCATACTACTGTATAGACCACCAGGGGCCAGAAATTCGTTTGATGTTCCCTTGGGGAATCTGTTGGAAGAGGGTCTTTGCTGTAACACTTATACCATCCTGGGAGATTTTAATTTTTATTTAGAACTTCCAAATGACCCTGACACAGTAATGTTGATGGATATGATGGACAGTGCTGACCTTAAACAACTTGTTAGAGGACCAACCCATGTGGCAGGACATACCCTGGACGGTATATTTTCAAACCATCCAGGCTTGTCTTTTACAGGCGTATTACCACTTGTGTGGTCCGACCACGCTGCGGTCCATTTTAGTATAAGTATGGCAGACCAGCGTATAGGGAGCAGTTACCATAAAGGTCGGATAGAGACTAGAGCCTGGAATAGAGTCGATGGGACCGTTTTTCAGGAGCTTCTAACCTCCACGGCAGATCACCTAACGGAGGGGGTAGAGGAGGCAACCGCCTCCTATACCAATTGGCTTGTACAGGCGTGTGAGAAATTAGCGCCATTAAAGACTGTTCTGCCGAAAAGATTACATCCCTCTGCGCCATGGTTTACAGAGGAGTTAAAAAATCTTAAATCCAAATGTAAACGCCTAGAACGTTCTTGGAGGAAAAGCTATTTGGAAGTAGAGAAGAAAGTGTATAAATCTAGCCTGCAAACTTATAAACATGCCATCTTTGCCGCAAAGCAAAAATTTTATTCAACCCAAATTGAATTGTCAAAGAACTCTACCAAAGAGCTCTTTAGAACAGTCTCCAAATTAGCCTCCCTGAGTCCAGCTACTGTCCAATCTAGTCAAGAATTATGTGAGGAGATTGCCAAATTCTTCCTCAACAAAGTAGTTAGCATATTTTCAGTGTTCAGTGGATCGAAGGAGGTTGGATCAAATATGATTAAGGAGACCTATGAATACAAGAGGGTCTCCCCCCGTGCCTTGGACAAATTCAGTCCACTGACTGTACAGGACATTCTGGAGCTTCTTAAGGGAGCCAAATCGGGCTCGCCTTTTGACCCCTGCCCAGTAATGATTACAAAACTGGCCCCCGGTCCAATTGCCTCATATCTCATAGCCATCTTTAATGGTATGTTTGAAACTGGACAATTTCCCAAATTGTGGAAGGTGGCTTCAATACTCCCTTTTTTGAAGAAGCCAAGCTTGGACCCCAATGATCCCAATAATTTCCGCCCGATCTCTCGTCTCCCTCTCCCTGCAAAAATGGTGGAGAAAGTTATGAATCGTCAACTCAGTGCCTTCTTGAAGGAGGTCCAAGCATTGGATCCCTCCCAACATGGTTTCAGAGAGGGACATAGCACTGAGTCTGCCCTCATTAAGGCTACGGAGGAGATCAGAGTAGCAGTAGATCGAGGAGGTAGGGCTGCTTTGATCCTACTGGATTTATCCGCCGCATTTGATACGGTCCATCATGATATTCTGATGGACCGTCTCAGGGATTGTGGGGTACAGGGTAAAGCCTGGGATCTGCTCAAGTCCTTTTTATCAGACAGAGGACAGATTGTATCCCTGGGAAAATTTCAGTCTAAACTCTTCACTTTGCCATGTGGAGTACCGCAGGGGTCCTCTCTGAGCCCAACACTCTTTAATGTTTATGTCTCATCTCTAGCTCCTGTTATCAGTGCTTTTGGATTTGGGATTACGTCTTATGCGGATGACACACAGATTGTGGTGTCTCTTTTACCCGGCAAAGAGCTAGGAATAGATAATCAATTTCAGACCTGTATGGAAGCTGTAGGGAGATGGATGGCAGACAACTGCCTTAAGCTGAATTCGGGTAAAACCGAAGTGATGTTGTTCGGGAATGACACTAACTTCTGGACTCCCAACTGGTGGCCCGCCTCTCTGGGAACTCTTCCATCTCCCTCGAAAAAGGTGAAAAATTTGGGAGTTATGCTGGATGAGAAATTGTCCCTGGGTGCCCAGGTCAATGCAGTAGTGTCAACAACAGTACATGTCCTGAGAACTATCAAGAAAATTGTGCGGCTTCTCCTTTGGGGAGCCAGAAAACAGTGGTCACAGCTTTGGTTTTGTCGAGGCTGGACTACTGTAACAGCCTATATCTAAACATACAGCAAAAGTTTCTGAACAAACTTCAGTTGCTCCAGAATGCTGCGGCCAGACTACTTACAGGTACATCTAAATTCTCCCCAATTTCTAAAGAGATAAAAAATTGCATTGGCTCCGGGTGAGGAGCCGAGTGCGCTTTAAATCTCTCTGTATGGTTTTTAAGGCATTGCAAGGTTCGGGACCAGAACATTTACAACGCCAGTTTCAATGGTATAGACCTGCAAGAACACTGAGATCACTGGGAGCCAAACTGGTTGCAGTCCCACCCGTAAAAAAAGCCCAGTGGGGTGGCAGAAGCTTCTCCCTATGTGCAGCTAAGGCCTGGAATGGTCTGCCTTTTCATCTGAGAAATGCCACTAATCTTTTGGCTTTTAGGAAAGGGCTGAAGACCTAGCTTTTTGACGAATAATTCTTGTCTTCCCGATTTCGCGATAGGAGTAGTAACTAGCGCCAGGACACCTCCGGGTAATCGTGCGCTTTAGAAATCTCATAAAATAAATAAATAAATAAATAAGTAAGTTACATGTGTAAGTTATTATAAAAGTGTAAGTTACTACAAAAGTACAGCTTGAGAATGCCGAAAAGTAGTAAACTTACTCAAAAATGTAAACTTACTCAAAAGTTTAAGTTACCATTATGAATCAGGGCCATTACATATAGTTAGGAATGTGTTTTCATTTTTACTTGCAATTGAATTTTTTTTTAAACCAGTCCACATTCATGAAGGAGATGCAAAAGAAATATATTAAAAGCTCAACTAGGAGAAGCACACAATATTATTCAATCATGTTAAATTTGATATTATGCATGTCTGCAAATAGCTTTCTTTTCCCCTCAGAATTTACTCCCATGTATCAAAATGAAAGACTGTAAAAACGATGTGTACCAATATGGTACTATATTAAAATCAAGTCAGTATTAGGTGACAGTATTAGGTGACAGAGGGGGTGCTAGATGTTGTGAGGAATCTCTCTCATTAACTATTTATAGGCCTTTATAAATATGTTATGTTATATATGATAAATATACCCATCCATCCTCCTATATATTTTGAAATAGCTGTTTTCATTTGTGCATTTCCAAAAAACAGGATAATTAAATTCCTCATTTTGCTCATTTACTGCCACCTGTATCTAAGAAAATGCTTTCAATTCAACAGCTCCTATTCCTACGATATGGTATTACCTCTACGTCCCTCGTCCTCGACCCAGTCATTACTAATGAGGTATATTCCACTGACAGGAAACAAAACAGGAAACACTTTTAGGCTCCACCCACCCTCCTGCCAGTGGCTATAAGTAAATAGCCAACAGAAAGCACTTCCTCTTTTGTTTCCTGTCGGTGGACATGACGGGGAACGCTGGGGTAGGTGCTGGGCACTTACCTGCTACTTTCTTGTCCTGTTGTTCCCTCCTTTGCTGGGCTCTGGGGGTGCTTCTGGACCTTCGTGGGAACTGCTGGAGTCGGGACGCCTGGCTTCCTGGATTCCATTTGGTTCTCTGTTTTCCGTGCTGCTGGGCTGCATTGGTCTCCTGGAGTCCGTGGTGAGTCTTCTGCCCCATTTTTATTCAAGCGTTGTCAGGCTCCTCTCTGCCTGTTTCCTGCTTCTGTGTGCTCCTAATTGCGCACAGGCACAGTCGAGCAGGAGGGATCGCCCGGGCGGCATTGCTGGAGGTTTGGTCTGCTCACTGCCGCGGGCACCGTGGACTTCGACTCCGGATGTATTTGCAAGGTGTGGTAGCCCTCCCCTGGCGGCCTCTATGGTGATGGGTGCCGGGTTGGGCTCAGTATGGGGTGCGTGAGGGCTTCTCCTCCGCCCACGTTCTGGTGTGTACCGGAGGTTTGGGCCGCGTCACCTTGCACATACTCCTGCGTCAGTGAGCACCCGGGTTGGGCTCCGGGTGCTCCACTTTTCTGGGGCGTAGGCTAGTGTGAAGGTGGGATTTTCATTTCTGCACTTCCCTCTTCGGTCGTGAACACCCGGGTTGGGCTCCGGGTGCTCTGCTGATTACTCACGTGGGGGACGTCGTCCCGTCTTCCGCGTCGGTAATTGAAGGGGCCGGCCTCAGTTTGTGAGCACCCAGGTTGGTCTCCGGGTGCTCTGATATTTCCTCACTTTGGGGACCTCGTCCCGTCTTCCGCTTCTGTGGCCGACCTCAGGCAGGATGCACCCGGGCTGGGCTCCGGGTGCTCCGCTTTATCTGGCAATGGGTTCCTCGTTCCGCTCGGTCAGTGGGCACCCGGGTTGGGCTCCGGGTGCTCCACTCTGCATTCACGTTGGGGACCTCGTCCCAGTTCCTGCGTTTGGCCTTCGGCGGCCATGATTGGTCGGAATTTGTGACTCCGGCTGGCCACGCCCCCTCCACTTCCTTTCAACGTTGATTTCAGGTGTTCTGCCTGCCTGTTGCCTTCCGAGAATCGTTTCCGGTTTTTGGGCTTTATAAAGGGAGGGGGGTTCATGGTTCTTTCTCTTGGTCCTACGCCTGTGCTTGCTGTGTGGTTTGGTTCCTCTTTTCATGATTATTATGGGCAAACATTTGAGAAAACGCCGACATGTGTCTCCTGTCTCCTCTTCCTCTTCCCAGGCGGACAGTGGGGATTCTGCCCCTCCTGTGAAGCAAACCCGGTTGGATGACAGCCGGTTGAAGCGCTTGATTTTGGAGACTTTGTCCAATTTGAAGTCCTCCAAAAAGTCTGTTGGTGGTCGTTCTGGTGGGGGTCTTGACCTCTATTCGGACATTTCTAGTTCGGACTCTTCTGTTGGTTCCTCCTTGGGTGCGGTGGACCTGAAGGGCAAATGTATGTCCAAGGAATTGTTGCCGGACTTCATCTCCCATGTCAGGGGGAACATGGGTTTTCCGGATGAGGTTATGGCTGATACTTCGCAGGATGCGGTTTTACCGCAGTTTCGGAAACCTGCTCCTACGTCTCTGCCTATCCATCCCTTTGTGATGGACTTTCTGTTGAAGGAGTGGAAGGACCCGGACCACATCATGTTGCCTCGCTTTATGTCTAAACTCTATCCTTTGCAGGACATGGAGGATACGATTCCTGAATCGGTGCATGTGGATTCTTTTGTGGCCAGTTTGGTGGGTCGTCCTTCTATGGCTGATGATAATATCCTTCGTGATGGGGTGGATAAGAAAATTGACTCTGCCCTGAAGAAGTCGTATGCGGGGTCCCACCTTGCTATCCGTTCCGGTGTTAATGGGGCTTATGTCGCTCAGTCCTTGTTGGCTGACTTTAAGGCTTTATTTTCCACTATGCAGGAGGGTGGCAGTTGTCTGGACCTGCTGGAATCCATGGAGCGTCAGGCAGAATTACTCTCGGATATTGCCTTTGATTCTGTGCGCGCTTCTGCCTTGTCTTGTGGTTCGTCTGTTGCTGCTCGGCGGAATTTGTTACTGAAGGGCTGGAATACGGATGCCGCGCAGAGATCCATGGCTTTGCGGTTGCCATTTACTGGCCCTTGTCTGTTTGGGGATGCCCTTGAGGATAAACTTCACAAGGTGTTCAAGGAACGTAAGCATTCCTTGTCCTTCCGGCATCGGCCTCATCGTAAGGAATCTTCCTTCTCTAATGCCAAGTCCTTCCGCCAACCCTCACGGTTTCAGAGGTCTTCCTTTCGAGGCCAGAAAGGAGCTGGTAAAGGTTTCAACCGCCGATTCCAGAAGAAGCCCCCTCAGGATGCTGGACAGGGTCCTCAGCGTTCCTGACTATGCCGCCCCCCGGGAAGGTCCCGCTGGTGGTCCTCCTGTGGTTGGTGGGAGACTGCGGTTGTTCCTGCCTGCTTGGCGTCTTACAACGTCCGACCAGTGGGTTCTGGATGTCCTCTGCCAGGGGTATGGGATCGAGTTTCTTTCCCCTCCTACACCTTCCGGCATGGTGAGGACTCCGACTCCCTTGGGCCTGGCTTGTCGTCGATCTCTGTTGGACGGCGTTCAGTCCCTGTTCCTGAAGAAGGCGATTGTGCCTGTTCCCTGGGCGGAATGGGGTCTGGGGACCTATTCGATCATCTGGGTTCTGCCCTCCCCAGAGGTGAACAAAGCAAACACAAGGAGATAATGGACGGAGCAGTGAAACTTTTCAGACACTCACCCCAGTCACAGATCTGGGTTGAATCCATCCTCGTTCTTTAGCTCACTTCGCCACCTCAGTTCAGACCCAGCTATATGCAAATCAGTCTTGACCCTGTGCCTCATGGGAACAGTCCAGCCCGAACTGCCAAGCCAGGTCTTCCCTGAACCGGAAACAAGCATCCTGGGACCGGTTTCGGGGTAACACCCCTCGTCAGCCAGGCTAGCTTGAATCCAGTGGCAAAGTGAGGAAGGGACCCATGTCTGGGCATACCCTGCTAACTTAGAGCGAACAAAGCAAACACAAGGAGATGATGGACAGAGCGCTGAAACTTTTCAGACACTCACCCGCAGTAACAGATCTGGGTTGAATCCATCATCGTTCTTTAGCTCACTTCGCCACCTCAGTTCAGACCCAGTTATTTGCAAATCAGTCTTGACCCTGTGCCTCATGGGAACAGTCCAGCCCAAACTGCCAAGCCAGGTCTTCCCTTAACCGGAAACAAGCATCCTGGGACCGGTTTCGGGGTAACACCCCTAGTCAGCCAGGCTAGCTTGAAACCAGTGGCAAAGTGAGTATACCCTGCCAACTTAGGGCGAACAAAGCAAGCACAAGGAGATGATGGACCGAGCGCTGAAACTTTTCAGACACTCACTCCCAGTCACAAATCTGGGTTGAATCCATCCTCGTTCTTTAGCTCCCTTCGCCACCTCAGTTCAGACCCAGCTATATGCAAATCAGTCTTGATCCTGTGTCTCATGGGAACAGTCCAGCCCGAACTGCCAAGCCAGATCTTCCCTGAACTGTAAACAAGCATACTGGGACCGGTTTCGGGGTAACACCCCTCGTCTGTCAGGCTAGCTTGAATCATGTGGCAAAGTGAGCAAGGGACCCACTTCTGGGCATACCCTGCCAAAGTAGGGAAAACAAAGCAAACACAAGGAGATGATGGACGGAGCGCTGAAACTTTTCAGACACTCACCCCCAGTCACAGATCTGGGTTGAATCCATCATCCTTCTTTAGCTCACTTCACCACCTCAGTTCAGACCCAGCTATATGCAAATCAGTCTTGACCCTGTGCCTCATGGGAACAGTCCAGCCCGAACTGCCAAGCTAGATCTTCCCTGAACCAGAAACAAGCATCCTGGGACCGGTTTCGGGGTAACACCCCTCGTCAGCCAGGCTAGCTTGAATCCAGTGGCAAAGTGAGTGAGGGACCCACGTCTGTGTATACCCTGCCAACTTAGGGCGAACAAAGCAAACACAAGGAGATGATGGACAGAGCGCTGAAACTTTTCAGACACTCACCCCCAGTCACAGATCTGGGTTGAATCCATCATCGTTCTTTAGCTCACTTCGCCACCTCATTTTAGACCCAGCTATATGCAAATCAGTCTTGACCCTGTGCCTCATGGGAACAGTCCAGCCCGAACTGCCAAGCCAGGTCTTCCCTGAACCGGAAACAAGCATCCTGGGACTGGTCTCGGAGTAACACCCCTTATCAGCCAGACTAGCTTGAATCTAGTGGCAAAGTTAGCAAGGGACCCACGTCTGGGCATACCCTGCCAACTTAGAGTGAACAAAGCAAACACAAGGATATGATGGACGGAGCGCTGAAACTTTTCAGACACTCACCCCCAGTCACAGATCTGGGTTGAATCCATCATCGTTCTTCAGCTCACTTCGCCACCTCAGTTCAGACCCAGCTATATGTGAATCAGTCTTGACCCTGTGCCTCATGGGAACAGTCCAGCCCGTACTGCCAAGCCAGGTCTTCCCTGAACCAGAAACAAGCATCCTGGGACCGGTTTCGGGGTAACACCCGTCAGCCAGGCTAGCTTAAATCCAGTGGCAAATGAGTTGGTTGCTCCTTTACATAGAGACCCTTTCAAGAGGCCTTCTAACATTCAGTTTAAATTAAAACTGCCTCTGACCCAGAAGTTAGTCCCTCATTACAAAAGAAGTACGTTCAATTCCTCTTACCCTGTAGAATCACCCTGTAATTCCTTGGTGAACCCCCTGGAGGACATAGGTTGGCTCCTAAAATCTGCTGATTTGAGGACAGAATATGCTAAATTGCCTCTTGTAACACTTGACCTTACTGGGCCCCAACTCTCCGATAGTAGGGAAACATGGGCTTTTCCCCATACTTCTGACTGCATACTTTAATTTGTGGGAATGCTTACCAACTTAATCCCAGTGCACCTTCTCCCACTATGGCAATTCCACTACTGAGATGGAGCATAACAGGGATTAAAAAACAAATGACTGATAGTGACTGGGGCTTTTTCATCTTGTTCACCTTTTTTAATTCCAGGAAATGTTGGCCAATGCCCCAGTGTTTAGCCTACAGTACAAAGGAACGATGACTTTCAGGTTCCCTAGTAGTGTGGATTAAAACCTCCCCGGGTTGCAGGTTCAAACAGATCAAAATCAGACAACATCCTGGGATTGGGCATCTACCCTTTCTTTGGTTTACCAATTCTTTTGATAAATATCTACAATAGGGGTAGCCTTTTCAATAAGAAGTCGACCATTTTAAATCAATTGAGTGACATTTTGGATAATTATAATAAAAACCAATATCTGTTAATTGCAGGGGATTGTAGCACAACCTATGAACCTCTTGGTATTATTGGTGATCTCACTAGGAAGAAAGATGGATTTTGGAGAATTCCAGCCTCAGTTTCAGTATCGAGGAGTACTGGTTCAAACACTTCTCTACAACTGGCCTCCTTGACCTTGTCTTATGGAGTGTGATCATGCAATAAACAGTCATTATTCGATACTCACGCCCGGTCCACCTTCAAGAGGGACTCCAGTAACAGCAATACTGATTATATATCGCTAGATCGTAGAATTTGACATAAAATGACGAACATGACTGTCTCCCTGAGGCCTGAAAGCAATCATGAGCCCTTGATGTCATTTTTATCCATTATCTAATTAAAGATTGAGTGGATCCTATAAATACAGGTGCCAGGTTAGTTAGTGCCTCTAACAATCAAAGAATTATCAAATGGGACTCCATAGCTTCTAGACCTAACATTGTATTAGCAATTTCTGAAACTGTGAATTCTGTCCTTCTGCAGTTTAAATCTTTACCTGATTCTGAAACTGGGCTGATGGATGCTCATTAGAGCTCCTTTGGCCATTTAAAAAATGTTGTTACTAAAAAATATAAACCATGTATATCAGCGGACAGGACCATTAGTATGCATTCTGCAGCACACATAGAAAGGCTAAAATGCCTCTTAAGATTGTTTTTTGTGCAGGAAGATGGCCATGTTGCGCTGCCCTACACCAAAATCTCATATATGAGGCTCTAAATCTCCTGCCTGCAGATTTTGGCTGGCTCCCTACTCCTCGCTCCCTAAGAACATCACCCGCGGTGCACCTCAAGACACAACCCTATTCAACGTATATATGACATCCCTGGCCAGCATCGTCAGGAGCCACGGACTCAACATCATCTCCTATGCAGACGACACCCAACTCATCTTCTCCCTGACAAATGACCCAACGACCATCAAAGACAGATCCCAAAGATGCATGAAGGATGTGGCCAACTGGATAAACAACAACTGTCTCAAACAAAACACAGACAAGACTGAAGTTCTCATCTTCGGGAAAGGCAAGGACACCCTATGGAACAACGAATGGTGGCCACCTGAGCTGGGCCCTGCCCTCAAACCCCTGAACACGCCCACAACCTCGGCATCATTCTCGACAGCCAGCTATCCATGAAGAAGCAGGTCACTGCCTTCTCCGTTTGCTTCCTCACCGGCCAAATGCTCAGGAAGGTCTTCAGATGGCTCCCGCCCAACACCAGGCGAACTGTCACACAAGCTCTGGTCACTAGCAGACTCGACTACAGCAATGCAACTCCCTCTACGTAGGAATCACCCCCCAGCTCTTGAGGAACCTCCACAACATAGCAGCCAGACTCATCCTTGACCTCCCCAGACAGACGCACATCACCCCTCACCTCAGGAAACTCCATTGGCTACTAGTTGCTAAGAGATGCCAGTTCAAGCTGTTCACCCACGCTTACAAGGCACTATGCAACAAAGGACCAGCGCACCTCAACAAATGAGTAGATTTCCACCAACCTACCAGGGAACTCCGTTCCAGATCCCTCTGTCTAGCAGCTACCCATTGCATCCGCCGGGCAAACAGCAAAGGCCGCTCCTTCTCTCACCTGGCGGCTAAGACCTGGAACACCCTCCCCCTGCACCACAGAGCAGCACCGTCTGTCGAACAGTTCAGGAAAGATCTCAAGACCTGGATGTTCAACCAGTAGGAACAGGCAGTGTGATCCTGCAGAATGACCCCACAGCGCCTCGAAACCCTCACAAGTGAAGTATCCACGCTATAAAAATCCTGATTGATTGATTGATTGATTGAATACTTGCAGCATGTATCATGCCATCTCTGCTGACACGAGCAATACCATGGTACAATCGGGCAAGATTAGAGAGGAGAAGATTTGGGGAATCCACTTTACTGGTGCTGGACCTCCACACTCTGTAAGGGTCTCTTTTGCACAATCCTGCAATTCAGATAAATCTTTTAGTGCAGGTGTAATGGGTTTAGTGGTTTAAGAAATAGACATGGTAATGTCAATTTCACAGGACTAAGCAGGCTTTTAGCAGCCTGATCATCAAAAGTGTTTCCTCTAGACACCTCCTGCTGAGAAACCTAACAGGCTGCACATTTAACAATAGCAAGTTTCAAGAGTCAATAAAGCTAATCAAGTAGACCTTTAACATAACTACCATTTTTGACAGGGTAAGAAAGTCCTTTTGCATCCAGTGGAGCCGAAAGCCATGGGCTACTCTGAAAGCATTTGCTAGTCAGTAAATATGATGAAAATTGTTTGAGTTGCAAGAACACCAACACAAGTAACATCAATAATTTCAGTAGCTTGAGGAGAATGCGATTGGTGTAAGCATCCACCTTAACTCTATAAAATGTAAATTTTCCAACCAGGGAACCGTTGTCCTTTCTGAGATAAGATACCATCAATAAAGTATACAGGACTGCAGTTGGGTATTGGTCCTTAAGATCGGTCAATGTGAGGCTGGCAGGATGATAAAATTATGCAGTGCACAGTTCTGGGCAGTGGGAAGCTAAATGCAGGGTTTAGGATAGGGCAACAGAGAGGATTTTTTGAGAGACAGACAATAAAATAATTCCATATTGTGATAGCCAACCCATGGATAAATATTGGGTTTTAGTGTTGAGCAAAGAAGTAGCGAAGGCATGGGGCATGGCTACTATAAGCATTGAGCCAAGTACAATATTTCCAGAAGCCTCTCCCAGATCGGCGGCGGGTGCTACAACTCGCAGGAAATGTGGAAATCTGTCTGCGACTGCATCAAAAGAGAAAGAACTGAAGGCTATGACTTTTTTTATGCCTATGATCCTGCACCAATATCCCAGACGCAAACTAGGCCTGGGTGTGAAATTCCGCTCCGTCCGCAGAGTTTGCAGAGTTTTTCCCACTCCACGCTCTGCGTAGAGCGCAGAGTTTTTTCCTCGCTCGCGCTCGCCAACGTTAAGTTGGCGAGCATGAGCGAGGAAAATCTTACTCCAGACCACCTCCCAGCGAGATTTCTCAACACGGGCGGTCTGGGATGGTCACTACCGATCGCGTTGAGAAACCTTCCGTTCGTGTTGAGGAAGCTGCTGTTTGAGTAGAATACCTACTTGAGCAGCAGAAAGAAGCAGTATCCTCTTGCTCTACAGATGGTCAAACACCTGGCGCTAAAAATCAGCACGACCGGCACGATGTAACGCACTCCGCTGTTTTCTAAATCGCCTGGTACAGTTCAGAAGCCTCAATTTGGCGGCTGAAGAAAGCCTTTTTAAGTTTACAAAGAATTTAGGGAAAGGCCAATGAAAGGGCTGGGTGTCTTTTTTTACATAATCTTGAAGAGGTTAACAATAGAAGCAAATCCCAGTACCCATTGTCTGTAACAACCAGCCATTCCCAAAAAATTGTATACCTCAGAGGTAATTTATCTTTACAAGCCTTATGTCTCTTTTTAGCTAAATCAGTAAGGCAATACAGAGAATCAATTTTGCATTGATTTAGCAAGTCAGAAGCAATTAATAAATCTTCTACATATTAAGATAGGTATATGTTCTAGGGAAGGCAAGGATGTTGAGGTCTTCCTTCAAGGCTTGATGGAAGAGGTATGGTGACTCTGTAAATCCTCGAGGGAGTCAAAACCCTATTAGTTGGTCCCCAGAAAACTAAGGGATACTTGCTGCATTGGGACAGAGAAAAGGCAGAGAAAAAACTGCTGTGACCCATTTGGCACAGTCACTGGGTTAGGCATACAGGAAAACTCAGGGCCTAATTTACAAGAAAGTGCTGCAGCGCTGCAACCCAGGCCCTTTGGCTGCGCCACTTTGCAGCACTTTCAAAGCACAGGGATGCATCATATCTACAAGGATATGACGGATCCCTTTGCTCTCCCCTGCGCTGGTGCACAATTAGCAGCCATGCGCTGACGCAGGCACCCTTGCCAATGGTGCAAGGATGCCTGCGTCACGGGGATGATTGTTTATGTGCAGGAAGGTGTCTCTTCTTGCACATAAACAATCTGAAATGGCGTTTTTCAACTTCTATATGTGCTGCATTAGCACACATAGAACTTGTAAAACATCATTTTTTTAATGATTGTTAATGTGCAGGAAGGGATACCTTCCTGCACATAAACAATCATAAGAGGTGATTTAGTCTTTCTATGTCTGCTGCAGAATGTAGCACGCATAGAAAGAGGAAAAAAAAACAAGGAGAAATTGATACATTTCTCCTCATTGCGCCTACCTACGCCTCCCCTCAAACGCATTTCCAGGTTTAAGATTTCTCGTAAATCTGCAAATGTGTCAGGTTCCTTGGGTGTTGCGTGGGAACGCCCATGGAACGCCCCTTTCACGCAAAGTACTGCGTGTAAAGGGGCCATATTTACAAGGACAGGAAAAGCCACGAAGGGTGGCTTTTCCTTTCCTTGTAAATATGGGGCAGCAAAATGCGCTGCTGGTGCGGCACAAAAAGTGACACTTGCGGTGCAAGGGGCTTGTAAATAAGAGCCTCTGTATTAAAACAGCATTAATAGCACTAAGGTCCAGGATTTGTATTGTCAAAACGGAAGTATTACACACACAATGGTCACTAGGAACTCTTATTTTATTGGAGCAGAAATAACAGGTCAAATTCCTAACTCTGCCTCGGTAACAAGTATTGATGATTTAGGGGTATGTTCTTCATGGGGTTCACTTTAATCCTGAAAGGCAAAAGATCACATTCATGCAAAATAGACACCGGAACGTCAGCTTTAGATTTTGTATCAGCACAGTAGTAGTTTAACATAAAACAGCTCAAACCTTATTTTCTTTACTTTCCTGCACATTCAGGGATACCATCATTGGTACAATACAAAGACAGTTCAATTTACACAAAAGATCTACTACCAACTGAATTGCAGGAAATGTGGTGCTCAAACAGAAAGGCATGTTTACCAGTGATAGGTCCTGGGATAATGGAGACACAATTGGTAATATCGTGTGGGATGTAGATATTTGAAATGCCAACTGCATCGATGGACAAGTTCCAGAGAGGTAGTGAGGTGAACTTGGAGGTTTTTTTAGGCAGATTGGTTAGCACCAGTGTCAATAAGTCATAATGCGGGGTTCCCACTCATTACACCTCTCACACAAGTGTTGTTTTAGTCTTCTGAGAGTAAAGTGTTTTTAATGAGATACTGGCTCTGCTTTGGTTGTCCTAAAAGATGGTGTATGGGCTGTGGGATAATTAGGTGAACTCAAGATGTTCAGACTGAAGAAGTGCATTGAAGGTAGACTGGGGCAATCCCATTTCCAGTGATACAGCTTGCCATCCTGGGTCCCCACTCTGCCTCATCCTTGTCCACCCCTTTCATATGACCTATTTATACTTCCTCTTCCCCTCACTTTTACCATTTGTTGGAGTGATTGCATTTGTTACAACATCACCCTTGACTCGTTTGATTCCCTTTTTAGCCCAGCATTGTCTTTAGTTGCTCTTGGACCTCCTGTACCAAACTCTAATCAAAAGCATTCCAAAGCGCATTCTCAGCAGGTTGAGCAACGACAGAATATTGTTCAAATACGTCCTTTAATGGTCTAAACAATGTGCAGGAGATTCACCTTTATTTTGTTTTCAATTTGATATTTTAGTCCAATCAGTATTGACTGTATATACCTCCATTATAGCACTCAGCAATGTTTCTTTTGCACTGGTGAGGGCAGTCGCATCCTATGGGGCCTATCAAGCCCAATTGCTCTTTTTCAACATTCAGTCCTTTACATCACTCGGAAAGCCCAAAGGCAAAAATTAATTGACATCGGCCCTATTTAAAGCACTCAAAGGAGCATATTTGAAAAAGAAGTGACGGAGCGCGGCGTTAGCCTGGTTGGCTTAATGCCGCGCTCCGCCACTTCTGAAACGTATGGCTGCACTGTATTTACAAGAATACGGTGCAGCCCTGCGTTTCTCTCTGTGCTGGCGCCAGTGCAGTGCTTAATTTGAGCCGGTGATTTCCGGTGCTCGGCACCGGCACTTAATTGTCAACACCGGCATTCATGACATGGTGGCGGTGTCTCACTGATTCTTAGATGAGCACAAGAGTTGTCTAATAATTCAATGTACATTAAATATGAATTAAAACTGCTGCACATGCCTTTTTAAATTATGGGAGACCTGGAGTAATCTGAATTGTCACATTTGTAGGAGTGTGGTGTCTAATAGTTGTGTTGGTACCGTCATTGGTAGTGCTGACAGGGGAGCATGTGGTGCAATCTGCAGTAGCCTCCTGAGCAGGGCCCTGGAACATACATTTTTTACAAATTAAGCACTGGCTGGCACTAAATTTAGCAGCCTAGCGCCAACGGAAGCACCCTTGCATCATAGTGCAAGGGTGCCTCCGTTAAGGGGAAGGATTGTTTATGTGCTGGAAGGTGTCCCTTCCTGCACACAATCTGTAATGGCGTTTTGAAACTTCTATGGGTGCTGCTTTGTGCAGCACCCATAGAAGTTGCAACTCGTCATTTTTTTCGAATGATTGTTTATGTGCAGGAAGGGACCCTTCCTGCACATAAACAATCAATGGCGCTCTGCTGTTTATATGTGTGCAGCACACATGGAAACAGCAAAACGAGGAGAAATAAAGAATTTCTCCTCATTTCACCAGGGTAAGACCAGGTTTTCCCTGGTCTTAATTTTGGCGCTGCCCCATATTTACGCCACCCTTGTAAATATGGGGCAGCGTCAAGATCAATGGGTGTTGCGGTGGAACGCCCACAGCAACACCCATTGCCAGCCCCTTTCACGCTAAGTATAGCGTGAAAGGGTGCCTTATTTACTGGGGCGGCGTTAAGCCACGTTAAGTGGCTTAACGGCACCTTGTAAATAAGGCAAAGCCCCTATCGCCACAGGAACGTCACTAAATGTGACGTTCCTGAGGTGATAGGGGCTTGTAAATATGCCCCTAAGTGTGTCTAAATGGGATTTCATGGGGTTTACGTGTATTTTAGGGAATTATTTCTAAATTCTGACTAGAGTTGCCGGGCACCAGAGCAGGGTTCGCCAAAGCCGGATGCAATTAACATTTGATTTATATAATTAAATGGACATTACCTGCCTCGGGAATGTCCTGTAGAAAGGGCTGAACCAGCCTGGTAATGCCAAAGTTGCTGTCCACTGGAGAAAAAAGCGGTACTGGAAAGGTGCAGGAAGTAGTGAAACTAGTAGGGGACTTGAACCTACAGTTTTGTCATCGAGTAACCACCTACATACATATGATTATGAGCAACAATTCTGCATTTAAATAACACAATGGTATTGGGTCTTCAGTTTTCAAATTGATCAGTACATCTTTTATTGACGCAATTAACATTTGATTTATATCATTAAATGGACATTGAACCTCAATGCTGTAGTAAAATGATAAAGAATACAAATCTGAAAGATCTTTTGTCAAAATGTTCAAGTCCATTTCAGAATGAAACATTGCCTTCCGAATATCTTGAAGATGGAATCTTTCTACAGCAAGGGATTTGGGGCATGAATCGTTCAAAGCACTTTTTTTAAACTTAGCATCTGACACATGAAAATATGGAAAGAAAACCATAAGAGGACTGGTGTTGAGTCAGCTCTTTAACCAGTTTACTTCTAATTCTTTACTTCTAATAATTTTAAAATATTCAAACATTCGACACAAAAAATGAATATAAAATCGAGACAAAAAGGATAGGCAATGGTAGGGAAAACAGAAAACGAATAGTGGGTAGAAGCGGGAAAGGGGGACAGCAGGGTAAAAAATAAAAAATAAATGGAAAATGGAAAAAAGGGATATGGAGGGTTACATCAAAAGAAAAGAATGGAGCATGTAAAAAAGACAAAAAAATAAATAAAATGGGAGTAGAAAAAATATGACAACAGAGGGGAAAAAGCAAGTGTAAAAGAATCAAGAACTAAATGAAGTAAACAAAAAGTTATGAGGTAGGTCTGGAGTACTAGATTGCAAAAGCCTCAATAGATAGTAAATAAACTTGTGAGCGAATATCTGTAAGAGGATACATGGTATTTGGGCAAACATGAGACTGGAATGCGGTTCCGGAGCAATCGTCAGCGACAGATTAGTTCAAGCATTTAATCCATGACCATGTGTAGTAACGACAGGAAGCAGCAGCTGAAGGTGAGCTAAATTTATTCACATAGTACGAAGATCCCACAGACAAACGTGGCGGTGCATGCAAGCGTCGCGCTGGTTCAGGTCAACTGTCGAAGAACAATACAACCGTCATAATATAACTGACATGAGTTGTGTGACTCACACGCCAACGGGCAGCGCGAGACAAATAGCAATGGAGTGTCCGCGCGCCAAGAGTGCGCGTGGACAGAACACTACATATCTCTTTCCCTTGAAGAAGGAAATGAAGACAGCAAGAGGGGAGGGAGAAAAAGGGAGGAAGGGGGGGAAAGAGAGAATTATCTGAATCTTAAGGGGACTCTGATGTCCCTGGAACTCCTCCTGGGGAAGACAAGAGGGTCGTTAGAAACATCACAAACTTTGCGATTCTGAACAGACGAATGCATATGGACCGTATCAGAACTTTGTGCGGACCTCTTATCTTGTTCATGTTCCACCAATTCCGCTCATTAATGCGAACGGCACTGCCACAGATTTTGTCAATGCAGACTGGCTCTCCGAACTTGGAGTCACCTTTCCTGACAAAACCTTGTTTCTTTATTCTCACCATGTCACCCACAACAAATTTCCGTTTAGCAACATGTTTCTTGGTGTCAAAGTATGTTTTTTGTTTGGTTTGTACATCGCAGACTTTTCTTCCAACCATGTTGTCAAGCTCAAGGGGAGGAGTTCTAGATTTGAACCATTTGGACATCCACGCTGGTCTGAAATCTGTGCTGGCCTTTCTCCCTTTAAGTAGTTCAAAGGGGGACACGCCCGTGGATGAGTGGGGGGTGGTTCTGTAGAACCACAACATGGTCCTGACAGCCTTGGGTATGTCTTTGTTGTGATTATTAGCCCACCGTATACAGTCCCCAATGACTCTGTTAAGTCTCTCTACTAGCCCATTAGTTTGGGGGTGATAGAGTGAGCTTTTTGTGTGGGTGATGGAAGATTCTTTAAAGAAGTCTTCAACTTCACCAGAAATGAACTGTACACCATTGTCGGATACAACAGTTTTAGGAAAACCCTCCCGCATGAAAACCTCTTTCATGAAGTCGAGAATCTCTTTGGAGTCGACTTTGGATGCAAATTTGACTTCTGGCCATTTAGAATAATAATCGACCAGCACTATAGCGTAATGCGTCTGCTGTGGTAGGGTGTGGAATGGACCCATGACATCAATACCAAGTTTCTCCCAGGGATTGTCTGGGAGGGGAATGGGGGTGAGAGGCGGGTTGGCTGTCCGGAGAGTTTTGTCACTACTTGCACACATGGTGCATTCTTGGACAAGTGCGTCAATATCTCTGTCCATCTGTGGCCAACAGAAGTATTCTTTGGTGAGACGGCACCCAGATGACCCTCATGTGCATTGGTGAGGAGAGTTTTTCTCAGGTTGAAAGGTGGAACAATTTTATCTAACCTGAATATGAGATCATCTTCAACAGATAATTCTTCACTGATCTTTACATACGGTTGAACATCGACATTTAAACTCTTCTCTTTAGGCCACCCTTCTGTAATGTATTTCTTTACACTCTTAAGTACATCATCACTACCGATAGCATCATACCAATCACATTCGTTAACAGCACAAACATCTTGCAATTCAACATTAGCAATTATACAGTCTTCTTGATTGTCTTCGCTGTTGGGTTTAACTTCGTCTACTGACTCGTCTTGCACAGATAGCGAACGTGAGAGAGCGTCAGCACGAACGTTCTTTCCACCAGGAATGTGTACGACTTCAAAATTGAATTGGAGAAGTTTGGATGCAAGGCGAGCTATGCGTGGTGTCGTGTTGCGATGGCTGGAGTTGCCTAAGATGGCCACTAAGGGTTTGTGGTCGGTTTGCAGAGTGAAATGTCTGCCCCAAAGGTAACATTTGAACTTTTCGATGGCCCACCAACACGCAAGGAGTTCTTTTTCAATAACAGAATAGTAGGACTCGTTGGTTCTCAGTACCTTAGATGCAAACCCAATGGTGTGTTCTTGTGTCCCTGCCTGCTGGGTCAAGATAGCACCGAGACCGTAACAGCTTGCGTCTACAGTCAAGGTGCATTGTAGCGTGTGATCGAATGGTTTAAGCGCCTTGACAGTGGTGAGTTGGTTCTTAACCCCTTGACCGCGATCGGAATTCCGCTCGTGTGCTGGACGTTCCGATCGCGGGTGTGGTCGTGACGAGCTCAGCTCGTCATGCGCACAGCGCTAACGCACAGCATGACGAGCTGAGCTCGTCACGCGCATCGAAGGGGTTAAGCCACTCAAATGAATGTTTGCACTCATCATCCCATACAAAGGCAGTTTGGTTTTTAAGCAGGTTAGAAATGGGGCGTACTTTAGTTGCGTAATCAGGAATAAAACGAGAGAAAATTCAGTCAATCCTAGAAGCGATTTCACACCTGTTTTGTCTTTGGGTGGTGAAGCGTCTAGGATGACTTGGACCAGACTGGGTTTGGGGGTTACTCCTGCGCTAGTGATGGTGTGACCAAGGTATTCAATGGAATCTTTAGAAAATTCACATTTTTCGCATTTTAAAACTACACCATATTCTTGGAAACGTGACAGTACTTGATTAAGAGTTTCATCGTGCGATGCCTGGTCAGTACCATGAATTAACACATCATCTTGAAAGATGGCGACATTTTTAACTCCTTTGAGAAGATTTACCATGAGCAGCTGAAAAACTGACGCTGCCGAAGCGAGGCCAAACGGCATACGACAGAATTGATACATGCCTGAGAGTGAGTTGAAGGCGGTGAGGTGGCGTGATTCCTTGTCGAGTTCTACCTGGTGGTAAGCTGAGGCTAGGTCGAGTTTTGAAAAGATGTTAGCGCCCATTACCATGGCCAACATTTCTGAGATGTTTGGAAGGGGGTGGGAATCGATCCAAATTTCTTTGTTAAGACTGCGCAAGTCAATGCATATTCTGAGTTTGTTGTTCTTTTTACGCGCAATGACTAAGGGAGATGACCAATCAGAGGATTCAACTGGCTCGATTACTCCTCTTTTACACATAGACAATAGTTCTTTCTCGAGATCTTCTCTGCTACTGAACGGTACACTTCTGAGTTTGTGTTTAGTGGGTAATGCACATTCTCTAACTTTTATTCTGTGTTTGAACCCTTTTATTTTACCCAACTCCCCCGAAAAGACTTTGGGAAACCTGTTCCGGGATTCCACCCATGTAGAAGATCTACTGATGGCTAACACCTGTTCTTTTGCTCCGGGACACAACATCATGTCAAACAAACCTTGATGAAACCACCCTAGGATGTTCAAACCCTGTATGGCTACATATATTTTTCCTGCAATACGCCTTCCCTTAAATTCCATGATGTCCTCAAATTCTCCTAAGAGATCAATCTTGCGTCCCTCGTAGGACACAGGAGCACGATCAGCCGGAAACAACTGTCTTTTACTCCAATTGGCAGTAAAAAGTGACTCTGAAATCATGGTGATGCGTGCACCTGAATCTACTAGGAGACGAAGCATCTTGTCACACAGTAGTATGTTAGCGTATTGGTCAATGCTTTCGGATGGATCTCCTGTCCTTATTTCACTGTCAGTGACTACCAGAACCATATCTTTTATTTCTGATAAGATTTCTTCATTTTCGCTGTCACTGGTTTCTTTGACAAGGCCAATTCTGACATTCTCCTTTTTTTGACTCTGACAGACTTTATCATAATGTCCAATTTTGCCACAAGATCTGCAGGTTACGTTTTTGGCTGGACAGGGTTTGCCATTCCTGGAATGAGCTGTGTAACCACACCTGAAGCATATGTCAGTCCTCCTGAAAAAACTGTTCTGGGAGGTTTCTCTTTTCTTTTTGAAATTAGTGCGTACAGGTGCAGCAACCTCAAATGTCTTGTTTTCAAGTTCCTTTATAGAAACTTGAGAAGTCTCTATACTTTTTGCAATCCGGATGGATTCTTCTAGAGAGGGGTTCTCAAGAGAGAAGCTTTTGTCTTATTGTCCTATCAGAACATTGGCTTATGAACTGATCTCTTACTAACTGCTCGCTAAAATTCTCAAACTCACAATCTGCTATCATTTTTCTAAGAGCTGTAATGTATGCATCTACATCTTCACCACTTTTTTGCACTCGCTTGAAAAATGTATGCCTTAACACCACAATACTAGGCTGTACATCGTATCTCTTTGCTAATTTTCTGATGGTGGTCTGATATTTGTCAACTTCTACATTGTCTCCACCCACAACCTCAGGCAGATGTTTGAGAGTTGACCTACCTTCGAATCCTAATGAGTGCAGTAGTAGAAATTTTTTCCTTTCAGGTCTAAATCTGTGTGCTCCTATCGCACCCAAATAAGTTTCAAAGGCATCAAGCCAATGTCGCCATTTAATTGGCGGTTCACCAGCTGCGTCTAAAAATGGTGGTGGTGGGTGAACTGCTTGCATACTGAAGAGTGGATCTAAACTTGGCTAGAAAGATTGCTGGAATGATAGAAGCTGACAAAGTTTTAGTTTTCCGATCTACACTGTATGGGTGTCCTTTGTAGAACAGTATTATATTTCATGCAATGGAGACAATACTCAATGTAATTCTTGAGTCACAACTGTAAGATTTGAACCGAAATGACAAATATTCATGGAGAAATTCCACACTGCACGCTTAGCATCTCTATATTGTGTTAATGATGCGCGCGTGTCTCTGTGACGTTGTAGTAATAAGTAGTAAAAGAGTTGTAAAATTTACGGTGTGCGCGTCACCGCGCTGCTGTGCTCCCCACCAAACTGGCAGATTTACTAGAAAATAATGAGGTGTGTGAGTCACCGTGTGTAGATGCTCATGCTGTTTTTCTTCTTTTTTTTCAAATATGAAAATAAGTGCGTGGTACCTGAACCGATGCAGAGTGTGAAATACACCTCCGTCGAATGTGAAGCGAAGAGGAAAGGAAGTGCCTGTCACTCACTGTTGGAGAATAGAAAGAAGGCTGGATGCGGAGATTTCAGCCGGCAAGCACGTCTCTTATGTTATCCTACTGTGAAGGTGTCAGTTACACTGTGAAGATGAAGTCGTTGTGGAGCTGGGTGGGAGTGTGTAGTCCTCCGTCACATGATTTTTCGTCGTCCTAGGGGTGCAGGATACACTGTCAGGCAGGCGGGGCATACACAGAAGGCTGGAAATAGGTACACGAATGCGATCGGCCAGGCAGACAGCAACCAAATGCGACGTCAGCACACACGAATGCCGAAGAATATTACTACAGCTTGATAGGCTCGCACAGGTTATGTCGTCCTTTGCAGATCCTTACTTGACACTCCAAATCCTTTTTCTAGACGAAGTGGGTCCTGTGTGAGATCTTCGCTCTCCTCGCTCGTCGGCATGAAAGTATTCAGTAACGACAGGAAGCAGCAGCTGAAGGTGAGTTAAATTTATTCACATAGTACGAAGATCCCACAGACAAACGTGGCGGTGCATGCAAGCGCCGCGCTGGTTCAGGTCAACTGTCGAAGAACAATACAACCGTTGTTGGACTTGGCCCTTTTTGCAGGGTCATCCCTGAACTTTTTGCCTTCCTCCTAGCCTTTTTTCTGACATGGTGTTGGTGGATTTATGACTCTGGGCACTTTTTCACTGCTGATCAGTGATAAAGTGCATATGCTCTCTATGATAAATTGATGTATGGATTAGTGACTCCATGATTGGCTTACTTGTCAGACCCTAGTACAGTGCACTGCGTGTGCCCAGGGCTTGTAAATCCAATACTGCTGGTGGGCTTGCAGCACTGGTTGTGCCACCCACCGGAGCAGCTTGTAAAGTGTGTCTCAGGCCTGCCATTGCAGGGCCTGTGTGCAGTCTGGTACTGCCATGTTGACTGGGCAAGTGCACCCACTTGCCAGTCCCTAAACCTTCCCTTTTATACATATTAGTCACCCCTAAGGTAGGCCCAAGAGCAGGGTGCATTGTAGGTAAAAGGTAGGACATGCCCTGATGTGTGTGGCATGTCCTAATAGTGAATTACAGCCATTTTCGTTTTTCACTATTGCAAGGCTACCTGTTCCCCATAGGCCAGAATGGGCAGTTAGATTATTACATCTTATAATCCTAACTGACTCAGGGAACCAGGTAGAAATTCGAGTTTAGTATGCCTGAACTCAGAATGATAAGATACATCTTTTAGTGAAGTTGGTTTTAACATTCTGTGTTTGAAAATACCACTTTTAGAAAGTAGGTATTTTCTTGCCTAACTATCCAAGCCTGCCTCTGCTAGGTTGTGTATTCCTTGTCTGGAGTTTGAGTGACAGGGGCTGGGGGATTCCAGGAGACAGGGTGAGTCAGCACAGAGCTGAATAGAGAGATCTGCATGCAGATGGGAGGGAGGAGTTGCACCTGGGACCTGAATAGGCTGTGCCTTTCCTCCACAATGCTGGCTCCACCTCCTGTGGTGTGTCTGATGTCCCTGGCCTGCACTGTCAAAGGAAGAGAAGGAGTCTTGTCAACAAAGTGCTCCAAGACTGACCAGAACTGGTTTGGACTATGCAAAGGCCTCTCTGCCTTCAGAGAACAAAGAGAAAAGTAGTATAAATATTGGGACCCAGACCCAAGAACTTTAGATCACTTCTGGGAATCAAGACGAACCTTTGCTGAGGAGAAGAACCAGGAAGCTGAAGGAGGAGACTACCCCTGTGCTGTGTGTTTGGGGGTTGGCCTGCAGTGGTTGCTTCATTGCCAAAGAAAGGAGAAAAGGACTGAGTGTGCTTTCTATCAACTTGAAGAAGAATCTCCAAGGGCTTGAACTAGAGCTTGCCTCCTGCCTGAAGTCTCAGGGATACAAGACTTCACCAACCAGCTGCCCCCCTGAATTCCCTTGCTGGGAATTGAAGCGCCTGCTGTTGTGCTGGGCCTTCTGAGAGACTGCGTGTTGCTGGGAGCTGGAAGCGCGACGCAACGACGAGAACGTGTCGCCGCCGCAGCCGCTGTCATCGCATCGCCGAGGAAGCGAGACGCCGCGGCCGCTGTCATCATCGCATCGCCGAAGCGCGGCGCATCGCCGGAGAAGCGGGACGCTGCCACAGAGGTCATCGTCGCATCGCCGGAGAAGCGTGTCGCAGGGCCTGTCGCAGCTCCAAAGATCATCGAGTCGCCGCACGGCCGTCGGGCGTGCACGCATCACACCAACGTTGTCGCATCGCAGCCAAGACGCCATTTTGTCGCATCGCGCCGGAGAAGAGTATCGCATTGAGGTACCATCTTGTCGCATCACACCGGAGAGCAGTAAGAAACCGACGCATCACCTCCCCACACAGTAAGGAAGCGAACATCAACTCCCCTGCGCAGCAGTAAGGAACCGACGCATCCACTCCCCTGAGTGTAAGGAACCGACGCATCACCTTCCCTGCGACCCCTTTTGTTTTCTTTGCGTTACGCATTCAAGGTACATTGAGAGTAAAGTGTTGCATTTACAACTTGAGAGAACTGAACTATTTTATAACATTTTAAAGTCTATTTTTGAGTACAGTATTGTGGATTTTTGTCGTCTGGTCTTGTGTTAAGTCTATATAAAAATACTTATTTTTATAAATACAACCTGTGTGGTGTCCATCTGTAGTGTTGTCACTGTATTACTGTATGTGTCCACAAATGCTTTACACATTGTCTCTGAGATAAGCCTGCCTGCTCGTGCCAAGCTACCAAGGGGGTGAGCAGGGGTTATTTTAGGAGTGTAGCCCCTTACCCTGACTAGACGCAAGGTCCCCTATTTGTCACAGGTACCTACCTATGCCAACTAGAGACCCCCAAATCTAACAACCATCATAATATAACTGACATGAGATGTGTGACTCGCGCCAACGGGCAGCGCAAGACAAATACCAATGGAGTGTCCGCGCGCCAAGAGTGCCCGTGGACAGAACACTACACCATCGTTGGTGGGTCCAAGGTAAGTCAGGCACAAATGTCACTCCTCGCCGGGCCTCAGACCTTACTGCCAGAAGTTCCAGTCCAAGAAGAACTGGGAACAAACCCCAAGCTGAGACCCTTGTGCTTGTGCAGGGAACGTGGAAGTCAAGGTCATTCCATTCCGAGCTTGATCTTTAAGGCCTTGAGCTGGGCAAGGTTGATACTATTTCCTCCACATACAATGACCACGATTGGGGACAGGTCTGAGCTCAGACGGCCCTCACTCTGCAGCCGCTGAATGAGCCCAGAGTAGATAGCTGCCAAGGAGGCCCCACAGGCTGGCTCCACCAGAATCCTTTCATCATCTGCAGGTGAAAAGGGGAGAAAAATTATTAATTGCACTTTCTTCTATTCCAACTTCAGTCTCATTAGCTCTATTCATCTATTAGCTCCAACATTGCACATGCTTAACATTCACCCATCATTTCTGCTAATACATCTCCAAAATTCCTCTGTACCACACCCCTTTATCTGCTCATCCACCATGCAGACTGACCACCTTATCCATATCAAAGACTACCTACCACTTTGATCATAATAGGCACCACCTCAAACTACACCACCAAACCTCTCAATGGCCATGCCTCTTCATTTCCACCACTGGATGTATCATAACAACAAACAACAAAGGGGACATTTACATAATGCCCATACTTTGCACAGACTTCCTCATTTAAAGACAGGCCCCTCCTAGCATCACCACCACCGTAGACACCTTGGTCCCCCACTAAATCAGATCTATGTAAATTCAGGTTCAGATAAAAAAAAGAAAAAAAGGAGGTGAGAAAGCTACAGAAACGTATACTGAGACAGGAGGAGAGACAGGGAATAACATTGCAGTCTGGGGGACCCAACCAACAGAGCTGGAGTCGGCATTGCAGCATCTCTGGGGAGTGTGGCCAAAGTCTTAGTTGAACAGCCCAATCCACAAAGTCACCCAATAATTTACCTTCCAACTCTTACTGTAAGCTTGAGACTGGCTGTTGCAATCCTATGACCTCATTACACTTACCTAAGGGCTAGATCTCAGAAGAGAGAGGAGAGGAGTGGTAGGAATGAGGAGACAGTGGCTAAAAGAAAATGGGTTGGATTCACCCCACATGTTTTGTTTAAGATTCAGGACCATGGCCTATCGATGAAGGATCCTCAACTGAGGACTGACCATATGCATACTAGACAACTTTTCCACCGTAACTTGAATGAAGCGATGCAAGGACAGTAGGAGTCTGCATGTAGGAAGGGTTAAAAAAAGATCAACGAAGCCTGACTGGAGTTGGTCATAGACATAGGCAATTATGAAATCCTTGTTTCTTTTCCAGAGTGAGAATCATTGCAGGTTTTGTGGTGCTGTCAACTATATGTTTCATATAATAGCATAAAGAAAAAGAAATCTATAGACTTTGGACTTTCTTTTATACGAATGGCCAAATACAGAAATAGAAAGAGAGAAAAAGGCAGGAAAAAAGAAATTAACACAATATAAGGAACAAGAGGAAATGAGATGGGGTGGAATGGGATGGGATGGAAGAAAATGTTTGGGTAAAATGAGGGACGTATGCATTGGGAACAAGTCAAAGATAAGAGGAAAAGACATAAACTGAAGGATTTTTGGTTTGAGAAAATTTCACCTCTTTCTGTTTTGGAGAAAGTCCCTGTTAGAAATGGGATTTCTGGTTGGCTAGGTATGCACCTAAACCAGGCAGAACTCACCACACTAGTCAGGGCAAGTAAGTTACACACCAAAGATAACCTGTGCTCACCCTCTGGTAGCTTGGTGCAGAGCAGTCAGGCTTATCATCCAAGACAATGTGTAAAGCATTTGTTCAACACACTCACTCAGAACCGCAATGAATACACCACAAAAGAGACTCCACACAAGATTATATATAGTATATTTTATATAACATAGACCAAAACAACATGAATCATAAATACTGTGCTTACTATGGAAATACACTGATAGTAGTCGTTATCCTGTACAAGGCAAGGATAAAAGTCACAATTAGTGCATGTAATGCCAGATTAGGTTAGGGAAAAGCACATGAATTATCAAAGATCACCATCAAACCCTAAATACCTTGCAGGTAATGCAGACTGGTTTAGAAACACCACATTAATCCCACGTATGCTCCTAAAAAATGTAGGGCCCGCCCTTCTGTGCGCCTACTAGCAGGGTTATGGTAGACCCTAGTGAGCCCAGCTGAAACAAGCGTACTTATGCCTAAGGTGTAGACCGCAGGAGCACCTGCGTGCCTACTCCACGTGATACGGTAATTCACCACAACGATCCCGGTGGCTTTCGGTGCCTCTGTCAAGGATCCACCCCGTAATACTAAAAGGACAAGTGCTCCCAGGTACGTCCCAACGGGGAGGGCATCCTCACTGTAAATGATGGTGGGGGGACCTCTCTGTGACCCCCAAGTGCCAAATTGGCAGAGGACAGCTGCCCTCAATTGCGTGGTGCAGCTGCTAAGCACACAATGTCGAACTCAGCGGGGAGACCTCACTGGGTCCCCCGCGCACCGAGTAGTGAAATGTAGCTGCCCGCGAGTGCATGGTGCAGCTGCCAGAAACACCGTGCAGCACCCTTTCAAGCCACCAGCAAAGGAGCACGGGTTGGCGTATACCTTTCAGGGTGATGTCCACCTCCCTCAGGGTCATGGAGGCGCTGCACTGCATTCTACACGGGTTGCGCTGTGGTGACCTCTTGACGGAGGAAGGCAGAGCATGAAATCATCCAAGTAACCTCTCCATGTCAGGCAACTGTGAAAAGGAGCCAGCAGGTGGTGCTTCTACACAGAATTCTGCCCCTGGTCATCACGTCTCTCCTTTCGGCAGGGGACCGCGCTGGTTAATTCAGTGCTGAGCGATGGGTGGTCACGGGTTGAGAAGAAGCCATCAAGCAAAGTCTTAAACAGCTACACACGGCGCACTGGTTTACCACATGAGGCTCTCAATCTTCTCAGAGCGGAGTGCTGGTTCCGACAGGAAAGCTTCTGTACGGGTGAAAGACTGGCAAGGAGTATAGTGAGGTCTTTGATATCCCTGAGACCTCGGGGAGAACAGGAGGCAAGCCAACAAGCCCTTGGAGAGCACTTTGGGCTCCAGTGGGAATGGTACTGGTCCTCAGCAAAGCAGATCAGCAGGTGGCAGGGCAGCTTAGCAAAGCAGGGGAGCAGTCCCTTAGAGCAGTCAGTCCAGGCAAAGTGGCAATCCTACAGCCCAGCAGTCTTTGCTCCAGCAGAGTTCTTCTCAAGTCAAGGGGTGTACTGTTTCAGCAGCAGAGCTTAGTTACAGGTCCCAAACGTGTCTAAAAATATGGGGTCAGGGCCCCAGTACTTATACTCAAAATTGTTTTTGATCCAGGGGGTCTTCAAAGGAACCATTAGAAGTGCACAACAAATCCCTTTCAACCCACCCCTGGCTCCAGACGTCAGTAGAGGGTAAATCAGCCCTTTGTTTGGAGGACAGGACGCAACCTATACAAATGTAAAGTGTGAACGACCGCTCCCTCTTCCATCCCAGGAAGACTATCAGTATGCAGATGAATGCAGATGTATCCCCTGTCACACCCAGCCCTTACAGTGTTGTGGCTGTCTGGAAAGTATGCACCAAGTGTAGCGGTCACCCAGCCCTAGACATGTATTAGAGTCAGGCTGCAAAGCACAAGGAGTCATAAGAACAGAGAAATACCAACTTTCCAAAAGTGGCATTTCTAAAATAGTAATGTAAAATCCAACGACACCAGTAGGTAGGATTTATCACTACCACTCTAAACAAGCCAAACCTGGCAACGCCACTCCTTTCTGATCAGGAATTGCCACTTAAAAGTATATAAGGAAATCCCCAATGCTAGCCTACTGGAGAAGTAGGCCTCACAGCAGTGAGAATGAAATAGGCCATTTGTCACTACCAGAACATGCCACATATAAAGGCACATGTCCTACCTATTTCTTTCACAGCACCCTGCTCATAGGGCTACCTAGGACTTACCTTAGGGGTTACCTATGTGTAAGAAAAGGGGAGTTTAAGGCTTGGCAAGTAGTTTTAAATGTCAAGTCAAAGTGGCAGTAAACTGTGCACGCAGGCTCTGCAGTAGCAGGCCCCAGACAGGTTTGAAAGGCTACTTCTGTGGGTGGCACAGCAGTACTGCAGGCTCACTAGTAGCATTAATTTACAGGCCCTGGGTATATTGTATACCACTTTACAAGGGACTTACATCTAAATCAAATATGCCAAACAGTGTACACCAATCATACCATGTTTAGAGGAGAGACCACATGCACTTTAACACTTATTAGCAGTGGTAAAGTGCCCAGAGTCCTAAAGCCAACAAAAATAAGATCAGAAAAATAGGCAGAGGAAGGCTAAAAGTTTGGGGATAACCCTTCAGAATGGGCTAGGTCCAACAGTTCAGTACTGCATTGCAGAAATATAAGGACTGTTCCATAAGATAGGAGACCCATAACTGAAGACTTGTGAATAATACATGGCTACTTTCAATACAGCTAATGTTTTTTTCATTCAACAGTGTCACTTTTTCCACAGTTCAATTCCTAATGAACCCTCTCACTATGTGTCACGATGTTGCTTACAACTTCATGATTGTAATACATTTCTTGTTTAAAAAAGATATAAAAATACATTATGAATCTAGCCACAAGTGCAGTGACAAAGGACATAATAACACTAAACACAAGTAAAATTCAATAATGTATAAGGTATGTCAAGAAGTAAGCGCCAAGGATCAGAGTAACAAGTGATTAGATAATTATGAGGCCCTAATACTGAGCCGAATGAATAATCAAAGATTGTAGAGGAGTTTGTGAAGTTCAGAAGTTAATCTTGTTGCTGAATCTTGAAAGGGAATGACGGTGTTATTGTCTCAGTCGTCCAAAGATACAGGAACGATGATTAGTAAGAGCAGAGAAATGTGTATTCAAGGCAGTAACTTCGCAATCTGAGGGCCAATGTCTTTTTCATTATTTTCCCTATGTAAGACAGAGATCTGAGGGCCTGATTTAGAGTTCAGAGGATGAACTCTAAATGAGGACCTAGACGTTTGGGCTCAATAGAAGATCCCTTGTGAGAGAAAAGTGTTCATAATTTTAAAGATGATGGGCACAGATGCAGGTAAAACCTTTTCCTGAAATTGACTGGGATTGTGCTGTCTATATAAACAAGCATTGGAAATGCAATATGTCTCTCATTTGCGTGAGTTAGAGCTATTGGCATTGTAAATGACAATGTCTTTTACCTATGTGTTATGGAGTGTATGTATATGGTGTTTAGTGGAATTATGTGGGTTGGTTTGGAATTGTTAGTAGTAGAATTGTGTGGTGTGGAGTGGATTTGTGGAGTGGAATTATGTGGCATGATGTGCACAGCAATTATGTGATATTGAATGTATTGTAACTATGTGGAGTAGGATTGTGTGTTATGAAGTGTAATTATGTGGAATGACATTGTGTGATGAGGAGTGGTATGTAGTGGTGTTTAATTATGTGGTGTGCTGTTGAATTTTGTGGCATGATGTGAAAATCGGTGGTGTGGATTGAATGTATGTGGTGCGTTGTGTAATTGTGTTGAATTATGTGGTTTGGTGTCAAATTATGTGGTGTGGATTGGAAATGTGTGGATTTGAATTGTGTGCGTGGAACTGTGTGGATAGCCTTGCCTTTTTGGTAACGAAAAAAAACAAATAAGTAGGAGCTAAGCGCCAGATCTGTGTCTTTGGGTGTTAAAAATAAAGACAAGCCATAAGGCAAAGAACGAACTCGCTTAGCATGTTAGGAAGTGGGACTGTCAACAGCAGTGTAAAATTAAGGAAACTTGTAAGCTTTGACCAAAAATGCAAGAATATAATTGAGTCTGATTTGTTCACCTCAGTGCATCAACCAGCACAGTCACCTAATTTTATATCATGTTTAGAATATTCAACCAATTTAAAGTCCCAAATACTGACTGTAGATTTTGTGAGGGGTAACTTGAAAGCACAATGTATATAGCACATTTGTTCACTGTGCAAAACATGAATGAAATAATTTAAAGGCGGGATTGTGTACAAAATCATACAGCCCAAACAAACTGAAAACAGAGGTGCGTAGTGATGCAACAATGGATAAAAACCAAAAGGTGCAAAGCAAAACAAATTGCTGGCCCCTGAAATAAGAGAACAAGTGTCTCTGGTGAAAATACCTGGAGATCCTGATGAGTACAGCCATTCGCCATGCCGAGGGAGAGGGCACTGGCCGCAGTAACGCACGTGCTCATTAAATTGGGGGAGATGGCTGCTTAAATGCAGTGCAGCTGGAGCCAGAACTGAAGCAAACCACATGTGTACGTGGTGGTGCTGGGAAATGTAGTTGAGACCCCATGCATACAGCAGTGGGCTGAGGTTGAGAGTGGCTACATTCAGGATCATCGAACGTGCGGCTCCAACCATGGGGATCACACGAAAGGCTGAGAGCCATATCTGTAAAGTTAAAGATAGTGGGTATTGGGATATCCAAACAAGTCCTGGAAAATGATTCCTAGAGCGGAACGGCTAATGCCGGAACCGCAAGTTATCACATGATCAGGAAATGCTGCGGTCCCCTGCTCGCTGCAGCCAATAACTTAACAAGCATTGGCATAGCCAATAGGTCTCGCCTTTGGGACATTATAAGTGTTTAGCCATGCAACAGTTGATGTTGCACCAAGGATATTGTGCTGCATAATTAAATACTTATAAGGTCCCAAAGGCGAGACCTATTGGCTATGCCAATGCTTGTTTCTTTTGTCATCCGATCTCTACCCTGCGATTTAGAATGCATAGTGTACAGTGTATTTCAGGTGCCTAAAGTACCTTTAGAAGTATCCTCCCCCTCCCCCCTTTGCTATTGAGCCTTTTTGGTTACTAGGTAAGAGGCTCTGGAAGCTGTGGCTCTTCAGACATGTGACACATAACAAGCAGACAATGAAGATGTAGAAGAGCCATTGACAATAAAATGTCTTGCTTCTGTTCATGTTGCAATTGATCTTGACTTGCTTATCAAATAATGACATTCTTGGATGTCTTCTTGAGAAAGAATAGAATTATCTTCTGGAAGTGAAGTTGACAGTCTTAAGCTGAGGAGTAGTTCAGATGTCATCAACTTTAAGATCAGTTTAACAGATTGGCAAATTGGCTGAGTGAGCTTCCGTTCTCTTAGATGTGCTAGGTTGACTTGTAGGGGCGTGGTCAGTTTCCATGGGTGAGCATGGGTTTGAGGATATCCTGGCTCACACTATCCCCTGTTCTCTGATTTTGCAGTATCAGGTCGGTCAACTGTACTCTGTGGTGGAGGCCAGCAAGAATAACACCGGAGGTGGTGAAGGGATTGAGGTGCTAAAGAATGAGCCATACGAGAGGGATGGAGAAAAAGGGCAATACACACACAAAATATACCACTTGCAGAGGTGAGTGTAAACAGAAGAGCCAGATGCATTTCCTAAAAATAAAAATCGACAATTTTGAGGTTTATTTTTGCATTAAAATATATATGAAGGAAATCCTCCATTGACAGATGTGTGACAAACCGGTGTGGAAGAAAAGTGGTACACTAAAGTGACAGGTTACAGCAGGATTGTCCAATGTAGATCGAGGTTCATCCCATATTTTCAGGATGTTTTTCTTAAGATGCACGTACATGCAATGAATCTAAATTTAACTAATGTACATAGTATTTATCTTCTAAATCTGAAGGAATTTCTCTCTCTTGGACCTTCTTTGGACGTCACTGATTTACAGCCTGGAGTGTGAGCACAAGCATATCATCAGTTTGTAATGGATAACATATTCGTTTAGTACCTTAGCTTTGCTTGGGAAACCGGGAGGGTACAGCAAACCTGGGATGCTCTGAAGTTTCGGTATACCTTGGAGAATTGAGGTAGGATAGCAACAGAGGAATTGTGGTATTTTGCAGTAGAAAACGCACTAACTCTAGAAAGAAGCTAATCTCTGTAAATTCACACCAGTGAAAATCTTCTGAGTTCCCAATAAATGAGTTATGAGTGTGTAAGCGCATAGCAAGCTGTGGCTCTGTATATTTAAAAGAAAAGGTGAGCTCAATAGAAAACCAGCACAAGCACGCGCCTCGCGCGGCAGCAGGGGGAGGGGGCCTGCGCGATTCCCTTGCGGGAGCGTACAGCAAGGCGCGATGTTTGTGACCATATGGCGCCACCATATGGCGCCACCATATGGCGCCACGCGCTCCCGCAAGGGAATCGCCAGACGTGCACGCGTTGCCATTGCAAGCAATGCAACGCGTGCACGTTTTTGTCCCCAAAGCTGTGCCGATAGCTAAAGGTCTCTCCTATGCAGCGCATGCGCGCCGCGTAGGCGAGACCTAAAAATGTATTATGCCCGCTTCGCAGTGGAGTCCTGGGTGCGGCACCATATCTGTAAAAGTCAAGTTAATGGGCTTTGAAATATCCAAACGAGTCCTGGAATGTAATTTATAGAGCTGAACGGCAGTTGCCAGAACCGCGGGCAATCACATGAACGTGGGAATGCTGGGATTGTAGTTGCGATACCCCGCTTACTGCGTCCATTAACATGAACAAGCAATGGCGCTGGAGGGGTGCCTCCTAACAGCTCATGTAATGAAGGGAACGTCCTTCCCATGTGCTCACAGGTGCTCACGGGGGTGCTCAGGGAAACAAAAGGTAGGAAGAGGTTAAGGGTGTGTGCAAGGTGAAGCCTATTGTTTTGGAGAGACGATATGGCCTAACCTTCAGAGCTGCGGACTTTGGAACTGGGGAACTTGTTTCAAGCTTCAGCGTGAGCTCTCCGTGCCTTCCAAAAATAAAATGCAGACACATGCATGCAATTACATGGGAGGAGGAGGGAGGAACTAATGCTGCATGAAGATGCAAGCAGCTACAGGCGCCAAAGCTGAACACAGGCAAACAGTAACACGAGCAGAAAACAAAGAAAAACAAGCATTGGCATAGCCAATAGGTCTCGCCTTTGGGACCTTATAAGTATTTAGTTATGCAGCACAATATCCTTGGTGCAACAACATCAACTGTTGCATGGCTAAAGACTTATAAGGTTTCAAAGGCGAGACCTATTGGCTATGCCAATGCTTGTTTACGTATTATTTTGATTACTAGATGTTGCCAGACAGTAGAAGCTGTCAGGCGAGACAGCACAGAATGAGCCAGGACGTTCCCAGCAAAGTATTAGATTTTAAAACGTTTTGTACTTGCCAAAAACAGATTGATTTTTTTAAAAATAATCCTTGCCCCATCTTTGTTGCTGCCTGTGCCGTATTTCTAAGTAATATGTGCAGGCCTCTCCGCTAACGTGTTAGTAACTAATAATATAAAAAAAAGTAAAATGTAAGCATGCTCATCAGACATGTAGGAGCTGAATGGCTCGTCTCCTCTCTCCTTTGTTAGGAAACGATTCTTTAAAGCACATCTAAGAAACGTTCACTGAAGGATTTTGCAATACTTCTTAAATCATAAGCCAGAAATATGAAAAGGTAAGGGTTACAAAAATGCAGCAAAAAAACGCAATAGTTAGAAGTACAATTTCGTTATTGTGCAGAAAAATGTCCTAATCCATGCTGCAATATCCCGGGCGGTTTGGAGAGAAACAGACCTTTTTTTCTCCTGCCTTAAGCAGGTTTTCTTCACGACTCTATGACAGGAGACTAGAACCCGCAGTGCCCGACATTTACATTCTAGACTGTAAAACCACTAGGAAAATATGCTTTATTGTTGTTTCTTTCCTATTCCGAGTGCTTTGCTGGGGCCTGATTTATGAGCACAGAGCTGCCTCTCCCCGCGAGTTTTCATTACCAACACAGCCAACCCTTAAGTGACTTATGGCAAACCCGGCTCAGTCTGAATTCGACACCACAGTAAAAGGCCTGTTTACTGCAGCTGATTAGGCGGAGCTTTTTTTTCGGAAGACATTTTCTTTTGACAATTCCTTGACATATTTCATTGCACCGCAGGTGCAAAACCAGCCCTCCTAAACAGTGAAAAATGGCCATGGCATTACAAAAAGACAGAGCATTGTGTAGGCGGCAGTGCTTTTGGGAAACAAAGGCAGATCAATAAAAAAATCATGCTGCAAACCGATACCATAATAAACACTTTCTGGTGGCAGAAAATGAGAGGGTTGAGAATTGCTCGTACAAAATTAAAACAAGTGGGGAAAGAGTGAATCAAAATAATAACACCGCACCTAAAGTAAACAACAAGAGACCGGCAGTGAACCTACTGGAAAAATGAAGCTTTTCACAATAAAACATGGCCACTAGATGGCAGTGAGTATCCACCACATTAAAAAACAAGCATGCAGTCAGGCTGATACAAAGAAGCCTCTCGGAGCAGTGAAAAAAACAAGAGAGGAAAGCCAGATGGCGCCTGTGCGCGTAACTGTGCGCGTAACCGCAAGCTTTAGGCCACAAGCAAAAGCGTGTGGTCAGCTTTTTGAAGCCCCCTTACTAAAAGTCTCGCCAGAGTAGCGCATGCGCTGACTCAGGCGAGACCTAAATAGTCCCCCAAAGAAGTGATAAACAAGCAAAGCATAAAAATACAGTACTTAGTCCCTTCCCCGTGGGAGGAAGCCAACCACTAAAAGAAGGGACAACGAAGTAGTATTGACCACTAGCAAGCAAGGATTTTAAAGGGCACTGAAACAAACCAATGAAAAGCAGTTAAGCCCACAAAGAAGTACACACTAAAGTATATACAAGAGGTCTCGAAAGCTCAACCTAAAAAAGTGATCTTCATGATTCAAGGAATGCTTTACAAAGTGGTGCGTATATCAGGTTCCTGGAAAGGCAACAAAGGGAATGTAGGAGGGAGACATATAGGGAAAGTTGGAGACCATACATTCAACACAATATAAACATGTAAACTTTGGAGTTTTTCACAAAATACATTTAAGATTTGTGTGGGTGAGCTAGATGAAAGTTAGATACATTAGCAGTTTGAGACAGGAGTGATCATTATGTGCTTTTTTGGTTTTGGTGGATGCCAATTTGTGAGTGTAAAAAAAATAATTGTAGGCATTGCTTTGTGCTGAAGGTGTCTGAAGCTATTACCTTTTTAATTAAGATTGGCAGATTAATTTGTAATCAGCATTTATTTTTGGAGTGTGCTTTTGGGCAAAGGCATTTGGCATAATAGTTTTGAGTCTGAAAGGAGCAGGATTGTCCATGACCCCTTGTGAGTTCATCCACAGCTGTGCTGTGAGAAAGCTCAAAAGTGTAAAAACCATGACAAAGAGTAAGGGAAAAGGGGGGGATTGGATTGGTGTGTCTATATTAGTGGGTTTGTGTGGGCTAGTAGAGTGTGGTATTAATCCCATTGCTCTTTCGCTGAAGTGTATACATCATGAAAGGTTATACACCACAGCAACTGCGAGGCTTTCAAAAGAAAATGCCTAAAGGTGATGGGACCATAGCTGTACATTCTTATATGTACTGCCGGCCGAGGGCTGCTGAAACATCCTGGGCCCATGGTATCTATCAGGTGCACTGACAGTGCGCCACCTTTTTGTGGCACACTTTCATTGTGCCTCCTTTTCGCCCACGTCTATGATATGGCACTGGCACAAAGGCAAAGCAATTCCCTTATTTGAATGAGACCACGACCCCATGCAAATGAGGGAATGCCCTCTTGAGATAGTGATTGCGATATATGTGCACCCGCACTATCAGTATTACAGAAGGGGATGAACAAGTGTCTGCGGCCCCTTCTGTACTGCCAACATGCCCTGGGGTCACACAAAGCGGGCACCTGTGCCCATTGCGACCCCAGGGCACTTGTGTAATTCGATCCCTGGTGTTAAAATAGCAAATGTCAATAGGATTTTGAAGCGATCTTCCAGTACACTTTATTGGAGTTTTGGGGGTAGATTAATTTGTTTCAATGAGATATTTTGGGTAATGATGTGCTCCGAATGTGGATGGGAATAAGATGCCAATACAGTGTGTGATCATGAAGCAGAAAGATTTCTTAAAAAACAAAGGTGAATGTGTTGGGTTTGAAGTAAGAGCGGATCTTCTAATCACACAGGAAGATGTTCTATGAGTAATATAAAGAGAGGGATCACTTATAGCCTGGAGTATTGTTCAGAGCAGGAGCTATCACAACAATGGAGACTGGAAGCTAAGGTTTCTGGTAGAGAAGGTTGAGGATGGTCAGGATAGAAATGCAGTTTTTACACAGTGTGCAACAAGTGTGAAGGGCAGAGGTGTTGGTGCTTCTCTCGATGCCCTCTTCATCTATGTTCCCTAGATCTACAGTTTGTTAACCTCATGTCCTTATCATCCGCATCTACTCGAAATGAGGACTTCAGTGTGAGCAATGAACTTCACAGTCAGTTAAATTATTTCCCTGTGTGTGCAGGTCCAATTCTAAAGTTAAAGTTTGTATTTATATAGCGCAGCTTATCACCTGTGAGGGTATCCAGGCACTGTCCATGTGCACGGGGAGATTAAAGTGATTTGCCCAGAAACACAGAATGTTGCTTCGACGTCGAGACTCAAACCCGGATCTCTAGCTCCCGATTTGGTATCTCTGGCCGCTGTGCCCCATCCTCTTCCCTAATTCTAATGTTCCAGTGCCTGATACAATTATCCTCAGTGAGTCCCTCAATTAGAATATGTTGGCCACATTGCATTAATTCCAAGATTCCAGCAATAGGTTTGTTGCCAAAGATAATCATGAAGTTACTGTATGTTTAGAAATACAAAGGTGCCACTTTTCCCCTCTTTTTGGTGCAACTTTAGCACCAGTTTTTTTCCTGGCAATTGGCATGATGCTGAAATAGCACTTTTCTCTAAAAAATAAAAAATTGTTAATGTACCGGATACCACTTTTGGTGGCATTGCAGAATATTGAGGTAGAAGATATTGTCCTTCAACAATATCGATTTCAGAATATACCACTATATCGTCAAGAAGAATAGATGTGGAGTTAAGAATAGTAAATATACACTTACATTTATATACCTACTTGATGATGTTGTGCTAGTCAATATTGTTGTTGGTTAATATTAAATATTGTGGTAGAGCACCCCATGTTCTACCCATTAAGCCTGATTTTTACACCATCTACCTATTCTCAATAGGAATCTGATCTGAGTGCCAATGACTGCTACATTCTGCGGACCCATCAAGTTTTACTACTCCATGCTATTTTGTTACTTTAAGAAATTGCCTTCATTTCTCTTTTACAGTTGATCAACCTAAAGGGGCCTAATGCTCACCTAGGAACTTCTCCACGGCCGCCACAGCTTCCCGGTCATCCACAACCTCGGAGATGATTGGGCATTCTCGGGCACACTTCAAAGCACGCTCTGCTGGGGACTTGGCTCCTAAGCATGTGGCTACGCTGTAAAACCAGAAAAGATGCAGAGCAATGTAAGCATTGAACCAGGAGTAATCTCCAGACCCGCGAAAATTGTGCCTCACGATTTGAGCTCGGAGAGACCCTGGGCTCCACCAGGCCAGGACATCGCATTGGACTGAGCATGCCAGCAACATACAAGAACCCAGGTTGTTTGACAGGGTTCTCTTTTTTGTAAAGATTTTATACAAATGAGACTTAATGGAGCATCTTGCGAGTAAACCTTCCATATAAAATGGCTAAAATGTAGTCTTCCAACACTCTGGACTTGACAGTTGCTAAAGATGATTGAGATTGAACCGAGTGACTTTATATGTCATTACTGTGTCTGCAGTATTGACCAGCAGCGGAGGAGCGTCGCCCCACTGCTTTTCAGCAGTGAAAACTGAAAAATAAAATGACAATTACAAAGGTTATTATTATTTTATTTTTCTTCACTCACTTCCTACAGCCGAGCCGAGGGCGGACGGGGCCGTCCATTCTGACACGACACAGCTGCAGGAAGGAGGAGTAGTGGTGGCGGTACTGCTTCAAGTACGCATGACAGTTTGGCCTGCCGTCTAAGGCCGGCCAAACCGTCATACGCACTTCGATCTCTCCACCTGAGCTGTGCTGTAAAGCCGGGTGGAGAGCAAGCACACGGTCATAGTCCCTTAGTGAGCACCTAACTCGGGCGCTCACACCAATCACGGCACTGCTCTCACGTTGGGTAATACCAGCATGCGACCAGCTTCTGGTTTGGCATAGGGGAGGCTGTGGCATGCCGGGAGTTGAGGAGCAGAGGCCAGAAGAGCACCGACACTGCAGATGACAGGTAAGCATTTTTGTAATTCTTTTCCCCGCGCTGCCCCCCCGCAACTTTAATGCCCCAGCAGCTGTCACTGGTATTGACATATACTTTACTTTCCTGGATGGTTTGAGAAAAGTCTTATTTTTAATATTTTACTATTGTTAAGCCACTAATAGTGAGTGGGCTAGTTATCATACAAAAAGACAGAATGACAGAGTGAACATCATCCCAAGATCTGTTGGATTCTCTGGCGGGAATCCCAGTTGTCGCCAGAAAGGCCAATAATATTTCTTTATGGGAGTTGTCACTCGTCAACATAGGATTCAATTTTTCCCTCAGATTTTTCTCTGCAGAAGAGGTGCATCTTCTCACTATTCTCTTATTTAACCAAAAGTGGACATTCCTTATATAATAATACTCCGGGACAACTAAAAGATTAAGACCCCTATTGCTGGAAAGTCAGGCATCCTAACTCCTTTAGAAATTCCAAGGGCTCACTTGTTCCAATCCTTTGCAAAAAAACACTCTCCACATACATGAGCTCTTGTAACTTGAGAACCAGGTGCTGTTTCAATGTTGGAGAAAGTGAGCAAAGAGCATGTTCCCAGTTTATGTAGGGTAGCTTGCTTGAGGACCATTCTTCAGAGTCAGAATAAAGCATTCCACATGGTCATGCGGGCACTTCTCCCTTCCGCACTATAACTCTTTATTATAGGTTTTCAACCCAGAATTAGTTTGATGTGTCTATACCTCCCTCCCATCAACATCACCTCACAGCAGTGGCTAGTCTGCCTGCGCATCACCAGTCAATGAGTCTTCGCTTGATGCCCACCTGGTAATGTCAGGAAGTGTGATCTTTTTTCCTGCCTTCAGGCATGCGTTCAGGCAGTCCGCCCCCTTGGTTTCCATGGCAATGATGGGTACATCAGCCCAGTCCACCTCTTTCAGGCCATCCACCACACCCAACAGCAGACCACCTCCCGCAACTGACAGAATGATGGCCCCTGGTTTACAAGGCATGGACTTTTTAATCTCCTTGATGAGGCTGGTGTGACCTTCCCTAGAAGAAAGAACAGAAAGACCAACTATGTCATACCTCTATCAGGAGTTCAAGGCATTACAATGAGATAACAAGAGACATACAACAGGCACTGGGCCAACAAGCATGTATTTATATTTCAAAAGACCGTCTGTGGGTGGGAAAGAACACTGTGGCCCGCCTTACAACAACTTAATTTCGACGAATTTTGAAATTATGAGATCTGCAGGAACTGTGTGGAACTGTTTACTTTCACCCATATATTTCAGTCGCTAAAAATATCCGACATCTCCAGGGCAAAAATAGAATTACCTGAGGAATAGGACCCGAAATAATCAGTTCCCCAGGTAATTTCTTATTTCTTAGTGGGCCGTCAGGATCCACCTCTTAATGGACTGGACTTTCCCCACCCTGGGAGTGGTTTGTTCCCACAGTGTTAGTAACATCCAGGGGTGGGGACATTTTCCCATTTTTCAAGCCACTAGTAATGAGGCCTGAGACGTTTCACTTATTGATAACTCCATCTCAGAAACAAGTGTACCATAGTATCACTCCAAATGTGTTCCATTTGCGGGTTCTCGTGGGATATATCCACGCAGGTCAGGCTAACACAACAATATTTTCAATGTAGTCATTGAAGATAGAAGTCATGCTGGCATTCACACCATATTTAATGTACTAACAGTAGGGCTTAATTTGAGCCGGTGGTTTCCGGTGCTCGGCACCGGCTCTTAATTGTGAACTCCAGCGCTGTGACAGTCTGCCACAAGGTGGCACTGTCTGGCTAATTTAGAGATGACCACAACAACAGTTAATTATTAATTCAAGAAACATTTAAAAATACTATTACCTGCCGCCCAAGTCATTCGTATTGCTTTGGGGGGCCTGAAATACTCCAAATTGTCACACTTGTAGGAGTGTGATGGTTAGTGTTTGTCCTGTTACTATCATTGGCAGCATGGCAAGGGTGATGTGTGGTGCAAGCTGCAGTGGCCTCATGACTAGAGCCCTGGCACTTATGTTAAGCATTGGTAACAGGCATATGAAGACTGACAGACAATAACAAGACGTGTGATGCATTATCTTGCAACAGCAAAAGGCAGAAACTCGCATTCCGCAATTGATGAAGGAGAGAAAATAAATTATAGATAAGGCCTATCCCCTGTCAAAATATAACAGACATAGCATTGAAGGCGGATGAACTATACCACAACTTCCACTTAAAAAGTGTATTTTTCCTGTGATTGGATTGCTGAGAGGGCTATTTATTTAAATACTTGCACATGAACTGATGAGGGTGCATTCAAAACTCCCCACTAAAGCTTCGAATACATAGCAAGGTTCATGTTCGCGCTATATAAAACCTTCAAAATAAATAAAATAAATAGTGCTCGCAGAGCCAGGTACAAGAAAAGGTGCAATGGAGATCAGCAATTATTCGCAAAAAAATATTAAGAATATGTTGGAAGCGGGGGCTTTGAAGTCCAACAAGGTGGACACTATCGCAGGGCACCTCTTCACAGTACCTTAAGAAGCATGCGTTATAGTGAGGTGTTTTTAAGGGGACTGTTCGCCTGATTATCATTTGGCAATATTCCACCGATTTGGCCTACACTAGATTTATTTTTATGGCCTTGCCCATTCCATACATTGCCAGGCTGATGCTTAATTTTGCAATCGGTCGTAATGCATGAAACATTTATAGGTAAGGGATGTAATTATGTTTTTTAATTCCACCCAGAGAGAGAGGGAGAGAGGATGGATTTCTGAGTTGGAGGATAGATTCTAGAGTTACATCTGTCTATAAACTGCTTGTTACGGTTTGAATTGTGCTCTTTGGTTCCTAAAATGTGCCGACTAAACAAAGAAAGCAACGTTTCCTTATTTTTTTATGTCCTTCAATTTTCTTGACAGCATTGCACATGCCACTTTAGGAGAAGCTCCAAATTCTGCAAGCTCATATTTCTGTTAAAAGACTTTGGACCTTATGTACCAGTGAAATGTAGGTGCATTCATCCTCATTCCTCCAGGTGTGTTCTTTTTCCTACTGGTTGATGCATTAATCTCCTACACCCACACACTCATCATGCCACACATCTCCTCCGTTGTGGAGCAGAACACAGAGATGCAAAGATGCAGGCACCCAACACTCTGCACACCTGCTTACCTAGGTAGAAGGTAGTCACAGGTGTGCCATGCACTCACTGAGCAGGGGGTGGTAACTCAAAGGGTAAAACCAGGACCACTTAGTCCAGCATCTGCAGCATGTTTTGCAGATTTTACCAAAATTTGTTTCAAGCAAAAATCGGTCAAAATATACTATTTTAATCACGAAACCTGTGGTGCAGCACAGTGGCAGACACTTTGCAAAGGTTAACTAGTCACCTTTCAGTTGCATATTGCTGTGCTCAGATGTTAAACAGGTACTAATGGTGAAACTGTTGCCCAGACATTATTAGTCCACCCATTTGATGGACTGGCATCAGCTTTTCTCTGCATCATTAAAACATACTTACAAGTTCATATGTAATTCAGAGTGGAAATAATGAATCGTTCTTTGTAGTGAAGATGTTTTGATTCATTAACTTGGAGTGCCTTCAAAATCCCAGATGAAGCAGCTTTACTCAGAATTTTAACAACAATAAAATCCTCCAACCATTTCAAAGATCCTCTGCCCGCCAAGTTCATCAAACAGCTGAGCCCTTCCATACTCCATCTCCGAACGAAGATTGTCAATGCATCTCTCTCTCAGAGATTGTTTCCTGATTGCTTAAAGATAGAACAGATTACCCCTATTCCAAAAATAATGAATGCAGACCTATCTGACCTCGATAATTGCCGCCCAATCACCAACATCCTGACACTAGCAGAACTATTGTAGAAATACGTGCACCTACAAATCTGCAACCACATTGAGCAATTTCAACTCCCAGATCATCATCAATCTGAATTCAAAACCAGTCATAGCACTGAAACGGCTCTAACACACGTTGTCGATGACGCCCTGAGAATGCTAGATCAGAACAAACCCTGCCTACCTATACTACTTGATCTCTCCTCTGCTTTCGATACAGTCAAACATGATAATATGATTGACCTTCTTGAGAAGAGTATGGGGCTATCTGGTCCCGTCTTAAACTGGTTTGCCTCGTTCATTCATAGTAGAGCACAAAGAATCAAAGTCATTCAAATCCTATCTGACACCACACCAGTCACAATAGTAGTTCCTGAAGGATCTACGCTCTCATCCACCTTATTTAACTTACTTATGTAACCTCTTACTGAACTTCTAAAGCTCTCAAACATTCACTACCACATATACGCCGATGATACACAATTGTATCTGACAATTTCCTCACTCAAAGACATCAAACTACTCAACTGGACCCTACTGAAAACACAACAATGGATGACCCTCAATCACCTCATGCTTAACACGCTAAAAACTGAATTCCTCCTGATCGCCCCTCACAATCTCTCTGCTCCCATAGAAGAATGGCTCAAACAACTCACTGCACTCAACTGAGTCCCACACGTGATCGATTCCACTAGATCTCTAGGTATAACACTGGACAAATACCTGAATATGCAAGATAATATCAGTGCCACCACCAGGGGAGCCAATTTCCAACTAAATATACTGAGGAAAATCCAACCTTTCTTGCCCCCTGATGACTTTCAATTAGCTGTCCAATCCCTGGTCATCTCCCATTTAGATTACGGGAGCGCACTCTGGCAGGCCTTACCAAAGTAAGAATGGCCCCACTACGGGCCTCTTTGAACTCTGCTGCTAGGCTCATCACAGGATCCAGGAGAGTCAACCAAATTACCCTGACCTCAAGCATCTAAAATGGCTTCAGTTTGAAGCCAGAATCTAGTTGATGATAGCTTGTATGACTCATAAGGCCATTCACCACTACACGCCCGTCTACCTGGCCAAAACACTTGAACTATCTGCTGGTAGTCGCTCCTCAAGAGGCTCTAACTTGCTGCTGCTGAAGCTATAGAAGTTCTACAAAAAGAAGACTTACAACCCCTCCTTCTCTGGTCTAGCCCCAAGAATATGGAACGCACTGCCCCCAGACATTAGGGCAAACCCCTCCTCTACCTTCTTCAAAAAAGAAATAAGAAAGCTTCTATTGAATGGATTCCTCCACTATTTATCTTTAGTCACTCATCTCAATCATTTTAATGTAGACTCATCTGGATCATTGATCCACCAAGCCGTTGTTGTATACTGTATCTGTTTCTGTGTTTTGCAGTGCTCACTACATTTCCTTCCCTGCATTTTCCCTGGTATGTATGACCTGACTGCTATATGTACAGCGCTTTGATACCCGGAAAGGTAATGTTCGCACTTTATAAAACTCAGCAAATAAATAAATAAAAAATAAAATTTGGGCAATTAGTGTCACAGCAGAGACTATGTTATCCAAGCAGCAGTTATTTAGCACTCAAATTATGCATTGACTTGAATCTTACAGTGCCTGCTAGGAAGATGCTTATGTTATACATCTGTAATATGCAATTCTGTTTGGCAGGATTTTTTTATGGAAAGATGTTCTTCGAAAGACACAGGCCTGGACACAGAGTAAACCCAAACTGAAAAGCAGCTCTAAAACAGGACTGGGGTAGGTAGAATTAATGAGCTACAGCTTTTATTACAAACGTTAGTAGAGTTAAGACCTCTGCCAGCAACCACTATACATATCACTGAGATGGGTGTAGCTAAGAAAGAGATGTGCAACTAACAATCACTAGGCTTGAATACTTGCCACAGATCCGCATGGGCAAGGGAAAAGCACTCCAAAATCACTTTGCACATATGTTTACTAATGATGGGGATGGCCTTGGAAAGACATACACCTAGCAATCACCATACTTCTACATACCATAAAGGTTAGAGAGACAGGCATACATTTAGCAACCTCTCTACACGTCTTTTTACCAAAATGAGGGGCTCAAGCAAGATACATCCACAGAACACTCACTCTACTCACATGTCCTTAGGAGAAACTGATGGACATGGGCGGGTGAATAACATAATGTAATAAAGAAATCCTTGCCATACGATGCAGAAATGTGTTTATTATCACCACTTTACCAGTGCAGCCTCTCTTAGCAGAAACAAACACAAACTCCAATCACCAAGATCCCCAGGTTGAGCCCCAGCGCTCCATGTTTCAACTCACAGTCCAATCTAGCACGGGTATGACACCTATTTCCCATTATAAAATCTATCAAAGAACATGTTAAATAAATGAAAGAGAAGAAGGAGAGAACAAAAATAAAACACAACGAAAATTAAAGACTAGTTACACAAGCAGAAGCAAAGGAGAAAAGGAGAGTTGTATGAAGGTGCAAGAACCTTGCTTAATTTGTGAAAAGTGCCAGGGCTCTGGTCAGGAGGCCACTGCAGCTTGCACCACACATTGCCCCTGCTATGCTGCCAATGATAGCAACAATACAACTAATAACTATCACACTCCTACAAGTGTGACAATTCGGACTATTTCAGGCCTCCAAAGCTATAAGAATGGCTTGGGCGGCAGGTAATAGTAATGTTTAATGGATATTGAATTCATAATTAACTATTGTGGTCTTCTCTAAATCAGCCAGACAGTGCCACCTTGTGGCAGCATGTCTGGCAAGCTCTGGTGCTAACAAGTAAGTGCTGGTGCTGAGCACCGGAAACCACCGGCTCAAATTAAGCACTGCCTTGGGTGTCTCCAACACAGCTGTACACACAGTTTACTCTCCGCACATACAATTTGCCCAACCTCTTCTCTCTTTTCTCCCACAAACACCACAACCAGAAATCTTCTCTCTAGTTTCACTATCTTCTTTCACCGTCAAACTCCTAATCGTGGATTAGTCACTGCAGGCCACCAAAGCCCTATTTTTAGGTCTCGGCCTGCACCAGCGCTTGCGCTGGTCTGGCCGAGAGTTTTAGTAAGCGGGTTTTGGAAGTGCAAACACTGGCTTTCGGCTGGCGACCAGCTTGAGTTCACGATGGCGTGCACGCGCAGCTGGCATCTGGGTTTCCTATCTCTTCCTCATTTCCTCGTCATGGCTCATTAACTCTCTGGACTCTGATGTTTCAATCGCAGCAGCAGCTCACATTACCAACTGCCCTGGACTATAGTCACATGAAAAACAACAGCGATAAGCATTGAAATGCAAGCTTTTTTTTGTCTAGTTAGAAATATTGCTTCGGTGGGTTGATTTCACCTTATATCGCTATTTGTTTTATATTGGGAGTCACAGCCTAATTACCAGTATTTTTGTCTCTCACTGTTTTAAAAAAATATTTATTCGCGCAAAGCACAAAGCTATATTTAAGGTTACTTTTTCCGCGTCACTTCTTCACTCTATTTAAACTCCACACCCCCACTCTTATTGTCTCTCTCCTTCTCTCTCTCTCCCCTCTCTAATTCTCTCTCTACTTAATTAACTCTCCCCCTCTCTATCTTTTTTTAGCCTTTCATTCTCTCTCACCCCTTTATCTGTTTCTCTTTCAAACTCCTTCATTCACTCTCTCTCCCTTCTTTCTCTCTCTCTATCCCGCTCCACTCTTTATTCTATGTACACCCTTTCTCTCTCTTTCTCTCTCACCACCCTCTCTAATTGGGCATTATATCTTCACTCTATCTCTCACTCGGCAACACCACAGCATCACTCAGCGCAACCACAGCATCAATCAGAGCCAGCACAGCATCAATCAGAGCCAGCACAGCATCACTCATCACCAACACAACATCTCTCAACGCCATCACAGCATCACTCAACGCCATCACAGCATCACTCAACGCCATCACAGCATCACTCAACGCCATCACAGCATCACTCAACGCCATCACAGCATCACTCAGCACAACCACAGCATTACTCAGCACAACCACAGCATCACTTAGCACCACAACAGCATCACTCAGCGCCACCACAACATCACTCCGCGCCACCACAGCATCACTCAGCACCACCATAGCTTTACTCAGCGACACCACATCATCACTCAGGGCCAACACTGCATCACTCAGCACCACCACAGGATGACTCAGCACCACCACAGCATCGCTCAGCACCACCACAGCATCGCTCAGCGCCACCACAGCATCGCTCAGCGCCACCACAGCATCGCTCAGCGACACCACAGCATCGCTCAGCGCCACCACAGCATCGCTCAGCGCCGCCACAGCATCGCTCAGCGCCGCCAAAGCATCGCTCAGCACCGCCACTGCATCGCTCAGAACCGCCACAGCATCGCTCAGCACCGCCACAGCATCGCTCAGCACCGCCACCACAGCATCGCTCAGGGCCACCACAGCATCACTCAGCGCCGCAAAAGCATCACTCAGCGCCGCCACAGCATCACTCAGCGCCGCCACAGCATCACTCAGCGCAAAGACAATATCACTCAGCACCACCACAGCATCACTCAGCGCCAAGACAATATCACTCAGCACCACCACAGCATCACTCAGCACCACAGCAGTATCACTCAGCAACACCTGAGTATCATTCAGCATCATCTCAGCATCGTCTCCGCAACAGTCACCACCACCACCACTACCACCTCAGCATCACTCAGCACCACCTCAGCCTGCTCTCGGAATCTGGCATCTGTTGATTCTCCCCTAGCGTCTGGCCGCTGCTAGTGTTATAATACAGGTACTAGTTCCCAACCTTCACCCTCCGATTGTATATGCCCCCTCAAAAAAAAAAAAGCTTTAACAAACAACCATTGCCAGCATTGCAAGAACAAAAGAAAACTGAGGAATTTTTTTATTGTAAATACTTTTTTTAATATGGTCGTTCAGTTTTACATAATGCCTTCTTGGTCATATATAAAGTAACAAAAATGCTTCTGACACTTTTTTATTATAACTTTTCAGCATGCCGCACAGCAGCCACACTTCTCTACAGCACAGCTTGAAGACATTGGCAAAGTCAATAGCTCTGGCTAAACACTTATAAGGCCCCAAAGGCGAGACCTATTGGCTATGCCAATGCTTGTTAGTAGTGGCTGCTATCTGACGAAAGTGGTGGGGCAGTGCGGGGGGACACACAATAACAATAAATAAAATTATAAAAGAACTTACTTGCAGCTCGCTGCTCACTGCCTCGCCACCTAGGTGCTCTTCTGCTGCTATGCACAAGCTCCAAGACTCCCCTACGGCCAATCCAGACACGGCTCTCATGTTGGTAATACCTGCATGAGAGAAGCCCCGGGATTGGCCTGAGAGGGCTGAATTTGCACTCCCAGAAAGACTGGAAGCCTGTGCCTCCTATTCTCTCCACCCGTCAACTCAACTCGGGATGCAGAGATCTCAGTGTGCATGTCGATTTGGCCGTCCTAAGACAGCCGGCCAAACGGACAAGGGCACTTGCAGCAGTGCCCACTACACCTCCTTCAGTACTCTCGTCATGATGGCCCCGCCCCTAACACTTGGCTGCTGGAAAAAAAATTTACAATAAATAGTTTTATTATCAATTTATTTTATGTGTTTGCAGCTGCTGGCAAGGGAGTGACACTCCTCTGCCCCTGCCTATGTTCCTAGCAATTTTACAGAACATTTTCTGCCACCCCTCCACAGTGCCTGCTCACACTCTTCCAACAAGTTTGCTCCTGTCCACCTACTATTACGTCACGTTACTGTTTCACAACTGCCTGCCCTTTTACGATCTTTCTCCCCAACTCTGGGGCATATTTACAATGAAATGGTGCAGCGCTGCAAGCAATTTAGCTGCGCCGAGGTGCATCATTTAAAAAATGCAGGGATGCACTATATTAACAAGAATACGGTGCACCCCTGTGCTGTCTCATGTGCCGGTGCTACAAAAACTGGCTATCGTAGGCACCCTTTCACCAAGGTGCAAGGGTGCCAGCGTTGCAGGGATGATTGTGTGTGTTTGTTCAGGAAGGCACATCTTCCTGCACAAAAACAATCCCTAATGGTGGTTTGCTCCTTCTATGTGTGCTGCAGATTGCAGGACACATACAAAGAGCAAAAAACTAGGAGAAATAAAAGTATTTATCCTCGTTGCGCCACATTAACGCCTCCTTTTGAAAGGTGCTAGTTTTTGGAGCTGCCTCGGATTTACAGATCCTTGTAAATCTGGGACAGTGTCAAAAAGCAATGGGTGTTGCCTGGGAACGCCCACAGCAACACCCATTGAATGCCACTTTGCTGCAGAAAACTGCGTCAAGGAGGACCATATTTACAAGGTGGCGCTAAGTCAAGCAAAGTGGCTTAGCGCCGCCTTGTAAATATGGAGCAGGGCACTGCAGCAGCGGACCATCGGAAAAAGTGGTGTCCGGTGGCGCAATGCACGTGTAAATATGCCCCTATGATTCAACCAACAGTGAGTGCTTTACACACCATTTAGGACCCCACTACAAGTCTCAAGATGAACTCAGTTTGTGGCAAATGAATCATTTCAGCATGGCATACATTCTTATCGAACTAAATGTAAACAAGGACTTTGAGCTCCCCAGAAAAGTCTGCACATGTCTGCCAAATTCAACCATACAAAAGAGGGATCCTGGGTCCATCCATCATCCTCCTTGTCAGGCTCAAGTGGCACACCCCCTCATTTACTTCATCCTCTTCAGTAAAACCCTCTTCTTCTTGTATAGATGTAGCATAAAACTTTCCATTGCTCTTCTCCTTCCCCTCCTGAAGCACAGAAGCAACACTCCCACTCCCTCTTATCTTCATATGCCTCCTTTTCTGGCACACACCAGGACTAACTACCCATCCTTCCTATATTGTTTCCCTTTCCACAGCAGGGCAAAACTAGAACTCTGCAATGTGGCCATGACACTCATCTGAATCATTGAGCTCCAGTGGACATGCACATACCCTCTTGGCCGCTGCAGCCATCCTTTTCAGGTGACTCTCCTCTTCACCTTTTTTACTGCTGCATTGTTTCCAGTAATCGGTTTAGCTACAATGCACATTGTCCTTTTTATTGCCTTCATTAATCTCTTTAACTCAATCCTGTGACTGTTACGGTATTGCATTTGACACAGTTTCCTAAGCATCAAGCCATCGCCTAGGGCCTCATCATGAGTGCTCCAGTCATCCTACCTGGGCTGATCATGGGAGATACAAGATCCACAGGAACACTGAGGGTCCAGTGATTTCTACCAGGGAACTTCACCTGATGGGAGCAGATGAAAGGTCAGGAAGACATTTTGGGGAGAAATGGCAAACTCATGCAAGAATGGGTGCAGAAGTCCTAATTTCTGCATGACATGCCCGAAAGACATGTAATGAAGAGTATTTTTGCTCTTTGGAAATACCACTGCCCAAGGTATTGTTAATTCTGAGGGGTGGGACATTTCACGGCCCACTCATAATCGGACTCTTAAGAGCATGGGGCATATTATCAAGAACGGCGTTAAAAATTATCGCCGGTTTAGCGGCAGAAAACTGCCGCTAAAGCGGCGATAATGGGCTTGATAATATGCCCTGGAGAATTCCAATAGAAGTCCATGTTCTGGTGTGAACATGGGCTTCTATTGGAATTCTCCAGGGCATATTATCAAGCCCATTATCGCCGCTTTAGCGGCAGTTTTCTGCCGCTAAACCGGCGATAATTTTAACGCCGTTCTTGATAATATGCCCCCATGTTTCTTACCTGCATTCAGCCTATTGTTCCTATATCTGTGGAAACTCTTCTTTCCACTCAACCCATGGAAGAAGCACCTCTCCATGTCTTTTCAGAAACCTCTGTGGAAGATCCATGACACTTGCCAATTAGCAAAGAGGCCAGCACCAAACTGTGCGTGTGAAGATCCCTGCTTCCAGACCCCGACAGCACAGAATTACTCACAGGGATGAAGATCACCTGAAACAAGTTCACAGTCCTGTCTTAGGCCTTCAGAAGTAATGTCCTCCAGAAATGACCTCATGAAATGTCCTCCAGAAATGACCTCATGAAATGTCCTCCAGAAATGACCCCCAGGCCTTCAGAAGAAATTACCTCAGAAAGCATTGTCCTGTGTGTGCCAATAAGAAATGAGAACAGGATTGTTTGATGGAAGAGTGGCAAAAGGAGTGCAGCAGTTCCTGCTGCAGTTTGAAAACAAGCAGTGGGGCTCAGCAACAGCTCGTTGCAAAATAAAATATTAAAGTAAAACAACAGAGATGCAGGACAGATGCTGATTGCTACTACTCCACCAGCAGAACTTGGCCTAACAGCAACAGACACCAAATGTGGACACACTCTCGCAATATCAGAGATCTGTCTCATCATTTAAAGGCAAATCACCCATAAATTACTTTACACACCTGCCCAATGGAGGCAGGCGTGATCAGGAACGTAAAATACATTAAACATTCACTGTATACATTCCAGGAGCAGAGATGGGCATGGTCGATAGAGAAAATTGCTTCTAGCAGTGACTTTTGGCTTCTCCCTGCCAACCCAAAGGATGGGTAGCCTAGAGGCGGGCACTCAAAACTCTCTGTAGGCAAGTCCTGACACAAGTAAGGATGGGTAAACAGTGAAACATACTCAAATTTGCTCTAGACTTCTCATTTCTCTTAACAAGAGATGGTCAGTGGAGAAACATTTGCTAAATATGACCTCTAGGCATTTCCTTAACATGCTATGGCATACGCAAGGGAGAGATTAACAGTAAACTCTCGAAGTAGATGACAAAGTAGGGAATGATCATGGGCAAGACATTCACTCAACATCACTGAAGAGATCTTCTTTTAAGAGTGGGATTGTTCTAAGGAGACTCAGGTTATCTTCTTACCAGATAAGAGGATGGTCGAAGGGAGACACATACACCCAGCCCTTGCTTTTGGCTAACTCCAGCGCTTGGTCATTGGCATCATCCCATACCTAGGAGTAAGATGAAAGAGTGTGGTAAATACAGTGCATCCACCCCATCGTTCTGATCCCTGGAGGGATAGCCCAGAACTGAAACCAGGGACCCAAAGCCAGTAAGTGAGGTCAGGGGCTCAAACCTGCACACCAGGTAAAGGGATGCCAGTCCAAAATAATGAGCATTGCCATCACTATGAATGCCCACGACTGCATTAAATAGAGGTTCTGTGGGTTCTAATTAAAGTGCACTGGAAGAGCTATTTAGGGTAATGATAATGGTAAAACAGGTCCTACAACAGGGTAATGGTAATGCTAAGACAAGTCATACTACTGGGTAATGGTAATGGTAAAACAGGTCATGCTTGTTAATACTGGGGGGATCCTCTTGTCTGTATATTTTAGCATTCGCGAAACCATCTTGTAATCTGGACGCTATTTTGTATTATAATCAAAACTGCTGCTTGGTTATTTTCGAGAAAACGGTCCTTGGTAAGTTTCGTTTCCCAAGGTTGAGCTTTTCTGTCTGTAATTGCAAGTGTCCTCGTTAGTGCATGCCTTTCTTGTTAGATGGAGTCCTTCTCCCACCTGTCTGGTAGGGAGGATAGGCCAGAAGACCTTGGGCAGTAGATAGCCTGTGCCCGGCTGCAGAATCAAAACTTATGCTCTGTACCCCCATTGTATTACGACACCTGCTAGTGTTTTTCCATAGTAGGCGAGCCTTTGTGGACTTCGCAACGTACATAATGTAATTGTATGCTTACGGGGTCCAGTCCCTCGACAGCCATCCCAGGAGGCTGGTCAAACTGGGCTCCGCTGCAGTGTAATATCAATAAATAATCTGGTTTGTATTCTCTACTGTCTGACCGACTCTTCATTTGTAGGAAGGCAGAGAAGGTGGGCGTGGGTGACCCGGGTGGCCCTTTTCGGGTCACTTCCTTCAGTTGGCGCCCGAACAGGGACTCCATCGGGCTGACCCATCTCACCCGGAACCAGGTGTGAAGGACGGGGCCGCGTAACGTCGGATGGGCGGATCGGGGATCCCCACACGATAGAGCTTAGTTCTCGCAGCTGCTCCGCCTGTTTGATCGGGCGGTGCCTCGCCCAGCGGTCATCCCGGCTGGGGTCCGGAAAGGCGAAACCCTTGGATCTGACCATTTGGTCCAAAGAGTCGGCAGTGGAGAATAAATTTGTTTGACCTGTGTGCACCAGGTGAGCTTGTTTGGTTCTTTGTTGTTATGACATTTGTTTGGTGGGTACTTTGGTTGGTCTAGGAATTAGTTTTAGACAAGCGCTTGCATTTGATTTTTAATATCTTTTTTAAAAATGGTACCATTTTGTTAATTTGTGATTGATGCAATCCGCGGAAGAGACTTTTGGTAAAGGCATGAGTGCATTTTAGTGTAATTGTGTGGTGAATGTGTTTCTTTGTGTGAACAGAATGCCCTGTTGGAGTAATTTGTGTTGTGTGAGATGTCGTTGTTGTTCTGCTGATGCTCGATTGGAGGAAAGACAGCCCGCACCAGCGGAGGGTACTCCAAATTATGACATGTATGTCAAATACGGTCTTGGTCCTATTATATTTAGTACATTATGGCACAAATATACCAGAGACAATGCTGAATTGCAGTGGCCGTTAACGGGCACCTTTGATGAACAGAAATTGAATTATTTGGAGGAAAAATTGTTCACTAAACGTAGCAGGCATTCGATGTTTGATTATCTTCAGGTGTGGCGAAAGGAAGCTAAACAGAGACGGCTGAGGGCGGAAAGGGAGGCACGGAGGGAGAGAACACAGACACTGACTCAGAAAGCAGTGGCGCATGATAAAGAGAAAGTGGAGAAGGGTATAGAATGTGCCGATAGGAGGTTTCGATTGCAATGTGATAAGTCTTATGTTGCTAGAGAAGAGGCAGACACTTTTATGGAAGAATTATTGGAAGACAGGCCGCCTCCCCCTTATGCCCCGCATAGAATATATCCTGTCGTCCCACAGCCCTGGTCATCTGCCTCTGCCCCCCCTGTTCCTGCTGTTTGTGGTATTGATCAAAGTGCTTTGGTTCCGGCATCACTAGCTTCTTCTTTGGCTCCGTTCCCCACAGTCGATGTGACTGCTAGTCTTCCTGTCACTCCTGTTGTTACGGCGTCACTTTCTCCTTCACAGACACTTACTACTCAGCCGATGTTGACCTTGGTGTCCCCTTCTTCGATTACTGTGTTGTCCCCTCTTCTCACTTCTACCCCCTTGTTAAATGTCGAGACACTGGTGCGTGGCCACGACGATGGGGATGGGTTAGTTGCAAAGGAGCGATTAGGACGGGTGTTGATTCGGTCTGATGTGGGAGATATGGAGAAAAATATGGTGGCCAATCAGGCTGCCCAGTGGGCCCGTAATCCTATTTATGGTGTTGAAGATGTATGGAGTGTGCTAAAGGATTATGAGCCATTTGTCCAGCATCATGCCCTTAAATTCATGTCGGCAACTTTGATTGGACTATGGGAACAGTGTTTTAAAGGTGTTGCACCCCAGGCTGTTTATGATATTAGGGACCAGGTGTATGCCACAGGCATGGCTCCCAATTAGGTTTTTGCTAGTGTTACCACATTGATTGGATATCGAGGTAGATTGCATCAGAAATCCCCGACGACAATATCTCAGTTCCCGATGAGGGAAGTTCACCCCATTTTCCACCCGGAGATACCAGAGCTACGTGATCAGCACGATCAGGTGACTAGGCAACGAGTAGAGGCCCGTTTTCAAGAACAATGGGTTTATACTCCATGGAAGAGGAGTGAAGTCCTCGCAATTAAGGCTCAGTTACCCGACCCCAGAAAAAATCCTACTGCTTACTATAAAGAATTGACAGAGGCTGCTACATCAACGGTAATGACGTTGGCAGATATTTAAATGTTTTTTGGCATGTTGGTACCAGTGGATATCTGGCGACAGGTGCATACTCAGAACCATGCCCTAGAATTGGGTGGTACTTGGGACGAGATTAGGATGTGGGATAAGGAGAGGAAGCCTGGTGAAAAGCCCAAGGCTGAGATCTTGGCTTTGCCAGACCGCATTATTACCTATATGCACTCTCTTATTCCACCTCGGAAGGTGTACTGGGATAAGCTGGCTGCATGTGATCAGAAGAAAGATGAAAGTGTGTCTGATTTCTTTACTAGGTTTGAAGGCGTGTTCTCGGATTTTAGTGGCCAGGATTTGTCTTTGGAAGGGGTATCCGATTGTTTGTTAACAGGTTTGTCACAAATTTGCTCCCAGAGATTGCAACACGGTTGTAGGCTGCTGAGAGCACGTGAACTACTTCTACCCCTTCAGTGATATTGAGTATGGCTCAGTATTATGAGCATAGAGAGAACGAGGAGAAAGAGAAGGTGGAAAAGAAGACGAAGGAGTTGAAGACTAAGGTACTGATGCAGCAGGCATCCAGGGGGCAGGGACGGGGTCGAGGTATTGGACCGACCAGGCAGCTTCCTCGTACGAGCCAAAATGCTGTACCTGTGGGCCCAAATCAATGTGCGTATTGCAAGGAGTAAGGGCACTGGTGCAGCGAGTGCCCAGTTTTTCTGCAAAAGGTTGCGGCTCCTAGAGGACGGGGGAGAGAGGGCGAGGACGGGGAGCATGCAATCAGGGTGGAGATCAGGCTACTGGGACATCATTGGGCCATTCTGATCAGAATTACTTTGATGACGTTCGGGGACGACAGTATTATCATGATGATTATGATTTGGATGAGGTGACGGGGATGTCTTACAGCTAGGACAGCCAGGGACAGGGTAAGGGACCAGTTCCGATACCTGTAGATCAGCATGGACCTTATATTAGTGTGGATTTGCAGGGCTCGGAAAAGAAATTTTTGGTGGATACAGGAGCAATGAATAGTTCTGTTTCGAGGTCAATCGTCCCTGGGTCAGCCCTGCCTAGCCATAACAATGTTTCGGTTGGTTTTTCTGGTGCTGGTAGTAAGCCACATCTCCAAACCCCTTGCTTTGACTATAGGCCCCTTCGCCGTTGATTCGCGGTTTTTACTAACATCCAATTGTGGAGAGAACCTGTTGGGATTAGATCTGTTGAAGAAGTTACACGCTACTATTTACTGTTCTCCGGATGGCGTCCATATGACAATGGGTCCGAGTGTGGTTAGTACTACGCAATGTTTGTCTAAAGATGCCCTCCTCCCAGTTGAGTTTAAGGATGTCCCATCTACGTTGTGGGCTACAAGTGACACAGATGAAGGACTTTTGCAAATACCTCCAATTTCTATTCAGGTTAAAGAAAATGCAATATTGCCTCATATCCCTCAGTATAAAATTTTGCACGCAGGAAAACCGGCGTTGTTGTGCATAATACAAGATTTGATTAGGTCAGGAGTTGTAGAGGAGACAGCGGCGAATGTGTGCAATAGTCCCATCCTTCCTGTTCTCAAGAGGCCACCTTCAGGTTCTTCTGATGATAATTGCTGATGTTTATCGTTTTGTGATTGATCTGCGCGAAGTTAATACAATTGTGGTCCCTCAGTTCCCTGTGGTCCCTGGCATTACTGCTCTTTTGACTATGATTCTTTCTTCTGCTAAATTCTTTTCTGTTATTGATTTAAAAAATGCCTTCTTTAGCATCCTTGTTCATTCAAATAGCAGGCACCTTTTCGGGTTCTCCCTGGCAGGTCGTAGTTTTAGATTTTGTCGAGTTCCTCAGGGGTACACTAATAGTCCTAACATATATAGCCAGGCTTTGAAGGGTCAATTGGACTCCCTCACCCTTCCCCCAGGTAATGTATTGCTACAGTATGTGGACGATCTTTTGATTGCATCCGATACTGAAGAAGGATGTAAAGCAGCTACAGTAAAATTGTTGCTGCATTTGGCTCAACATGGACACAAGTTGTCCCTTTCCAAATTTCAATATTGTCGACAGGAGGTCACCTATTTAGGTCACCTACTGTCGAAGGAGGGTCGGAAACTAACTCCTGAGCATATTAATGCCGTAATTAACATGCCTGTTCCAAAGACCCAAAGGGATGTACGAGCCCTCATTGGTATCACTTCCTATTGTCGTCATTGGATACCCAATTTTGCTTTATTAACGAAGCCCCTGCTATATCTAACCACAAAAGATGTGCATGAACCTTTGCCTTGGACGCCTGAATGTCAACAAGCTTTTGAGCAATTGAAGGTTGCGCTTTGTTCAGCTCCTGTGCTTGGCACACCTGATTACAACAAGCCGTTTGTGTTATATGTACACGAGTCGGCCGGTTGTGCGCTTTCTGTCTTAACACAGGCCTTTGGAGGTAAGCAGAGGCCGTGTGCGTACTTTTCTGCTATGCTTGATCCCGTCGCGAAAGCCCTCCCGAGCTTTTTAAGAGCGACCGCGGCTGTGGCCGTCTCTATTCGACAATCGGCAGGGCTTGTTCTTGATACTGATCTCACAGTTATGGTACCTCATGCTGTGGATACGCTTTTGAACAGAACAAAGACACAGCACCTTACCAGTGCACGTCTGACTGGCTATGAGCTAACCCTTTTTGCACCACATATTACGATTAAAAGATGTGCCACTCTGAACCCTGCCCCGTTACTACCCCTCCCTTCGGAGAGTGAGGAAATAGACATACATGATTGTATGTTTCGGACGGAAGAGGAGACGAAGGGACGGGTAGACTTGACTGATGTTCCCTTATCTGACCCCCAAAGGGAACTATATGTCGATGGTTCTTGTTTTAAATTACCAGATGGCACCACAACTGCTGCTTATGCAATCACAACACTGCACACGATAGTTGAGACATCACGAGTTCCCTATCAATCGGCCCAAGTTGCAGAGCTGGTAGCTCTACTTCGAGCCTCCGAGTTGAGTCAGGGATTGGTGGTTAATATTTATACTGATAGTCAGTATGCCTTTTGAGTCGCTCATAATTTTGGGCGGCTCTGGGCCGAGAGAGGATTTCTCACTTCCCATGGTTCGAAAATTCAGCATGACCCTTTGATAAATAGACTTTTGTCGGCTTTGACTCTGCCCAAGAAACTGGCAATAGTGAAGTGTAGTACTCACAAAGCAATTACTGATGAGGTGGGCAGGGGAAATGCATTTGCAGATCAAACAGCTAAGGAGATGGCCTGATCTAAGATGAAGAAGATGTTTGTAGCAGGTCCTGCTAGATGGGTGCCAGAAGTTACGATGTTTGAGGACACACTAGATAACGTGAAGGAAATACAGAGCGAGGTGACGGTTGAGGAATTAGCAATATGGCAGGAAAGTACAGCGCAATTGGATGATGATGGGTGCTGGATAGACAAGTCGGGGAAGCAGAGATGGATGCTGCCAGATGCATATGTTCTTCCCGTAGTTACTATGGCTCATGGACCAGCTCACATTAGTGCTAAGGGTATCTATAAGTTGCTAGACCCTGTATGGCAGAATGATAATATCCCAAAGATGGCTGCCCATTTAGTAAAACATTGCATGGTTTGCATGATATACAATCCAGGAAAGGGCACTCCTACACCTCCCAGTAATTTTGCACCCCCTTCTTTCCCTTTTGAAGTCCTGCAAATGGACTTCATTGAGATGGAACGGGTGAATAATCTGAAGTATGTGTTAGTGGTGGTCTGTGCATTCAGTAAATGGGTTGAGGCTTATCCTACCAAGGAGAATACAGCTTTGGCAACGGCGAAGGCTCTTTTGAAGGAGTTTTTCCCTCGTTTTGGTTTGTCCCGTTTGATTTGGGAGTGATAACGGCAGCCACTTTAATTTGAAAGTCATCCAGTTGGTGTGCAATGGCCTGCACATTAAGCAAACGTTTCATGCTGCGAATCACCCCCAGTCAGCAGGTTTAGTTGAGAAGTACAAAGATACTCTCAAACTAAAGATGGCCAAAATTCAGGAGAGTACAGGGTTGAAGTGGCCGGATGCTTTACCTTTGGCTTTGCTGTCTGCAAGTGTTTCAGCCCATACTAGAATAGGGTTGTCCCCTATGAGGTTGTTTTTGGTAGGCCCGCTAATGTCTGGGGCATTCCTAGACCCCGCCACTTTTCCGAGATAGATCACCCTTTGTTGATAGATTATTTATGTGAGTTAACTAAAAATTTGCGTTCTATTCATCAGCAGATTCAAGAGGCCTTGCCATCCGCTACAGAGGGACCAGGCCATGACCTTCAGCCCAGAGATTATGTATTGGTTCGCCATTTTCAACGCAAAACCAGTCTGGAGCCCCGGTGGAAGAGGCCTTTCCATATCCTCCTTGCTACCCGTACATCGGTGAAGGTGGACGGTCGGAAAAATTGGATTCACTCAACACACTGCAAGAGGGTGCCACTCCCTCTGCCCTATGATCAATGGAGGCTCGACGGCATTGGGGATTCTGAGACGGAGAAGGTTCCCCGTTTTATTCCTTTCTCCGATGCCAGAATAACATGGGCACCTTCTGAGAAGGAGAGTGATGTAGTCTTGAATGAAGCAGTGCCACCTGAGATTAAGGCTAGCCAAGAGATCCAGTCAGCTGGCCCGTCTGTGTCTGAGTCTGAATCAGTCAATCCCGCTGAAAGTGAGCCTTTGTTTCTTGATCCCTCTGTTCCTGGAGTTGTTAAGTACAATTTGCATCCTCGACGGAGGGACACTGCACCGAAGGAAAAGTCAGGTTAGTAGGGATGGACTTCATGGATGAAGAATAGGGACGATAGAGCAGGGACAGGGAGATTGGTGCACTGTCCGAGAGAGTTTGGGGTGTCTTCCTTGGAGGGAGGGTACCCTATCCTGAGAGAAGTGGATTTTCCTCACAAAGGGCTGCAATCGCGCAGTTCCAACGAGAAGTGCTCAATAGCACCACCGTGGATGAACAATAGGAGCCTGCCAGCGAGGCTCAAAGGAGAAGAAAAAAGGACGCTGGAAAGAAGATTGTTTGTTTGGTTTCATTGAGGCTATATTAATAGTACCTTTTTGTTCTGCTATCATGCATCCTTTTTGTAGGCCAATGATTGATGAAGAACGGCCATTGGGTCTTGGTGTTTTGCCACGATCATCATGGGTCAAACAGCGGAGAGTAATATTCCTTCTTTTTGCATTTCTGCTGATGATTATCTTTTGTGGGGTTCTTTGGGCGTTAGAATATACATGTAACTCGCCTACTCCTGACAATGATATCTTTTCACACCAAGACGGAAGAGAATGCTTTCTAATAATGTTTTTCTATATACTCATAAGAGATTTTTTGGTAATGGTATCGCTTGTTATCCTACTGAATCTGTGACTAGCCTATGGACTGCTTATCCTTTGTCTTTGATAAATTACACGTATTATAAGCCGACAAATTTTGTTGAGGTAAAAGGGGAGTTTGGGTTTGGCTACCCAGGGCCATGCTTGTACCATTGTAAGCCCACAGGAACAGGTTATCCCGGTTGTGACAATAATACGTATTGTGATAACTTCTACTTGGAAGAGCAAAATATTACGTTGGTGGGTTGGCATTATAAAGAAGTGACGGTTCCTCGAAAAGCTGGCTATTACCCTGCTTGTTGCCCCATCATAAATAGTACTGATACCATATTGTATATCAATTGCTCAGGGGTGATCATATCCAAAGAGACATTCCCTTTGAAAGGTTCGAATGGTTCTAACACCATTACAGGTAATTCTCGCTATTCAGCTGTGAACTATGACAGACCGATATATGCCCATCCCGGGTTCTTCTTTTTAACTAATGGAACGTACTCAAATGTTCATAATGGCACCAATGATGTAGCTCTTGGCATGGTGCTGTCCCTGGGGGTCCCTTGTAAATATGCTCACAGACAGGTAAAATGGGTGAAGAGAACACTCACAAAGGAATTTTGCAAAGGAGTAACGGATATTAGAATCAACAGTTACAGTAATGGCATTACTTTTGGTTATATCCTGTCTGCTATTTTCACGTTGGGGGGAATGGCTATGAGTAGGACTGAAAAGGCCCGGGAATATTTTGGCTGTAAATTGCAGATATTGTCTAATACCACAGTAGCAGCATTACGTGACATCACCATTCAATTGGAGAGTATGAGGATCTATTCTGAACAAACTAGATATGCAATTGATTTTATCTTAGCAAAAAATGGTGGTGCATGCGCAGTTATTGGCGATCAGTGCGTAGTGGGAATGACAAATATGGAAAAGAATATCACTAAGCATATCTTGGACATTATTGAGAATGTCAAAGGCATGGAACCAGGTAATTGGAGTTGGTCCCTTTTGGAACATGAGGTTGGCTAATAGAAAAAGCAATATATCTCGTTGCTATATTAATACTTTGCTGTGTCCTTATTCAATGTCTTCCAATGTGCTGCACATATTGTATCTCTGTATTGACTCCAAAGGGAAAGATATTGATTCATGATACCAATGCTGCAATAATGTTACAGAAAGAAATAGATGAAATAATGGCCATAGACGAGGGTATCTTCGAAACATCTTCTCTTCTCCTGGAACACACTCCTACTGTTGACGACATGACATGTGCATAAAACAGCTATGTGCTTTATTATTCATTTATGTTTTGCTTTGGTTTTCGATTGTAGATGATTAGCTCATGCTAACTGGAGGGTTTGTCAATACTGAGAGGCCCTCTTGTCTGTATATTTTAGCATTCGCGAAACCATCTTGTAATCTGGACGCCATTTTGTATTATAATCGAAACTGCTGCTTGGTTATTTTCGAGAAAACGGTCCTTGGTAAGTTTCGTTTCCCAAGGTTGAGCTTTTCTTTCTATAATTTCAAGTGTCCTCGTTAGTGCATGCCTTTCTTGTTAGATGGAGCCCTTCTCCCACCTGTCTGGTAGGGAGGATAGGCCAGACGACCTTGGGCAGTAGATAGCCTGTGCCTGGCTGCAGAATCGAAACTTATGCTCTGTACCCCCATTGTATTACGACACCTGCTAGTGTTTTTCCATAGTAGGCGGGCCTTTGTGGACTTCGCAACGTACATAATGTAATTGTATGCTTACGGGGTCTAGTCCCTCGACAGCCATCCCAGGAGGCTGGTCAGACTGGGCTCCACTGCAGTGTAATATCAATAAATAATCTGGTTTGTATTCTCTACTGTCTGACCGACTCTTCATTTGTAGGAAGGCAGAGAAGGTGGTTGTGGGTGGCCCTGGTGGCCCTTTTTTGGTCACTTCCTTCATACTACAAGCGCGCTCACACATCTAGATGAGCAAATCATATTGCATTATCATACTATGGGGTAAGTACATCTTTAGGTGAATTGTCACTGAACTTTAAAGTCCCAGTTTTTTTTAGGAGAAGGGATGCCGTTGGTCATGACTGAGGAGTAGTTGGTAGAGCTGTTTATTTATTTACAGCGGTGTAACACAAAATGACGCCCCTCCCCCCCTTTCAAAATGTGATGAGGGGTCCCCGAGCCTTCCACATCTCACAGATATTCATTGGCCTTGGGGGCCTCTGAAGGGTCCATTCCCCAGCCCCCCCCCCCCAAGCCTCACCCACCGGCTGCAGGGGCCTACAGTTACGCCCCAATTTATTTAGTTAGCTGTACTTAGAGGTATTATCATGGCGCTTTACGATAACCATGCCTTGTTTGTCGTATTGTGAAGTATAGGGAACTGGATAGTTTTCCAGACCACACATACACTTTATGGCATCAGGAGGGTAGGACAGGTTCTAGATACAGGGTGGTAGGAGTGTGCTTCAGCGGTAATTTGTTAATGTATGGTCTGGAGTGTCTGGTTATAGGGGCATTTGCAGAGATTTGTGGGCTGCACGCCTCTTCTAGAAGAGGTTGTGGGAGTTGGTGTGATGTGCATTCATAGATTTTTGTAGTACCTCATTTAAGAAATAATATTTATGAAATAACAGACAGCTGAAGGCCGGGAGTGAGATATATAATCGGGCCAGGGGGGAAGAAGATTTGCCAAGAATACACACCTTTCCAAATACTTCCACGTCAAACCCGTACCCCTTTATTTTCTGCACTGTAACATCCAGGGTGGAACAGGGTACCAGGATGGAAGCAGACACCCCTAGCTTCTCAGCCGCATAGGCAACTGCAATTCCGGTATTACCACCTGGACAGGAGGAAGGTGATGGTTAGAGAAAAAAAGAAGCCTATGTGTAGAGTGAAAAAGGATAAAATAGATAGGGGGTGGCACGCTCAGGGCAAAGAAGAGGTGGAAAGGATATAAAACAATGGACAGGAGGAGAAGAAGAGGAAGAAATACACAAACCAGAGGGACATTTATGAGCAGAGAAAAATTGGGGGAAAAAGAACCGAAAGGGACGGCTGGGTGTGCATGGAGAGAACAAGAGAACAGAGAAGGTAAGGGTATGTAAAAAGGGCAGAGTTGACATGCAAAGCAGGGAGCGAAATGTGCACAGCAAGGATAAGAGGTGCGACAAAAAAGGGCAGAGTGTACAGAGAGGCAAGAGAGGGAAACGGTTACAAAATAAAGCAGCATTTGCACAGCGAGAAGGTGATGAAGGAAGGTAGGCCATAAAGAGCAGATAAACATAGTGTGTGTGAGACTGGGAGAATCAGATGGGTGGGCATGGACTAGGAACTAAAAGAAGGACATGGACAAAATGGAAGTGTGTGAGAGACATGAACAGGAAACGATATGTTGCAAAAATGATAATTAGCATAGGCAGAGGGTGACAGTGGTAGAAATAAAGCGAAAATAATGGAAAGAGGAGGCAGTTTGAGGGGAAAAAAAACATGGAGAATTAAGCAGCAATAAGCAGAGGGATGGACAGAGGGACGCAGATTTACCTCGTTGCACAATGAAATACTCAAAGAGCGATGTGCATTATCAGACATCCAGAGAGGAGACGACAGTGCCAGACACCAAAAGACCAATGAACACTGCCACATACACTAGTAGAGCACTGTCACACTTCCAAATAGATAGTGGAATATTAGACACACAAAGAGCAAAAAGCACGGTCAAAAACCTAAAACCAATGGACCCATTGAAACACACATAAGGATTGTAGAAAACAGAAAAGCACTATCAAACACCAAATAACCAACTAATAATACCAAACGACCAATATAGACCATCAAGTGCCAGAAGAAAAATGCACGCTCTCACACACCTGAAGACCAATAAAAATTACAGGAAACTCAGTGAAGAAGGGGTGCTATTGACATTCAGCTACTAATAGAGATTACCTGTCACCTGAAAAAGGCAAGAAAAATCAAACACCAAATGTCAATGGACGTTATCAAACATTGTAAGATAATCATACCTTGAGATATTTGCTACTTAAGGACACTTTATAAATAGACTCACTAATTACACCCAAAGTCAACCAGACACTATCAGAACCACAAAGAATAACAGATACAATCAGACAATCGTAAATGTTGGTGTACTATCAAGTGCCTAAAAAGAAGCAACACTCAAAGACACCAACATTTTTACTTCTACAATATGGCACTCCAAGGTCAACAGCGCCAGACACTTAAATACAATCAAGTATTCAAAGCTAATGGAGAGCAGACCCTAGAAACTTTCAAACAACCAAAGATCAGTGGAGGGTAGAGGACAAGTTAACCAAGCATCAACAAACACTATCAGATACCTAAAGTCACAGCAGGATCTGCACTACCCAAAGACAATGAGGCATCGTCATACATCCAAAGGGAAATAGACTCTATCAGACACCCAACCTCTTACAAATACTCAAAGAGTGAAAGGCAATTCAGTCATTCAACCAGTGACAGTAATATGGACACACTTAAAGACTGAAGGGCATTGTGATGGTTAGCTCTCTTTACATCAGGGGGCACATATAACAGCTTTCTAGTTGACCTTATGTATGAGCTGAGCCATGTCTGAAGTGAGCTGAGGTCTTTCCTGTAGCCCTGGCCTGGCACAGACCCTAGGCCTTTATTGTCAGTCTCAAACTGAAACACAGCACTTCAGCACAAGCCACAGATGGAGGGCAGTGTACAACAAAACAAGGGGCATATCTACGAGGACGGCGATAAGTCAACGCAAAGCGCGCTTAGCGCTTTTCTACTTATCGCCGTCTATCGCTTGATTATATCGCCCTGGTAGCGCGTTATCTACAACGCTTTTCCCCAGGGCGATATAATTACCAGCGATAGCGGGGAAATCGCCGTTTTGCAGGGAACATCGCTGGTTTTCCAGCGATGTTCCCTGCAAAGCGGCGATAACCTTGCTGATACGACCCTGTGGTCGTATCAGCACAATCCACCCCCATAATAGGTATGCCTAAGTCTGCATTTTAGCAGACGTTAGTTTCGGCGAAAACAGCGGTTTTCGCCCAAAACTAACGTCTGCTAAAAGCGTTGGCAGCCTTGTAAATATTGCGATGTGCACATCAGCGATATTTACAAGGTTGTACTGCCCAGTGACGCCCACTTTGCATCTCATTAGAGATGCAAAGGGAGACGTCGGGTAAAGGGTGCTAACATGCGCCAATGCATGTTAGCACCCTCTTGTTAATAGGGCGATAATTTTATCTCAGCTTTTTGGCTTTAAAAGCCAAAAAAGCGGAGATAAAGCCCTTGTAGATATGCCCCCTAGTATTACAATTACAGATAGCACTAAACTGTCATCTAGAGCTTATGGAGCCATTCGTTGTGATATCACCATTCTGGTACTTGTGTTACTGCAACTGGTAAATGTCATAGTATGATTAATTAATTCCTCAGCTTTGGTAGAGAAAATAGTTTTATTACGGATCCTCCTCCAATTCTCAGTCCTTTCATCACTCTCTCCAACTCCTGGCTCTGTAGGGAAATATGTTATTTATTGAGAGGCTGTGAGAAGGTTTACCTGCTTTTGCAGGTAAATGGATCAATTAGTGAAAGGGAGCAGGAAGGGAAGCCTGACCCTGCAGCTAATTGTATTGCAGGGCCTGCCCTGGTCCAGATATCTGGTCTTTTGTTCCGCAAGATACAAAGTAAATCTACACTGACGTGAGGACTGCAGCACTCGCAGTGCTTTTGAAAAAAATAGATGACTAGGCATTGAATCGATATGTTGTACTATCAAGATTCGAGAGATAAGAAGTAAATTGGAAATCGCTATAAACCTTGGTGACTCCTTTAACTGTTTCATGTTACAATGCTATTTAGATAGTTACCTTTCCTCAAAGTGAGATACCAATGTATGGGGTTAGTTTTTTTCTGCTGTTTATGGAAGTTTGAGATTCTTGGAGGACTAGGTGCCAGCTACTGCTGGTATGTCACTTTTTTCCATATTAAAAGTGACGCACTGGTGGCGCAAGCGGCTTGTAAATAAGCCCCATGCTGTCTAGGAGGGGTGAATAAAGAAAGTATGAGTCATCTCTTATGTACATCCCTATATTTGGATAAATAGTATAGGATTTATATAAATAAACCTTGCCCACTAGGGAATGAAAGGACTTGTGTTTTAATAGCAAGTGTGATGTATGAAACAATGTGGGCTTGAATTGTAAAACTGTTAATAATGTTGATTTGTTTATTTGCTAAAGTTTTGAACTGAGTTTAAATCTGTGGTTGTGGTGTTGTTATTAATGTATTTGTTTTTAATTTTGTATGGGAAGGGCCAGCAAACCTTGTGTTTTAGGCAGTGTTGTTGTAAGTAATTGCAAGATAAAGTATAAAAATAAAGTACAGAAATATATTTAAAGCTATGACTGACTTTTAGCTGCTTCGTCTACTTCTGCATCTTATATATTAGCTTATGTTCCTATCATACCGGCAAATTTTGGTAGCGTCACCTAAATTAGGGGGCGTCCCCCTGAGCACCGCTGGAGATCCCCAGCCGACTTGGTAAGGGATCTAAACTGTTGATCTATTTGATATCTCAAATGACGTCACATCATCTGTAAAGTTGCATCATAGTAGATATTTATTCTTGTATAGATATTTCATCTTTCATATCGAGCGGAGATAGATCAAAATTAATTCATTGAATCTTTCTTAGTTTCAAACATGTCTCCCGATGCTTTTCGGGCATCAAATTGCCCTTCGTCAGGGAAGAGTGTCTGTAAGATAAACATGGCAAAGATAACATGAGGATACCACTCATGGAGAGTTAAGACCGTCACCTTGTTAGAAACAGTGCAACTGAAAGTGACTGGGAGGATTCCGGAGACGCAAGTAGATCGCATAACATGAATATGGAGAAACTGTGTATAGGTAAGGTGAGAACATTGTAAAACCATATAGCGCATGAGGTGCGTTAACAGAGTGTTCAAGTGATCAATGATGGCATGCAGGTAATCTGAATCGTATAGTGAAACCGGGTAGCCGGTAAAAAACCAATGTACAACGCTGCGGGTCTATGCGCGTGGGATCTGTGCATCCAAGTAAAGCCACCGATTGTAAAATCATGTGGTACATGAGATACGTTAACAAAGTATATAAATGGTCTGTGAACGCATGCGGGTAATCTAAGCCCGATCGTGAAACCGGGTTGCCGGAAAAAGCCCAATGTGAAACATTACGGGTCTAATATGTGCATGCGGTTAAAGCCGCCGAGCTTGGCGTGTAGCCTGAGCGAAGAGAGCGTAAAGGATATAATCCCTGCAAGAGATATCAGCGTGTACTTACTTCTACAGGCATGTAGAGGAGACTGCGTCTCTGTTGATACGAATGCCATAACGCGAAGTGTGGCGTGTTTAAAGACCAAATGGTGTGAACAGTGAAAAGGAGACTTACACCAAATACGAAAGTGTGGTGCGATAGTGGGTGCCATCTTGTAATGGATGACGGGATGTGAGAGAGCAAAGTGCTACTAAGACATATACAAATGAAAAAGAAACGAGAGGAAAGTTAGGATAAAGGCTGCGAGTAACGCCGCTTAACAGGATAAGCGGGAAAGTATAAGAAGCAGTGTAAAGAATGAGAATTGGTGGATCACGAGAGAAAAACATATATATATGAAAATGAGGTTGCACAAGGTAGCCGGTCATAAGTAAGGTCAGAAAAAAGTCAAAAAATAATAAGCGGAAATGTTTGAAAAAGTATGAAAAATAGAACAGCTAGATGGTAAATCACGTGGAAAGAACATGCACATATACACATAAGGTTGCACGAAGTAGCAGGTCAAGAAAGTCATCAAATTACAGGTAACATGAAAATTCCATCCGGTCATTTAAACCATATGGTTTCAATGAGTTTAAAAGCTTAATCCAATAGTTCTTTCTTTGCAAGAGGTGCTTGTTATTGTCCCTTCCCTCTGTTTTTTTGGCAGTTTCCAAAATGAGGAATTGCAGTTGACTGATGTTATGATGGCTGTCCATGAAATGAGCTGCAATGACTGATTTCAAATTCCTGGTCCGAATATTGCTTTTGTGCTCATGTATTATTGTTTTGATCTTCCTTTCCGTCTTACCGACGTAAACCATTTTAACATATATATGACATTGGCAGTGTCACAATTCCCGTTAACCTTAAGTTTGATGTTGGTACCTTTCATGGGATGGGTAATTGTGGCCCCCTTGATGACGTTATTGCAATTGCTGCAATTATAGCAAGGTACAGTTCCTCTAAAGTTGATTTGCGTGCTGTCTTTGGACCTTTCAAGTTCCTGCCCCTGGTGTACGCAAAGATGGGTATGTCTTTGAAAATACCTTTGAAATCTGGTTCTGTGGCGAGGATGGACCAGTGATCTCTGATGGATTTTTTATATCGTTGGCTCATGGTGGAGAATTTAGACACAACAACTGACCGTTTTCCTCAGATCTCTTCGAAGTGATGAACAGGTCGGTGTGAGATTTTTTGGAGCAGCGGTTTTTGGCTTGTTCGAAAACACTATAGGGATAGCCTCTTTGGCTAAAGCGATCGAGCATCTGTTTAGCTTGCTGTTCATAATTGACAGGATTGGATACGATTCTTTTCACTCTCAAGAGTTGAGAGTAAGGGAGATGGTTCTTTTAAGAGCATTGTTATGAAAACTGTGATAATGCAATGTGTTATTCCTGTCCGTATTTTTTCTGTAAATGTTGGTCTCTAGAGATTTGTTTACTCTGCTTATGAGCACATCCAAAAAATATGGACTTGGCGTTGACCTCATAAGTGAATTGGATTCTATCGTTGATGTTGTTCAGTGCGTTCAGTGATTTGATTAAACTGTCGTATGGGCCCTTCCAGATGATAAAAATGTCATCAATGTATCTGAAAAATTTAACAGCATGGTCTTTCCAAATGGTGGTGTTGAGTATGTTGTTCTCCTCAAACTTGCTCATAAAGATATTGGCATACGAAGGGGCAGAGCAATTGCCCATCGAAGTGCCGGTTAACTGTAGATAACACTGGTCATTCCACCTGAAATAGCTCTGGTACAGAGTGAATTGCAATAGTTCCATCAGGAACAGTTGGAAATTGGAATTCAGGTTAGAGTTGAGTAATACTTCTTCTATGGCTTCAGTGCCTAGGTTGTGCGGGATAGAGGTGTAGAGTGAATTGACATTGGCTGTACATAGCCATACTTCATCCTCATTGTTGAATCTGATGTTATTGATTTTTTAGAGGAAATCCGTGGTATCTCTGATGTATGTACTCATGCTGATGACAAAGAGCTGTAAATACTTGTCGAGGAGTTTGCCTACAGGCTCATGTATGCTCCCTTTGGTGGACACTATAGGTAGGAACGGAGGATGTTGTGGGTCCTTATGAATTTTGGAAAGCATATATAGGGAGGGTGTTTTCGGATTGTTAGGCGAGAGGAATTTGCTGGTTTTTTCATTTATGACCCCCTCTTCAACAGCTTTCTTGACTAAGTATTTTAATATGTTGGCAAATTGTTCAGTGGGATTGCATTCTAAAACAAAATACGTTTCTGTGTCTGCAACGTGCTTCTGTACTTGCTCCGTGTAAAAGCTAGTGTTCATGATAACTAGGGCGCCGCCCTTGTCTGCGTTTTGGCAAATTATGTCTGGATTTTCTGCCAGGCGATTTAGGATGTTAAACTCTTTGTGCGTCAAATTGCGATGTTTGGATTGACGTTTGAAGTTGAATTTCTGAATGTCTAGTCTGACCAGGTTTTCAAAAGAGTCTAAATTTTTGTGGCTAACAGGAGCCATGTACGTGCTGCTGCAACGTTAACCTCGTAATTGGTCAAGTTCATCTGGAATACGTTCACTTAAAATGTTGTCAAAGAAATGCCGAAGGCGTAAATTTCGCATCAGTTTGAAAAGGCTGATTTCCAGCTCGAGGCTGTTAGTGTGACAGGTAGGTACAAAAGAAGTGCCTTTCTGGAGAGTCTTGGTTTCCATGGCGTTGAGTTGCAAAGATGAGATGTTGATAACTAAGTTGTTGTTGTTGTCTTCTTCCCCTTGAGTCGTTTGCTCGTGGCTGGTAAGTTCCTTGTTTCTTTCTCTCCTTCTTTTTCCTTTGCCCCTCCTGGGTCGTCCTTTTCTGTTGTACCTTCCTCTACTATGATGCAACTTTACAGATGATGTGACGTCATTTGAGATATCAAATAGATCAACAGTTTAGATCCCTTACTAAGTCGGCTGGGGATCTCCAGCGGTGCTCAGAGGGACGCCCCCTAATTTAGGTGACGCTACCAAAATTTGTTTACATGTCACACTCATAGATCAGAGAGTGATACTCCTGAAGCACGCCACAACGTCTCACCTTTTAGCACACTCCTGCTGTGCGTGTTCTACAACATACGACCTATCATACCGGCCCCATGCATATTATGTAAAACTGTCCTGAGGGCCTCTAGTCAGAGGTCAAAGGAATGGGGATAGAGTAGGAAATAGAGTGGCTGATCAATAAGACCTGCTCCCACCACCCCAAAAAGAAGAAATCGAATGCCAGCATTAGAGACATGTTAGGATCTCATTCAGAAAGGCAGATATCCTCTGTTGATTATTGTGACGTTTTTCTATGAATGTGTCTTAATTCCGCTTATTATTATACACTGTGGGGCATATTCACAAGTCCCTATTGCCACAGGAACGTCACTTTTTTTGACGTTCCTGTGGCGATAGGGCTTCACCTTATTCACAAGGCAGCGTAAAGCCACTTAACGTGGCTTAACGCTGCCTTGTGAATAAGGCACCCTTTCACGCTATACTTAGCGTGAAAGGGGAGGAGCAATGGGTGTTGCTGTGGGCGTTCCACTGCAACACCCATTGCTCTGACGCTGCCTCCTATTCACAAAAGCAGCGTAAATAGGAGGCAGCGCCAGAATTAAGACCAGGGAAAACCTGGTCTTAACCTGGCGAAGCGAGGAGAAATGTTTAATTTCTCCTCGTTTTTGCTGTTTTCATGTGTGCTGCGTTGTGCAGCACACATGAAAACAGCAAAAGGCCAATGATTGTGTATGTGTATGTGCAGGAAGGTCCCCCTTCCTGCACATAAACAATAATTTTTTGAAAATGCCGTTTTGCAACTTCTGCGTGTGCTGCATTATGCAGCACACATAGAAGTCACAAAACGGCATTTCAAGATTGTATATGTGCAGGAAAGGGGACCTTCCTGTACATACACAATCTTCCCCTGCACGCAGACACCCTTGTACCATGGTGCAAGGGTGCCTGCGTTGGCGCTAAGCTGCTACATTTAGCGCCAGCGCAGGGGGAAACGCAAGGCTACACCATATCCTTGTGAATATCCTGCAGACTTGCGTTTCTGAAGTGGCGAAGTGAGGCGTTAAGCCATGACGGCTAACGCCTCACTTCACCACTTCCTTGTGAATATGCCCGTGTTTTATATTTGTTGAAACACTTGATGATTCCCTATGCACTTGAAATAAACTTGTTTTTGACTTGATTTTCAAGTCCCAAGCTTCCTTCCCCTGATTATTCTTGACTGTGTAATAACTCAATGGCGGCTCTGTAAATAAGGGCCTGATATTTGTACGTGTAAAGAGACTTAGAAGGTTCCTTTGGTTAGCGGCGGCTACTTGTTCTTACTTGTTTATTTGAAGCTACATGTATATTCTCTGATACATATGTGCAGCTCCACATTATTCCAGTCCGCAAGGCCACTCTTCCCCTTGCAAGGGAAAACTATGGCAGGTGCTCAGAGTGCAGAAATATTGAATGAAAGAAGACGCTATCTTTGCAAAGGTTTGCCTTCCAGGAGTGAGCCTTCCTTCCTGGAAGGGTCCAAGTGTGCCCGGCCAGGTTTCTGTTGTCCCTGCTGTCGCTCAGCGTTCGCCTACACCCTTTCCCATTGGTATATATTTGTTACAATAAGGCAGCTGGTGCAGAGTACATCTGAGACCGGGGCTTGTACATGGATCCTTTCTACAACGCCAAAGGCAGACATAAGTTTCACTGAACCTCCTTAGAACTGGTTGAGTCGAATGTGTCAAAGACCCATTAATCATAAATTGTACTTTGAAATCATTTTGGAAATTGGTTGTTTTTTCTAATATGATCAATTGTCTTTTTGTCCATGACACAATTGCAGAGAGGTTGAAAATATGGCCTCGTCTTGCTGTTTGCACACCTTTCCCCCCATTTTATAAAGTCTCCATCAAATCTTAGAATCCAGTAAATAAGGCTGGTCCACTTTGAGGGTCAGAAAGACAGCGTAGGCAGGATAAGTGTTACTGAAATCAAAATATCATTGTGACGTTAGTGTCTGGTACTGTTGCTAGGATGGCCCTTATTCTTGTGGGGGACATGTTGCTTTTCAGTTCTTCCTTCTAATTTTGAACATGTATAGCAAAGAAGCACAGCTAAATACATTGTGTTCGCAGGTAAACCTGCAAAATTCGTAGGTTGTGTTACAACTCAGTACTGGGGCAAACAGATTCTATATTATAATAATTCAATAAATGTATCACTGCCTATAAATCACATACGATGTTATTCTTGCTAGCCTTCAGAAGTTGTGTAGTTTGTCAAAAACTAAAGGAAGACCCCTCTTGTGGCGAATTTGAGCTACACTTGAACCTCCCTTTTGGACTCAGATTTTTAATGGAATGGTGTCCATCCACTTTTATCAACAAATAAACAAATCGATCCATTCTAAATGGAATCCGTCTTTTGTTTGTTCGGCTTTACTTACTGGATTTTTGGATGCAATCAGATTGATATTTTTCCATTAAGAACAATTTCTTGTTGGCCTTGACTTAATACCGTTCTTGAAGCCTGAACCAATGACTACTCGATGCCTTTCCACTCAGCATTAAAATAAGAGACATATAGTATTGTTTCAAGTTGCAATGGCAGGTTTTGTTCCTTTTTGAGGTTGATTTTAGTGAACTGATTGATAACAACTAAGAGCTGGTTTTTGCTACACCCTAATATTGCCTGTTGAAAGATACGGACGGCGGAATCTTATTATCATGCAGTTTTAAAAAATATAAGCTGTCAGGACTTTTCCTACAGCACTTAGACTATGAGGGGAGTACCTGGTTGCATTAGGGTTTAGTGCTGTCATTTCTTCTCACTCTCTTAGAGTTCGGGCTCTGTTGCTTGGACAGGTAAGTGAATACTCCTTACTTGACTCTCCTTTGGTAGCTCTGGTCGAGCAACCAAGACTTTCTCTAAGACTGGTGATTAGATGTTTGAGTTAAGTTACATATTACAAGTAATAAAGATGATTGGTTAGTCAGAGGTATTTCTTTGTTGGGGACATTTGATTAATATCCCAGCAGAAAAACAAAGCAGCTAATTATAGATCACAAAGGTAAAAATCCCAAATTATCAGCACAAACAGGTGAGTAGTTATGATTGCAAATGTGTTTATTGCTTTTTATATGTGCAAAAATCCATCTCAAGTGCAAGTTGTGGGGCTGTTTTTCTCAGCTCCTCTTAAAAGGCACAGGCCTCCTGGTTACTACATGGTTGCTGTTTGCAAGTATTCATCAAAAGAGGGCACACATTAGCCAAGCGTGCTAGCCTACTCCATCAGGACAGTTGTGGGGACTCCTCTGGTCAAGGCAGCGTAAGGACGTAGGGAGTGATCTAAAGAACTTGAAGGGGCCACCAGGCCACTGAGCTGGTGAAGGCCCCCAAATACCCTAGTCGCTGCAGACTTCACACACCCCAGCGTGAGCACTTTCAGCAAAAAAGGAAAGGCCGGTCTCACGGCCTTGTTAAGGCAGCCAGACTGGCATTCTTGGCTCAGAAAACAAGACATCAATGGCCCTGATGCACAATGCGTGTTCTTCCTGCGAGGGGAGGGGACATTCATCATTTGCCATGCCTGTGCTCTTCAGCCTCACTTAGGGCAACGGATACGTAAATATTTATTTCTAATCTGTGCCTGTCAAGTTCATTTATGACCCAGTGATAGTAGGCGCTGGACCTTTGTTGAAAGGGACACTTCAGCTCACGTGACTCACGGCTCACTTCTGACTGTAAAACTGTACAGAGGCTTCTGGAGGAAAATCAGGCGAGGTGGGAGATCGTCCCTTGCTGCTTCCCTGCCTTACTTCTTCTATTCTTGCATCCTTCCTTCACCACATTCGCTACTCTCTTTTTTATTTTGACACCCTGATTTTTTCCCTCCCTTTCTATCTTCTTTCCTTAATTTCGCTTTCAGTATACCTTTATGTTTCCATTGCTTTCTTCATCCCTTCCTCTCATCCTTCCTCTCTTGTTTATTCACTGGATTTCTCCCAAATGCTCTATTTGTTTCTCCTTTAATTCATTTTCACATTTTCTGCTGCTTTCTTTCTTTTATTTCAAATTCCCTCTCTTAATTCCTCGCTATCCTGTTTCGTTACTCTTTGTTCCTCTTTTCCGTCCTTCATCAGTCTTCCCTTTCTTCCTTTTCTCCAGAACTATCTTTCCTACCTGTCTTTGGTCCTCACTAATTACTTCAGTCAGTCCTTCTTCTTTCAATCATGCCTGTTTTTTTCCTTTATTTATTGCACCATTTCTTGACATTTGTTCCAATTTGCTTTCCTACCTCTTGGATTCTGCATCAGTTCCTTTATAACTTCCTTCCCTTCTTCTTTCCCTTTCCCCCTTTGGCATTTTGCCCTTGATTGTTCTTCCCAAAGTATTTGTTAGCCCTTCCTTGTTTCTTTCTTTATTTCTCCCTCCTTTCCTCTATCGCTTCCTTATCCCCTCGGAATAACGAATCCACAATCACTGCTTTACCTGAGGAGCATATGAAGTGTTTGGTGCCTTGCTCCACATACTGCAAAAAGAAAAGACAGAAAATTAAAATTTTCTTTTGACTTTTTGAAGCAAAAAAGCATTGTACAATGCAGGGGCTCATGGAGTGAGAAAAAAGAACAGTGTAAATAAGCATATATTTCTCTCAAAATTGGGGTGTAGGGTCCCGCGACCCAGGTTTTCAAAACCAGGTTAGCAGACTCTGAGAAATCCCCCAAGTCCAGCAGATGCAGATTTAGGATACAGCCTCGCCTTGGGTCTGTGGATCCCTTTCAGGAACTGCAGATTTGAGAAAAAACATAATGAACAATGAAGGCCACACTGTTCTGAGACAGAGTGGATGGTCGCAGTGTGTGGCTGAAGACCATGTCCTGCACCCAAGGAGTACAATGCACCACCGCCCGAAGCCCATGCACAACAACTTATGGGGGCATATGGCTGAACTCAGTGGTTGGCCAAAGTGCTGTATGCCCTGCGATGTGTCATGCAAGGCCAAAGACTCTGTTCATATACACCGTATACAGAAAGAATAGTAGTAACAGACCTCAGATAGTGAGGGCAAGATGAGAAATGGGAGAGATAGATGAGAGTGTACAAGTCTATGGGGATGAGAGAGAGTAAGAGAGAAGAAGAAAGAGCAAGAGGAAGGGGAAGTGGAAAGTGAAAAAGGCAGGCATACAGATAAGGAGAATATTATATAGCAGCAGGTGCTGCAAAAATGCCCCAAGAAAAAGGGCAGAGAGATGAGACAGAGAGGTGGTATGAACGATAGTTGAACTGAGGCACAAGATAGAAAAGACATGGGGGAATAAGAGAGTGAATAGCACATTCACACGGAAGCAAACTGAAATAGACAAAGGCTAAGATTTACAAAGAGTTGGCACAACGCGGGGCAGCAAGCAAAGTTGGTGCTCTGTGTGAACTGGGGAAAGCAGAACTGCGACATATCTACAAAGGGCTCAGCTCTGCTCTCCCCTGTGCTGGTGCACTGTCAGCGACCATGCGCCTAAGCAGGAACCCTTGCATCATAGTGCAAGTGAGTTTGCATTGTGGTCAGCATAGTTTTTGTGCAGGAAGGGGTTCCTTCTTAGGAAACCCCAACGGCCAAGATCAGGCAATTTATAAGCCATACGATAAGCCCCTGCTGTCAAAGAGCCACAACTCTACCTGGGAAACACAAACAGTAAATGTAGAATGCCACTGACGCTCTCTCACAGCCAGAGACCATTTTAGAAGCGGAATGACAGTCACCCGTCATAAAACGTTCAATATGGACTGAGCAGCACGGACACTAGAAAAACCCAAATAACGTCAGCCAGGATAGCCCTCTGACCTCACAAAAATCCCAGAAGATGTTAAAAATCATTTATTAAACCATAGCCCATAGGGCCTCACAAGAACCTCCACTGGACATGCCATACATGTCCATATCATTATTATCAATTTTTTTTTAAACCTTTATGTGTGTGTAAGATAAACAAAATGCGATACAAGTACTTTAAAAAAAGATTACAAAGAATAGAATGAAGAGCATATTCTTGACATTGGACCCAGGTGTTGTGTCACTTACTCAGGGTCCGATTCACAAAGGGCCTTTGCACTCACGCTGGAGGCTCCACAATCCACAATCGTAGCTGGACCTCCGTGCTGCAGTTACCCATTGCGGAGGTCCTGCATGAGTGCGTCCCCCACCATGACTGCTGAGGCCCGCAGTCGTGGTGGGACCTCCGTACTACAGCAACCCATTGCGAGGCCCCTGCCACGAATGCGGGCACCCCACCACGACTGCGGGTCCTCTACCACGAGTGCGGAAGCCCTTTGTGAATCAGCCCCTTATGGTCTTCACTGCATGGCAGTCATTGCAAGGATACATAAAGAATGTTACATCTGAAACATCTACTTTGAGACCTTTGAGGCTCAACTAAATAGCATACATTCACAGAGACGATGATGCCAGGGTCTAATTTAACGAGTATTTGGTCTCAGTTACTCTGTGTCGACAGTCTTCGCTGCAGCGTCAGTTTCAAAATAACATTTCGCCAAATCGCCCTAAAGAGGTGCTCAAATACTTTTAGGCCTGGACTTGGGAGGTTTCCATAAGCAATAGTTATCAGTTACTGTATTTCAATCTGCAGCCAGTCACCAGTGGTTGGAAGGGGAACCCATTGCAATGCGCCTTTTGGCCAATAAAAGAACCAATGCAATGAACTTCCAAACAGCTAAAGGCGTCTCCTTGACATAGCCCAGCAAAGCTATTCGAGGATCCGGTGTAATATTAGCATCAATCATTTTGCTAATGTCAGTAGATATAGTATTCCAGTATGCCTGTATTGCAGGGCAGTGCCAGCCTGCATGCATTAAGTTGGCCACCTCTTCCTGGTAGCATCTAGAGGCTTCTCTGAGCTCAATATACTTACATTGTCTGTTATATAAAAAAGCTTTTTATAGCTGAGTAGCAGAGTGACCATTGCTCATCAAACATTTCTCACAGGAGACTGAGCTGTCATGCATGACCACATTATTGTCTGAAGCACCTACCTTCTGGCACATGTGTCCAATTCCACGGATCTTGAAGGACCCTGTTGGCTGGACATTTTCCAGTTTCATGAAAACCTTGGTACCGACCAGGCGGGACATGGCTTTACTCTCCAGGAGGGGGGTGATGATGTGTAACACATTATCCGCCATGATGTGAGTATACTGCCCGGACCTGCAGGTCAGAGACAAAGACAGAGAACACAGGATGAGAATTGCCATACGTGATAAACCCAATAATCAACGGTTACTATAATTTCAGTATGCGGTGCACGGGAAGCCATCCATGTAATGTGAAGTTTTTAAACATTTTGCCTTTTGTATACCCCGAATATTGATTCCACTGGGACCTGGGAGGTAGGCAATGATCTAGGGCCTCTGTTCTCCAGTTAAAATGGTTAGCCCTTCCCTCGTTGCACATTGTACTGGTAACAATGGTGAGGTCTACTAAAGGCCAGGCCTAGGCAGTACTTAATTTGCAAAGAAGTTCATGCCAGGGCCCTTCTCAGGAGGCCACTGCAGCTTGCATCATCCATTGCCCCTGCCGCATTGCCAGTGACAGTATCAACACAACTGCTAACCATCACACTTCCAGGCCACCCAGAGCTCTAAGAATGGCGTGTGCTGCTGCACTTGTTGTGGTGACCCAGAGGCGGCCTTTCTCAATGTCCTGTGATCCTGCCCAGTGATACAGACGTATTGGCAGCTGAATCACTCCCAGATGACTCAAACACTTTATAGCGCAGCCCAACTGACCCCAAAGATGGCACTCCTGGGGATTATGTATGGATGGGATGGCAACATAAACCATAGACTATTCACTGGTATCGGTTATTTAGTAGCCAAGCGAGACATCACCTGTGACTGGAGATCCACAGAGGCCCCCCCTCTCCACTGCTATGTGCGCCAAGGGATGGACTTCTGTTGTCATGCAGAAAAAGAGACATGTAAATGGAGAGGGTGCACCAAGAAGCGCACGAATATCTGGAGCCACTGGACCTTGGGCCTCAGCTAAATTATACACCAACACGCTTCTCTTTTGAGCTGTATGGTATTGTGGCTATTGTCTTGCTCCTGATGGGGATTTTGGATGGTCTGTCGATATCACAGGCATATATTATAAAATCAACAAAGAATTATAAAAAGAAAGAATGGCGTGGGCAACAGGCATTGTTAATTTGTATTGTATATTGAATTATTAAAACTCTTTTGTTGTGCTCATATCAAACTTGAGCAAACAGAGCCACCATGTGGTGGACTGTCATAAGTGCTGGTATTGAGAATTAAGTTCCAGTGCTGAGCACCAGAAATGGCCAACACAAATTAAGCACTGGGACTAAAGTGCACACACACCTTTTAATAAAGATACGCCTATGAAATGCAATATGTGCCCTTGAGTGGCCACCTCTTCTCATTTGGGGGACCTTTAAAAGGGTCTTGATAGAAATGTTGATCTCTCTGCAGCGACCATGTTTCTTCCCCTTTGCTGGCTCTTGTTCAACACAGCGCTCATTAAGTCTACAGGCCACTGTATCAGGAGACAAAAGCTGTTTTAAATTAAAGTATACATTCATAACTTACTGATGGTAGCAACTTCAATAGATATTTATTTTGCAACAATGCGCTTTTTAATCTTTATTTTGTAAGCGGTGCTAACATTTTACATAAATATCCAGCTAGGACTTAAATACTAAATAAGCAACAGCCAGATGCTGTCTTCGTTGTTCCCTAAAAATTATGAAGAGCGTTTATCATATGCTGACAAGCATCACAGAGAAAACCTGAGCACTTTACTAGTTGAGCGCAACTCGAGTAATTCAGTGTAGCATAAACACACAGAATTACCTAAAACTTCTGCAAGATACACTTCAGAACAGTAATTCTGCATTTAGCACTATTTATTAGAGAATAAATGTCCCTTCATGTCCAAAATGGATGCAAGGATGCATTTTGACCTAAGACACAGCACTGAATGCAGCAGAACACAAATAGCGAGTGGCCGCTCATGCTCGCTAAATAAGCTCTTGCGTTAGAATTTTTCTCACAAATTACTCTTAATTATGTGAGCAGGAATAATCCCGTAATTATCGGTAATTTCATGTCAAAGAGTGACCCAGAATTACTCCGGCATAATTTAAATTCCGCCCTGGCCTAGATTTCACACTGTTTGACTTTCCACAGACGGACTACTATGAACTCATCAGGCTGGTGAGAAGTCCTGTGTCCTCGCTGAGAAGAAGCCTCACTTGTCTCCATCTCCAGCGTGTAAACTACTTTCTCATCTGAGTCTCACCATGAGGGGTCTGTTTTTTAAAGACAAAGGGGCATATTTACAAGAGCTTTGCACCACCAAAGCGTCACTTTTTCCAACACTCCGAGGACGCAATGCCCTTCTCCATATTTACAAGGCGGCGCTAAGCCACTTTGCATGTCTTAACGCCAGCTTGTAAAAGTGACCCTCCTTGCTGCAGTTTTCTGCGGCAAAGGGGCGTGCAATGGGTGTTGCTGTGGCCATTCCCACACAACACCCATTGCTTTTTGACACTGCCCAGGATTTACAAGGATCTGTAAATCTAAAGCAGCGCCAAAAACTAACGCCTTTCAAAAGGAGTTAGAGTATTTTTATTGTTCTTCGTTTTTTGCTCTTTCTATGTTTGCTACATTCTGCACTACACATAGAAGGAGAAAAAAACCATTAATGATTGTTTTTGTGCAGGAAGGTGTCCCTTCCTGCACAAACACAATCATCCCTGCAATGCAAGCACCCGTGCACCATCGTGCAAGGGTGCCAGCGCTGGCGCTAGGCAGCTTTTTTAGCGCAAGGGAAGACACGGGGTATGCCGTATTCTTGTAAATACGGCGCATCCCTGCGTTTTTAAATGATGCATCACGGCATAGCTAAATTGCTTGCAGCGCTGTACCATTTCGCTGTAAATATGTCCCAGATGTTATTGTTTTGATAATCAAAAACAAATTACACACAGACATTTGTATGTGAGCACCTCATGTCGATACTACAGAACAATCCACTACAAAAGAAAGAGTAAATAAGTAAGACCTGTCCACCAGGTGCTGTCAGTGGCCATGCATTAGAACCATCAACATGGAATCTATTGGAAGTACAGAGAAAATGACAACAAAGGGGCAGAGGAAAATATTACCCAAAAGTTGAGAAGTCTACCATTTTATAATTAGAGGACTTTAGTGATCTAAGGGTAGCCTTCACTTAGTCTTGCAAGGCTTCTTTGCTATAAAAGTGGGTATAGATTGCATAGCGATAGATAATCATTGGGGCACTTTAGGCTCTAAATTCACAGAATTCCAGCTTCATATAGAACCCATCCCACTGACATTGTGGCAGCCTGGACACTGAAGAAAGCTTTATTGATAAAATCTGAAACCCAAGCATTCATACAGTCTCACAACAGTATAAGATCCAAACAGTCAGGATTTTGTATTGAGTAGAGATATAATTTATTAACACATTGTACAATCATGCATTTTTCTATACATTCCACTTATAAACAGATTCCAATGTTTCCCACTCCAGTGAATGCAACAGTAGGGAAAGTGTTGGATAGTGGAGAAAGAATTACTATTCACACTCAAACACTTAAACAAAAAAATTAATAAAAATAAATAAATAAATAATAAACATTATTTAACAAATAAATATAAAAAATATTAAACATATAAAAAGAACACATATTAAATATTAATTACATTACATATAACAAAAACCTAGAAATATTATATAAAATAAAATAATAAATACATTTACAAAAAATAATTCTTTTAAACTAGAAAATATTTACAAACAAAAAAATTAATTAAAACATAAATGTATTTATTTTATTTCCTACCCTATAACACCACACCAAATTAACATAATTAATAATCAATTAAAAAAATATTATTGATAAAAAACTAATAAACATTAACTACACAAACTTTAACACTATAATATCCACAACACACGCCTAAATTAAACTATAAAATAATAAAACACAATTAAAATGTATTTTTAAATTTAAAACTACTACTATTAACAACTAATAATTAAATAATGAAATGTAATTTAATACCCACCCTTTACCCCTTTAAAAGTAAAAACAACACACAAAAAAATAAACAATTACCCAAAATAAATATCAAATAATTAACATTAATTAACAACTATATATAAATTAAACACAAATTACTTACCATCCTTTACTCCTATAAACATTGCAACACACACCTAAAATTAATTACACAATTACCATAATTAATTTCCAATTAATTCATTAAAATTAATTAACAACCAATTATTAATTAATCAATTAAAAATAAATTACTTCCCACCCTTCCCACCCTTTACACCTATAAAAACCACAACACACACCTAAAATTAATTACACAATTACCAAAATTAATAACCAATTAATTAATTAAAATGTATTAACCAATTATTAATTCACAAATTAAAAATAAATTACTTCCCACCCTTTACACCTATAAACACCACAACACAATCCTAAAATTAATTACACAATTACCATAATTAATTACTTACATTTAATTAACAACCAATTATTAATTAATTAATAATAATTTACTTTACACATTTAACACTACAACATCTCAATTAAACAAATATTAATAAATAAAAATTAATCAATAAATTTAATATAATTAAATAACTTCCCACCCTATTCCCCTATAAATCCACAACCCGCTACGGAACTAAAAGCACAAAATTCAAAAAAAAAAAAAAAAAATACTAAAAATGTAACACATATATTAAAAATACAAACAATTCTTATACCAAAAAAACACACATCACATACATATAAAATATATACTAAAATACATAACAATAATAAAAACGATATTAAACACTTCTATATTTTTTAAATCGATATTACTTACCTTAAATCGATATTCTTGACCACGATATCCTTGCTGTCGATATTTCTGACCCACGATATTTATGCCTCGATATTTGTGCAACTCGATATTTATGAATGGATATTCTGTCTCTGCACCGTTTTGTACAATAGGGTAAATTGCTTTTCTGCCCTGTCTGTGAGTGAGCGGGAGGAGTCTGACTCTGATTTTAGAGGTTCAGTCTCCTCCATCCCCATGTTTGTGAGGTATCTCTGGTGAGGGCATTTTATGTCATGAAGTGGTCCCGCTATCTGGAAAACCTCTCCCACCGTTGTGAGGTTCACTTCTAACCACGGTCCAGTATCATGAGTTTTCGCTATTGCTTGGAATTTATGCAGACGCCACAGCGGGATATCCAGTGAATATGGCCTAGAACCCTTGCAGTAACTTTGTGTAGCATTGCCAGCGGTTCCTGGTCACCTGTAAGAGGATGGTGGATGGTGGCCTGTCAGCAACCAACAACCAGCTTCATATTGTACTTTTGGGTAATGTTGCCTGTAATTCGTCTCTATCTGAGTTGCTTTTGGTGGCCATCCGCCTCATTACCCACTGCAGTTGCCCTGCTAGATAATAAGCCTTTTAGTGTGGGGCCCCCAGCTCTCCCATGTGGGTGGGTCATTGTACCCTATGAATTGACACATAGCCTGCCTGTTCCACAGATCAGTTCCACCAGTACCCCCTGTGGTTCGCCAGCAAATGGTTCCACTCATCACAATGGACAGGATGGTGAAGAAGTACAACAATCTGAGTAGTACTAACATTTTAGCGATTGCCACCCTGCCCATCGGGGAGCATATTCCAGAATGGAACTGATTGTCGCATTGAGGTGACCACCCTACCTAAATTGCTACAAATAAGATGTTCACTCGAGTGGCAAATCTGCACTCCCAACCTCCACTCAGTTCTGTCAGGTGGCACATCTCAGCTTCGGATAAGGGTTAAGGCTGGAAAAGGCAAGATTTCAATCAGTTTATCCTGAATGCTGCCATCCAAGCCAAACTCGTCCAATAAGCCCATCACATTATTCAAACGGAGGCTCCCCTTGTGCAAATACAAGAGCACATTGTCTGCATACAAGGAAATAATATGCCAATGATTGTTCAGCTGTATCCACCTATCAGCCGACCTCGCCCTCACCGAAACCCAGCGCATCCGAAGAGCCAGAACGGGTAAAAAGAGCCTTCTCCCACATCGCGGCCAAGACCTGGAACTAGCTACCGATCGACATCAGGCGCGCCCCCTCTCTGAACATCTTCAAGAAGACCCTCAAGAACTGGCTCTTCGACTGAACGGAGCTGCTTATCCCCCCCCACACCCCCAGCGCCTTGAGACCCTCACAGGTGAGTAGCGCGCTTGACAATTCCCTGATTGATTGATTGAATCCAGGTCTCTGCGATGGGATATACGGGCTAGAGGGTCCATGCCCTTGGCAAACATTACAGACGGCAGTGACCATCCCTGTCTGCTGCCTCGTCGTTTAGCCCATTGTTGGGAAAACACTTGCCCTGTCACACTCTGGCTATGGGGTCCATGTACAATACTGATACCCATCCAGAAATATCTGGGCCTATGCCCAACTTCCTGATTACTTCCAGGAGATAGGATCAACTCAATGTGTTGAAAGTCTTCTCTATGTTCAGGGAGGCTCCCAGTAAGAAGCCCCTCCACTCCTAGTGTCCCCCTCTTGTCAGTTGATTGATTTACAAATTAATTTAATCAACTGTCGTAGGAGTCTCAAGAAGCGCATTCGGGGGAATACTGGGCATGTCAATTGCATCTATGTATGCATAAATCTGACTGTTCATTCGTGCTGTTCGGGGTACCTTCATACATTATTGTATACTATTCTGGGAACGAGGCATTAGTGCTTATCAGTGTGCTGAGTTTATTTCCTGTCCATAAAGAGCAAACAGGGGCTCTCTGATTTCAAGAGCCATGCCAGCGTTTTGCCAGCTCTTTCTCCTTCTACGTGCTGTTGGCCTGTTTATTCTTTATAGACAAGTTAGTTATCCGGGAAACCAGCTGTGAGTGCTCTGCTATGGCTGGTGGGATTTAGCCTGACTGATGGGCATTGTGATCTCCAAGTCCCAGATTTGTTGTTCTTCGTCAGTCAATTTGCATGCCAAAGTATGCTTTATATACTAATTGGTCTTTGTACACATTGTCCTCGATACAATCATAAAGCCCTCCCACTCTCTTCCCACATCAGATGCTATTCCTTCTTTCTCATTGTAATAATGATCAATGGTCTCACTGATGGCCCCTAGAACAGAATGTCTAGTAGTGCTTCTGATTGAAGGCGCCATGCGGGGATAACAGGTATAATAGGCCTGCCCCACTCTATGGTGGATTATGGTCTGATAAGGTACATCCCAGGTGCTCCCTACAGAGGATTCTATAACCAAACCCACATGTAAACATGAACATATCAACCCAAGTGTGCAACTGATTCACAGGGGACAAGGAGTACTCCCTCAGAGTGGGATGCATATCTCGCCATACATCACTTAGATGTTTATGGACCCTGCACATATTACATTTAACGATGGTAACATGGCATTGGGCTTTCAACAACAGTGGAGTCAAGCAATATAAGTCTGTATTGCTGGTGCAGTTAAAGTTACCACCCCATCTACAATAACCGTGGGCAATGAACTCCGTTCCGCTAGCGGAGGTTGTGGAGATTTGCTAACTACGCATTTCATTGAAAACACGGAATTCATGCAAAAACTTTGACTCTGCCACGTAGCAGAGTTAGCTATTACACACACAACCCTTTGATAAAACAAATTTACTTTTACATGCTAAAAAGCATATAACCAATTCACAAAAGTGAGCTTTGAAAAATATCAGGCAATGAGAGAGGTGATGATTTTGGGGTCTTCCCTAACCTAGGGAGAGGACCAAGCAGATGCCTTGAACACAAAGAGCATATCATGCTGAATGATTCGGTGGTGGTCCCATCCTCCTAGGACCACCCCAAGCAAAGTTATGAGCAGAAATACAATGCCAACCAAAGGCCCAGCAAAGCATTATGGGGCGAGATTATAGAGTGCAGTGAATATTATAGTATTAGCTCTCAGCTGAGCCGAGAGCGCTGCCGCTTGAGGAATGTTTTGATATTGGAAAAATGACGTTTTGCAACTTTTATGTGTGCTGCATTAAGCAGCACACACAGAACTTACAAATCACCATTAAGGGACACCTTCCTGCACATAAACAATCATTCCCCTGCAACGCAGCACCCTTGCACTACAGTGCAAGGGTGCCAGCGTTGGTGCTTCACAGCTAAATTAGCGCCAGCGCAGGGGGAAATGCAGGGCTGCACCATATTCTTGGAAATACGGTGCAGCCCTGCGTTTCAGAAGTGGCGGTGCGTGGTGTTAAGCCAAGGAGGCTAACACCATGCTCCACCACTTCTCTTGTAAATATGCCCTCAAGTCACTAGGAAAAAAGTGTGGCAATAGGATACTAAAAGACGCCATATAGACAAGGAGTCAATGGCCAGGTTAGTGTAGCAGTGATCTTATACTCAAAGTTTTTAGGAGAGCACTAGCCTTTAGTCTTTTCGTCTCTTTGCTGCGCAAGACAGGAATTTGACAAAGTGGGAGGTTAGTCTAAGGTCAGTGGTTAGCAGGGACTCAATCACTGCTCCTCTACATGTTCTGATTCCTCTTGTTAAGAAGGTTGATTTGAACCAATATTTACGCTCCATCAGGAGAGCAGGACAGGCACATGTTATGTGTTCAATGGGTTCCCAGTGAAGGTTGCATAACCAGCATTTATTCCTGACGTCCGGGTTCCGCCATCTGGTGACCAGATCTAAAGTTGGTAAGTCTCCAAGTCGATACCTGATGATCTGCCATTTCACTGTTGAAGAGAGGCCAGCTGCCAGATAGGGTTGGAAATGCGGGGCATTGTAACTGTTTATAACAAGATAAGCATGTGATCGCATTCCCAGCATGGTCTTGTCGTTACTGAAAGAGACGCTGCATGGCTTTGTTTACTACGGTTTTGAAGGCCAGGAAGGTGGTGGCCTTGTTCCATACAGCACCTAGTTGTAGACTTTCGATTGCCTGATCCAGGTATGTCCTGGGTGGTAAGGATGCTTCTTGGGTCTCCTTTTCTGTCTATAAGAGTTGATTTAATGTGTCAGGTTTCAAGCTACAAAGTCTATGGCAGAATTTTACAAAAGACCGCGGCGCAATACTTTTTGACTGATGAGTCCAAACTCCAGCCATATTTGGGACGGGGATGCCCGGGGGGGGAGGGGGGCAGGGGGGGGGAGAAAAAGATCTTCCACTATGTACTTAGGAACAGAGTGTCGAGAAGCTGTGCATCCCTACTATACAGGGCTTCTGAGCCGTATGAAATCGTCTGTATCAGTTTTTGCCGTGATTACCTCTAAAAAGGGCTTTGAGGCAGACCCAGGCAAGTGCTTTGCCAATTTTCTGAAAGCATGTACGAGGGATCCTGCCCTATTATGAATATATTTTTTGTGTGGCCGAAAGGATTCTCAACTGTCAATTTGAACACTCAGGTACATATTGGTGTTGTCTATAGGGATTTTGCTGTTGTTTAGGTACCAGTCGCCATCCTTTTTGATTTTGTTCCCTATTATCATTATTTTAGTCTTCTGTAGATTTACCACAAGATGATTCTTAATAGAATAGAAATGTAAAATGTTTAACTATCTCTGCAGGCCTATTTTTCTATGGCTCGTAAAGAGTGAGTCGTCTGCGTAAAACAAACCCCCCCAAATGCTTTCCGTCTAGTT